>LR738709.1:163485494-163592676 GCA_902687465.1 Secale cereale
CTGACAGGTCGGACCCGCCAGCTATATCTTCGCACGCAAGGAAGTGCCTCCTTATAACGCACAAAAAAAATGAAGACCCCCTGCTAGCTGGGACCCACCATAGAGGGTGGCTAACTTGTGGGCCTACTAAGTTGACGGGGACAGAGGGCTTTGTCAAGTTAGTCAATATGAACGATTCCAGCTCCAGTGACCGTACGATGTCCATCCAACGGCCATAGTGCTTCTTCAACCTCTGGTCCTCTTGCTCCAGCCGCCCAAAGCAGCGCTGGTCCTGCCGCCAGCTCCTGCCTCCGGTGGCCGGCTGTGCTGCCGCTGAGGCCTCACCGCCCCCATCATACTCCCACCGCTGGCCAGCCATCCCTCCACTCACCCACACCCCCTGTTATTCTGTGGCGACGGCAGCCTCACACCGCATCCGAACCAGTGAACCCTCGTACTCCTCTCCGCTTGGGCATGCACTGGCGCGTCTTCCCCAGCTCCGCGTCGTCCCCTTCCTAGGCCTCGCCATCATCCACCGCCTTGGAGCTCTCGGTGTGGCGTGGTCAATGTGGTCAACGACCCACTTCCATCGAAAGAGTACTGCACGTGGAGAGGCTGACAGCTGGGTCCACGGCCGCACCTGAGTCCACGGCCACAGCCCATGTTTTTTGTGATTTGCCAAGTAAGTCGCTTTGTCAGGCCTGTTGGGCTGCAAATCTTTCAAGACGAGGATAGCTTCATTCGGCTGGCCGAGAAAATGGCCTATTGGTAATGAGAAATGGGATGTACATTTTTAAAACACATCAAACCGTCAATTAGTTTCAATTTTTTTTTTCATTTCGAGAATTTAAATTGCATTGATTTTTATGCGTAGACAATTTGTTGGATTTTATATTGATATACATTTATTTTTAAAATCAGTTTGAATGTGACTCAAAATTTCGGGATTAAAAACAGTTCGGACCGCACCAAAATATGCAAAATTTCATATAATTTTTTAACGTGGCCACAATATGGGCTGTAATGCTAACAAAAAGAATATGGGCTCCAGAAAAACCTTAAGAATTAGCAAATGGGATGTAAATTATTATTAATAATGGCAGATGGGATGTATGATGTTTTCCATGGATTTGAGGCTTTCCTTAAAAAAGGTTGATGCACAAGCACTGACTGTTGGATGTGGATTGTACGAGGAGAGGCTGACAGCTGGTCCACGGCCGCAAGCAAGGAAATGCTTCCTTATTACGCGCAAAATAATTATTCCTCCACTTGACATCAGGGACACACCGAAAGGGCCTCTGTATTTCGCCAAAAAAATATTACCGCCGCTGACAGCTCGGACCCACCAGCTATATCTTCGCACGCAAGGAAGTGCCTCCTTATTACGCACGAAAAAAATGAATACTCCTCCTGTTAGCTAGGACCCAGTATAATGGTAGGCTGACTTGTGGGCCTACTAAGTTGACGGGGACGGAGGGCTTCGTCAACTTAGTCAATATGCATGATTCTAGCTCTAGTGACCGTACGATGTCCATCCAACGGTCATAGTGCTTCTTCAACCTCTGGTCTTCTTGCTCCAGCCGCCCAAACCACCTAGCATACCAGCGCCGGTTGTGCCTTGTGCTCCTGCCTCCTGTGGCCGGCTATGCAGCCGCGGAGGCCTCACTGCCCCCTACTACTCCCACCGCTGGCCAGGCCATCCCTCCACTCACCCACACACCCTGTTATTCCACGGCGATGGCAGCCTCACACCGCAGCCGAACCAGTGAACCCTCATACTCCTCTACGCGTTGTCATCCACTGACGCGTCTTCCCCGGCTCCGTGTCGTCCCCATCCTAGGCCTCGCTGTTGTCCACCGCCATGGTGCTCTCGGAGCGGCGTGGTCAACGTGGTCATGGAACGGCTTCCATCGGACGTGGACTGTACGTGGAGAGGCTGACAGCTGGGCCCACGGCCGCAACAAGGAAGTGCCTCCTTATTACGTGCAAAATAATTATTCCTCCACCTAACAGCGGGGACCCACCGGACGGGCCACCGTATTTCGTGAAAAAAAGTTTCCCCCTGACTGCTGGCACCTACCAGCTACATCTTTGCACGCAAGGAAGTGCGTCCGGGCAAAAAAAATGATTCACCCCCTGACTGCTGGGACCCACCAGCTACATCTTCGCACGCAAGGAAGTGCCTGACAGTCGGGACCCAACTGGTCGAAGCGTACGTAGCGTTGTCATTCTGGTCGTGAATGTGTACGTACATACTGGTCGATGTAGAGGCGCGCACGTGTCGTAGTAGAGGTGTGCACGTAGCATGTACACATACGTACAGCGGCCAGTGTGCAAGAAAGAAAAATACGGCCACGTACGTACATACGGGCAGGGTCTCGAACGCCTGCTCGCTCATACGTACGGCCAGGGCTCGTGTACATGGCTGGATCGGAATGGAGAAACAGCGTCGTCGTCGTGTTCATGGGGAGCCAACCGGCTGGGTCAGAACGGAATGCGTCGTCGTGTTCATCTGGATGGCTTGGACAGAACAGCCGATGGAAATGAGGCCTGGCGTACCACAGAACGGAGGAAACGGCCTTGTGTTCGACCGGCCACGTTCGAAAAGGGATACTCTTCATCGAGAGGGGTCTGGCGTACCGCAAAACGGAGGAAACGGACCTCCTACAGTCGAAACGGGGGTCCTGTTGATCGGGAGGGGTGTGGCGTACCGCAAAACGGAGGAAACGGACTTGTGTTGGAGCGCTACGGTCGAAACGGGGGTCCTATTGATCGGGAGGGGTGTGGCGTACCGCAAAATGGAGGAAACAGACTTGTGTTGGAGCGCTACGGTCAAAACGGGGGTCCTGTTATCGGGAGGGGTGTGGCGTACCGCAAAACGGGACTCCACGGAATATTGTTCATCACCACCGTCGGCTCCCTCCAGCCTCCACGGCTACTGTTCATCCACCGTCGACCTCCTCCAGCCTCCACCTGCGACTGTTCAGCCTCCACCACGCGCTACTCCACCGGCTACTTTTCAACCAGCCCTCTCCGCGGGCTCCTGTTCAACCACCCCTCCACGGGCTACTGTTCATCCAAACCTCCACCATCTACTGTTCATGCAGCCCTCCACGGGGTGGTCCTGTTCATGTAGCCCTCCACGGGGTCCTGTTCATTGATACGTCTCCAACGTATCTACTTTTCCAAACACTTTTACCCTTGTTTTGGACTCTAACTTGCATGATTTGAATGGAACTAACCCAAACTGACGTTGTTTTCAGCAGAACTGCCATGGTGTTGTTTTTGTGCAGAAATAAAAAGTTCTCAGAATGACCTAAAAATCCATGGAGAATTATTTTGGAAAATATAAAAAATACCAGCAAGAAGATCCAGGCCAGGGGACCAACACCCTGTCCACGAGGGCGGGGGGCGCCCCCCCCAGGGCGCGCCCCCAGCCTCGTGGGCCCCCTGGTGCTCCACCGACATATCCCCAGATCCTATATATTCACATTCGGGGAGAAAAAAATCAGAGAGAAAGAATTATCGCGTTTTACGATACAGAGCCGCCGCCAAGCCCTAATATCTCTCGGGAGGGCTGATCTGAAGTCCGTTCGGGGCTACGGAGAGTGGAGATCGTCGCCGTCGTCATGACCAACCTTCCTCTATCATCTATTCCATGATGCTCACCGCCGTGCGTGAGCAATTCCATCGTACGCTTGCTGGACGGTGATGGGTTGGATGGGATCTATCATGTAATCGAGTTAGTTTTGTTAGGGTTTGATCCCTAGTATCCACTATGTTCTGAGATGGATGTTGCTATGACTTTGCTATGCTTAATGCTTGTCACTAGGGCCTGAGTGCCATGATTTCAGATCTGAACCTATTATGTTTTCATGAATATATGTGTGGTCTTGATCCTATATTGCAAGTCTATAGTCACCTACTATGTGTTATGATCTGGCAACCCCGAAGTGACAATAATCGGGACCACTCCCGGTGATGACCATAGTTTGAGGAGTTCATGTATTCACTATGTGTTAATGCTTTGGTCCGGTACTCTATTAAAAGGAGGCCTTAATATCCCTTAGTTTCCAATAGGACCCCGCTGCCATGGGAGGGTAGGACAAAAGATGTCATGCAAGTTTTTTTCCATAAGCACGTATGACTATATCCGGCATAAATGCCTACATTACATTGATGAACTGGAGCTAGTTCTGTGTCACCCTAGGTTATAACTTCTACATGATGAATTCCATCCAACATAATTTCCCATCACCGATCCAATGCCTACGAGCTTTTGCCATATTGCTTGTTGCTAATTTACTTTTCCGCTGCTACTATTACAAAAACTACAAAAACACTACCGTTACTTTTATTGCTGCTACCGCCACTATCATATTACTTTGCTACTAAACTATCTTGCTGCAGATACTAAGTTTCCAAGTGTGGTTGAATTGACAACTCAGCTGCTAATACTTAACAGTATTCTTTGACTCCCCTTGTGTCGAATCAAAAAAATTGGGTTGAATACTTTACCCTCGAAAACTGTTGCGATCCCCTACACTTGTGGGTTATCAAAACTATTTTTTGGCACCGTTGCCGGGGAGCATTGCTCTATTCTTTAAGTCACTTTTGATTTGTATCTGTTGATCACTATGGAGGATTTGAAGGACTCAAAAACCAAGATCTTACCCTCAACTACGAGGGGAGGTAAGGAACTTCCATCTAGCTCTACACTTGATTCTCCTTCTATTATGGGTAAATTTGCAACACCTACTCATGCTATTGAATCTGATATGTCGTATGTTCTTGATGATGCCACTTCTGCTATGTATGATGAAACTACTTCTATGCTTGAGAATACAGTGCCACTACGTAAATTTCTAGATGAACAAATTGCTAAGGTTAGGGAGAATGCAAATATTGAAACTGATAATACTTATGAAAGTGATGATGAAGCTTCTCCCAATAGATATGAATTGCATTTTGTTCCTGAGGGTTATGTTATGGATGAAGAAACTGCTAGAGACTTTCTTGCTTGCAACGATAGATATGATCTTAAGAAATTATTAGCTAAGCTGAAAGAAAAGTCCTTGAATGCTAGAATGAAGCATGACCCTGCTTTTGCTACTTCACCTATCTGTGTTACTCATAAGGATTATGAATTCTTTGTCGATCCTGAGTTGATTACTTTTGTTGAATCGGATCCTTTCCATGGCTATGAATCTGAAACTGTTATGGCACATCTTACTAAGTTGAATGATATAGGCACCCTGTTTACCAACGATGAAAAGATTTGTTACTACTATATCCTTTAGTTATTTCCTTTCTCGTTAAAGGGTCATGCTCAGACTTGGTTTATTTTTCTTGATCCTGGTTGTGTGCGTAGTCCCCAGGATATGATATATTACTTTTCTGCTAAATATTTTCCCGCTCATAAGAAACAAGCTACCTTACGGGAAATATATAACTTTGTACAAAATGAAGAAGAGAGTCTCCCACAAGCTTGGGGGAGGCTTCTCTAATTACTTAATGCTATGCCTGATCATCCTCTTGAGATGCATGATATACTTGACGTCTTTTATAATGGACTAACTGATGCTTCCAGAGACCACCTGGATAGTTGTGCTGGTTGTGTTTTCAGGGAAAGAACAGTTGATCAAGCTAGATTACTATTGAATAATATGCTGGCCAATGAAAATAATTGGACACTTCCTAAACCAGCCCCTAAGCCGACTCCGAAGAAAAGAGGTGTTCTATTTCTCAGTCCTGAAGATATGCAAGAGGCAAAGAAATCTATGAAAGAAAAAGGTATTGAAGCTGAAGATGTTAAGAATTTACCACCTATTGAAGAAATACATGGTCTTGATAACCTGACACAGGTAGTAAAGGTAAATTCTCTTTATAAATTTGATGAAGGTGATATTCCTCGTTATAAGTCTGCTAGCCAATGCTTAGATGAGTTTGACAATTTTATTGTGAAACAAGAAAACTTCAATGCTTATGTTGGTAGACAATTACAACACAATGCTTATATGATTGAACGCTTGAGTTATTATCTATCTAGAGCTAAAGGTGAACGGAAACTCATTAGTAAATATGCTTCCATGGTCACCACTCAAGTAGAGCAAGTACTTAAGGCTCAGAATGATTTTCTCAATGAATTAACTAGTAAGAATAATGACTATGCTGTTAGAGTTCCTACTAGAGGTGGTAAGATAACTCAGGAACCTTTGTATCCTGAAGGCCACCCTAAGAGAATTGAGCAAGATTCTCAGAGAGCTAATTTAGATACACCTAGTTCTTCTAAGAAGAAGAAAAAGGAAAATGATTGGACTTTGCATGCCTCTAGTGAACCTGTAGCTGACACACATGAGAATCCCAATGATATATCTGTTTCTGATGCTGAGACACAATCTGGTAATGAACATGAACCTAGTGATAATATTAATGATGATGTTCATGATGATGCTCAATCTAGCAATGGTAATGATGTCGAGATTGAACCTGCAGTTGATCTTGATAACCCACAATCAAAGAATCAACGTTATGATAAGAGAGACTTTGTTGCTAGGAAGCACGGCAGAGAAAGAGAACCACGGGTTCAGAAACCCAAGCCTTTTCCTATGAAACCATCCAAGAAAAAGGATGATGAGGATTTTGAGCGCTTTGCTGAAATGATTAGACCTATCTTTTTGCATATGCGTTTGACTAATCTGCTTAAAACAAATCCTTATGCTAAATATATGAAAGATATTATTACCAACAAAAGAAAGATACCTGAAGTAGAAATTTCCACCATGCTTGCCAATTACACTTTTAAGGGTGGAATACCTAAGAAACTAGGAGATCCAGGACTACCAACTATACCTTGCTCAATTGAGAGAAACTGTGTTAAAACTGCTTTATGTGTGACGCCCGAAGACCGACGTCCCAGAAGATTCCAGAAGATTCCAGATGTTCCGGGTTTTCCCGTGTGGTTCTTTGTGTTTGTGTTATTTATTTTTGCATTGCATCATGTCATCATGCCATCATGTCATATTTATTTTCTTTGCATCTCAACCTAAATAAATTGTGTGGACCTTCGGTCCATTTAAATCGAGGGAAGAATGACTTCTCTTTATAACATATAAAAGTCTCTCAATATTTAGGGAGCTATATAATAAATATTCCATTCGTTGGAATTAACCCAACACACTTGCATATTTTTTCCCCATGTCGATTTCACTTCGAGCTTCTCCTTCCAAATCTTGCCAATAACTCTTTTCCCGTTTTTCGAGGTCCTTCCAAAAACCCTCCAGCCATTTTAATTCAATTCCTCACATTTTTGTGAGTCCAGGGAATTTTACCCATGCCCTAACTCTATTTCTAGCACCTCCCTTCTTTTCTTTCTTGTTGTTTTTTTTCTGTTTTAATTTAGAAAACAGCAGAAGAAGGAGAGAGCCCAGCAGCTCCCAGCCTCTTGGGCCGACTCCCTCCCAGCGCTAAGCCGGCCTAACTTCCTAAGGCCCAAGGCCCAGTCGTCCCGAACCCTAGCGCTCAGCCTGACCGACCCCTACCCCTTCGCTCCTTCTTTCCTCCCATCGTCCGCCGCCACCCCTCGTTCTCCAGCACGCCTGTAGCCCGAGCCCATCGCCCCGAGAGCCCTCCGCCTTCGTGCGCCCCGCAAGCTGCCTCGAGCACTTCCCCTCCCGCGGCCTCCTCCCTCCGCCGTCCCGTCCAGCAAGGCCGGCCCTCTCCCTGTGAGCCCGGCGCTATGTTCTCAAGCCGCGGCATCTCGCGCCTACTGCCTCATCGCCATCGACCTGCTGCCTTCCGTCCTCCAGCAACCGCAACCCTGCGCTCCTCCCTTGAGGCTCCCAGCCGACCGCTCCCTCCTTCCTCCCAGCAAGGCCGTGGCCTTCCTCCGTTCTCCTTCCAGCCGCGGCCAGGCTCCCTCCTTCGCGTGCCAGCAACAGTCCAGTGCGCCATGGCCTACGCCTCAGGCCCTCCTCCATCGCCTCGCGCGACGAGGCCTCGCAGGCCCCAGCCTCCGGGCCACCGCAGCTCCTTGCGGCCCCGTCCGCCTGGCCACCGGTGCGCCGAGCACCGCAGCGTCCAGCAGCGCGCCCTGCAAGCCCCGTGCACCTCGTCCAGGGCTCCAGCGCCGCCGCGGCACTTCCTCTGCTTCGAGCGGCCGTGCTGCCGTTTTTTTTTTGTATTGTGTTGCCTGTGCTGTAATTTTTGCCAGTACCCCGACGGGCTTCGAAGAGTTCGGTTTTGGCAAGACCGACGAGCTCCTACTTCAACTACGACTCGAGACCGAAGATACAAGTACCACGGCGACCGCGAGTACCCCTACCGACACCCGTGAACGTCTACCGTAGACCCTCAAGGACCCCGTGGAGGACGGACATCAAGTACCTCGACGCCCGGAGCCATCGGAATCGTCAAGTACCCCGACATCGATGACATGAACAACTACGATACGAGAACGACGACACAAGATGACGCGACAAGTACCTCTTCGGAAACGGAAACTCCAACGTGTACAACTACCGACGCCGAGACCAAGTACCACTACATAACGTGTACCCCGACGTCGCAAGTACCACGACACATAACGTGAACGTCTATCGTCGCCGAAGACCCGTGAACAACTACTTCCTCTTCGGCCGTGTACCACTACTTCCTCTACGAGTTGCGAGAACGACTACCTCCACTACGTCCCTCTACGAACCTGAACCCCTCCGAGAACGTTTGTCACGAAGGTATAACCCCGAGACGTGACCCGTGTGATGCTTGTGTTGTATGAAATGTTCCCCTTGTGCTCCGTGTCCGTTTCGTCCCTTTTGTCATGTTCCTCGGTTGCCTCGTCGCCGACTCGTGGGAACCCGGTGACGGGATCGCCACACCTTTAATCTCGTTGACTCGCTCACGCCCTCTTTCCTTTTGCACCGGACTCTCAACGAGTTACCGGAACCGAGTTGTTGCCTTTGCATCATTTCGGATCATTGGCGTGGCACCCTTTTCCTTCCACCACGGTGATGATGCTTCATATCATCTTCTTGTTAACCTTCTAATAAAATTGCATAAACTTGATCATGTCATCCGCATCATGTTAACAACACTAAAATGTTTAATTGTTGTTTGTTTATAATTATTAAACATGCTCATGGGGATTTCCGGATATGTTGTTGTTATTTCCGGCCTCATTTAAAATGTCTTAATAGTTAGTTTACTTATGCTACACCTCTTGCCATGTTGAAAACATTTAATCTTGTCTTGTAAATAACGAGAGTCAACTAAATAATTAAATGTGGTGTTTTGTCAATATGCAACTCGTTGCATATTGAGCTCCACTTAACTTGTAGATTTGTTTGTGCACTTGCCATGCCATGCATAATTAAACCGGACATGCATCATACTTGTTTGTGCATCGTATGCCATGTTTATGCTTGTGTGTTTACCGTGTTGTTTCTTTCTTTCCGGTTGCTTCTCTTGATAGCTTCGGTTTCGTTCCGGAGTTGTGAGGATTCTCTCGTCTGTGTTGCTCCGTCTTCTTCATGGATCCGTTCTTCTCCCTAGTGGAATTCCAGGCAAGATGACCGAACCCCGATAACATTACTATCTTTGCCTATTGCTAGTAGTCTCGCTCTATAGTTTTGCCTCGATGCCCATGATCTTCTTGTCAGCCTCCTTCTTGTAACCATTGCCTTGTTTAACCACCCTACCTACGCAAACCGTTGCTTGGCTAAGTACGCTTCGCTCAGCCCTTCTTATAGCATTGCTAGTTGCAGGTGAAGATCGAAGATGCTTGCTTCATGTTGAAGTTTGGTTGGGTTATATCACACTATATAAATGCTTAAAATGAAATCATCTATATATTGGCAAGGGTGGAAGGCTAAGCCTTTTGCTTGGTGATTTGTTCCACTCATGCCGTTAGGAACCGTATAAACCGGTGTTATGTTCCTTGATTTTGCGTTCCTAACACGGTTGGGGTGTATGGGACCCCCTTGATAAACCGCTAAGTGCTAAGTCTTTTCCAGCAAGTCCCAACATTGGTACTATTTGCCTAATAACTAATAAAAAACTGGCATGTGGACTAGCTATCCCTTTTATTTTAATTCAACAACCCCGGGCCAGTGCTCCACATGAGTGTTGGTCCGAAACGGGGGTTACGCGGGGCCACCACGAGGAAACTTGAGGTTTGGTAAAAACCCGTGGGATCGCCCATCCGGTCGTGTCCTGATACTAGATACGCGCGGCTACCTATCAGGGTGTCGACACGCCGGGAGGATTTGCTGGATTAGCCTTACCTTAGTTCGGTTTAACTTGAGCATGGGATTCCGAGAATACTCGGGTCTTCCCACTTTGGAGTTGCGACTCCGCGGATCGTGGGCTTGTAATGGGTCAAGTTGGAACACCCCTGCAGGGTTTGAACTTTCGAAAGCCATGCCCGCGGTTATGTGGCAGATGGGAGCTTGTTAATATCCGGTTGTAGATAACTTGACACAATGTTCCAATACACTACCAGCGTGTGTACCGTGACTGTCATTTTCCGAAAGGGATTCGGGAGATGAACACGATGG
This sequence comes from Secale cereale, assembly GCA_902687465.1. Taxonomy (NCBI): domain Eukaryota; kingdom Viridiplantae; phylum Streptophyta; class Magnoliopsida; order Poales; family Poaceae; genus Secale; species Secale cereale. The sequence goes on from LR738709.1 coordinate 163,496,027, forward strand.
GGTTATGTTTGACGTGTTGTAGCTAGGATCACTTCGTGATCATCTCTCGACCGAGGAACTTCTCTTCTCGCTCTCTTTTACGTAAGCTAGTGCTAGTTGCTGCTGCAGACTCTTGTTGTTCCTTCACCTCTCGTTCTTTCTTCAGCCTTGTCCTCACCCAAGGCTTAAATAGTAATGTTACCCGGGAACGGGATTGCTGAGTCCTCTGTGGCTCACAGTTACTTCACCACACCAGATGCAGGTTCGGCCGAGTTTGATGCAGGAGTTGGATCAGTTCTTCACTGGGAGCTCGATGAAGAGAGTTTGGCCGTATGCTTGTGACGCTTCGACGATCAGTAGTGGTTTCTACTAGGATTCGATCCTGACCTGTGGCTTTATGTTGTTTTGGTATCTTTCTTTGGATCTTCGCCCGTAGTCGGGTTGTGATGTTTTGAATGATGTTTGCTCATGGAATGTATTGTGTGAAGTGGCGAGTGTAAGCCAACTATCTCCTTTTGCAATTTAATCCCTCTTTTACATGAGTCGTGCAAAGATACCAAACTTGAGATCATTCTAGGATGGGCTTATACCTTTAAGTCGTGCCTCGACACGTAGGATGTATAGTCCCATCCTGGGCATTACAAGTTGGTATTCAGAGCCTTCTCCGACCTAGAAGCCCCCACTGATTGATCGAATCATTGACGGTTGAGTCTAGGCACACACTGAAAATGTTTTGAGTCCTATATATATATCGGAGAGTAGGATTTCTTTGGCTCCTCTTACCTTTTCACTCTGGTGAGGACTCCTGACGATTACTCTTTTCTCTTGTACTTTCAAAAAATGCACCAAATTTTTTTTTAGGATCTCGCGAGTATTGTTTGGATTGTTTCGATGTCTTTGTGACGAGAACATTGTTCTCGATGCCTCCTGTTATTAGGGGTTGTGGCAGTGTCCCGGGGAGTTGAGCTCCGAGGTGTTGTCGTCACAAATCCATCGCGGCAGTACTAGAATACTTAAGACGGCCGACATCGAAAACTCTCCTATGCGGTTAGTGGCAAGATAACCCCGACATCACCCAGTACTGGGGAGGTAGTTCGAGAGTATTGCCATAGCTTGTATAGTGGATGCGTTTCGAAGGTCCGAGGTAAACAATTTCCGAGAAAGACTGGTAATGTGTTGAAGGATGGATACACCTGGATGTAGGTTTAGAGTTGATTGCGCGGTGCTTCCCGTGTATCCCCAACACCTGATTGCATAACTGGAAACTTTCGGAAATTAATAGGTGGGATCATCTAGTAGTTCTAGGTATTCCTTCCAACGAGTCCACGATATGAAGTTCGGGGTTCTACATTGAGTGAAGAGGTTTTATGGACTTGTTCTGATCGGGAGTTGCATCTTAAAGGGTCCTTGGCTATGCTGATCCGGGGATGACAAAACCCTTTTGTAACACGTTCCATGAGCTTTCAGCGCGAAGATGTCGAACGAAGCTTCTATCTTGTATTTGTTCTATCTGATCCTTGTTCCTTTTATTTTATCTTTTCTTCTCCAAGTGGCTTCTCGTCAAGCTGATGTACCTACGGAATTCATTCGTTCAATTCTCTGTTCGGATGATATTGTGAAGATGATGCTGCGAAATATCTATCCTTTGTTTTGTTTTGATTCTGGTATTCGAGTTGCTTCGATGTCAAATGTGGATTCCATACCTTTTCCTAATCGGTATTCTCATATTTCTATGGGAGTGCTAGTTCTTCTACATCATCAAGATCTTCATGTTAATACTTTTCAACCGGTGTGCCTTCTCTTCAAGTTACTCCATGCAGACACCGTTGAGAAATCTGATGATTTGTCTGTATTGTTTCATCCCAAGTCGTCTTTGTTTTTCCCCACCCTCCCACCCCTTTTCTTCTCGGAGCCAAAGATTCTCAGATGAAATAGCCATTTTATTCATGTGATATTTCTTCATTCATTTCCTTCCATGTTCTTATCCGGTGCTTTATCGTGAAGATGCTCAAGAGCTTCAAGTTCATCATTCTTTTGTTCTCTAATTCTGCCGGTGGATGTAATTCAAGATTTCGGTGTTGATCTTATCTTTTTCCTCATTTCACAATGCTTTCTTATTCCGGTGCACCAATTAATCATTCTCCTCTTGCTATTCATATCCGGAGTGCTGAAGATTCATAATTCCATTCTTAATTTGTTCAAATTATTTTGAGGATTGTCATCTTACTCAAGCCTTTTAATTCAACCGGTGCAATATCTCAAGCAATCTTTTTCAACGGTGATTTTCTTTGAGTGGGCCCTAACCCACAAGTCTTTTCCCAGGATCTTACCTGACTCTTCTATTTTTCTGGAGTTATACTTAAATTATTTTAAAGTGTGACGTAAGAATGATTCCCATCAGTCACATGCCTTCTCCAAGATCGCTTTCAAATTCTTTTCATCGTTGTTTCAACCTTTTTAATTCTTCATTCCGGAGTGCTCAACAATTCTTATGGCATTTCTCGTCTTCATTCTCAACATTTGCAGACCGGAGAAGTGTTTCTCTTAAATTTTGACCCGTTCTCTTAATGAGTTGTGGTTTTAGCCTCATGCCATCCTCATTATTGTTCCGTTTGTGAGGAACTCTTTTATGCCATCCGGAGCATTTCATGAATTCTTTTCTTTGTGTTCCTCCGAAGGCCATCATTTCAGAAGATTTCTTCGTTCTCAGTTTTCAACTTCGTCCACCAAATATTCTTCATTGATGCCTCTTCGTTCGTCTCCTTATTATTACGGTGGTTCTTTCAAGTTTACTCTTCCGTTGTTATCGTTTTAATTCACTCGTTCTTTTCACAATCCTACCGGTGCTTCGTTGAATATTTATCCAAGGTTGTGCTAGACCTCTCTTTAATTCTTTCCAACGAGAATAAGTAGTATGCCAAATCCATTGGTTGTCATCAATTTAAATTGGTGAAGGAGATGCATGACATAATTCTTATTCTTATTCCTTCAAGCTGATTTAATTCTTTTGTCTGGAGCTTGTTCATCATATCATATCCTTGGTTCTAAGTTGTTCATCTGTTTTTCCGGAGCTCCATGTTATTTCAATTATCATTTCAAGCTCCATCTAATTCGTCGCAGGCCTTGAATCTTATTCTTTTCATTTTTCACTTCTCATGCTTTCATTATCGGAGTTTTCATGGTGGTTCATCATGTTTTAATTCATCCTCGTAGTCTTCATCAAGATTCTTGTTGGAGCTCAAGCATTCTTCATCATGCTTTCCAATTGCAATCCTTCTACCTTATCCTTTGAGATGGTGGTATGCCATTTTTGACAATTCCTTCATATTTCATGATTCACGAGTTGTCAAGAATGAGATATTTAAACCATCATTTTCTTTGTTCAGGAGATCTTTCCAACCATTCAATTATTCGTTGGAGTAATCTTGGGTTGTATTTCAACTAAAAGCTTTCCCTAAGGATTGTTGCTAATTATGGTGCTTATAAATGACCCAAGTTCTTCATTTATCATTCCGGTGAAATAAGTTTTTCGTCTCCTTGTTGATATCAATCCAATCAATTGTTTTCCATTAGTGGCTGGTTGTCACCTCATAATTTTGAGATGTTTTCCATAAGCCCACATCAAGCTTATTCTTTCGTTGTTGATTTTTTTCAAACAACTCCGTTCAGATGTTTTCATATTCATTTGCGGGAGAAGTTGTCTTTTTCTCTCCGTTCATTTCCTTCGTTGAATTATATGCTATTCTTTCATTCCGGAGGAATTGTGATGTTGCTCTCTCCAAACCATCATCTTGTCATATCGAGATCATGTTTTTTCCCTTGCTTATCTTTTATCCGGTGCGTTGTATTCTTCATTCAAGTTTCCTCTTCTTATCAAGTTTTGCCTATATTTTTAACCGGAGTGCTGTCTGAATCTTTCTTACCCCTTGGGCCATTCTTTCAATTGTTTCAGAAGCTATGTGTTGTTGATTTCATCCAGTATCATTCCATCTTCTCAAGTTCTTGTTCATTTCCTTCCATTTTCAGTCGGAGTGCTGTCCGAATTCTGTCATTCTTATTCCTTGGCTATACCGTTGCAGTTTCATATTCTTTTGGTCCGTGAGCTCTTGTTTCATGTTTTTTCAACCTTCAAGGTTCTCATAATGTTCCTTGTTCCTCCTTTTACCAGAGAGCTATCAACTTCGTTCATCTCCGTTGTACTATTCTTTCCTTCAAGATTGTTCAACCTCTCAAGGTTCCTGGTTTCACTCGTTTCTCGAAGAAGCAACTTTGTTTTACCTCTTCCTCTTCCGTTTTTACCCGGTGCTATCTCTAGGATCTCGGGTCGAGATCCTCTGTTAGTGTGGGAGAGTTGTGACGCCCGAAGACCGACGTCCCAGAAGATTCCAGAAGATTCCAGATGTTCCGGGTTTTCCCGTGTGGTTCTTTGTGTTTGTGTTATTTATTTTTGCATTGCATCATGTCATCATGCCATCATGTCATATTTATTTTCTTTGCATCTCAACCTAAATAAATTGTGTGGACCTTCGGTCCATTTAAATCGAGGGAAGAATGACTTCTCTTTATAACATATAAAAGTCTCTCAATATTTAGGGAGCTATATAATAAATATTCCATTCGTTGGAATTAACCCAACACACTTGCATATTTTTTCCCCATGTCGATTTCACTTCGAGCTTCTCCTTCCAAATCTTGCCAATAATTCTTTTCCCGTTTTTCGAGGTCCTTCCAAAAACCCTCCAGCCATTTTAATTAAATTCCTCACATTTTTGTGAGTCCAGGGAATTTTACCCATGCCCTAACTCTATTTCTAGCACCTCCCTTCTTTTCTTTCTTGTTGTTTTTTTTCCGTTTTAATTTAGAAAACAGCAGAAGAAGGAGAGAGCCCAGCAGCTCCCAGCCTCTTGGGCCGACTCCCTCCCAGCGCTAAGCCGGCCTAACTTCCTAAGGCCCAAGGCCCAGTCGTCCCGAACCCTAGCGCTCAGCCCGACCGACCCCTACCCCTTCGCTCCTTCTTTCCTCCCATCGTCCGCCGCCACCCCTCGTTCTCCAGCGCGTCGATCCCCCATCCTCTCGACTCCCTCTCCTTCCCTTGCTCGACCCCCCTCTCCTTCCTCCATCGCCTGTAGCCCGAGCCCATCGCCCCGAGAGCCCTCCGCCTTCGTGCGCCCCGCAAGCTGCCTCGAGCACTTCCCCTCCCGCGGCCTCCTCCCTCCGCCGTCCCGTCCAGCAAGGCTGGACCGCTCCCTGCGAGCCCGGCGCTATGTTCTCAAGCCGCGGCATCTCGCGCCTACTGCCTCATCGCCATCGCCCTGCTGCCTTCCGTCCTCCAGCAACTGCAACCCTGCGCTCCTCCCTTGAGGCTCCCAGCCGACCGCTCCCTCCTTCCTCCCAGCAAGGCCGTGGCCTCCCTCCGTTCTCCTTCCAGCCGCGGCCAGGCTCCCTCCTTCGCGCGCCAGCAACAGTCCAGTGCACCATGGCCTGCGCCTCAGGCCCTCCTCCATCGCCTCGCGCGACGAGGCCTCGCAGGCCCCAGCCTCCGGGCCACCGCAGCTCCTTGCGGCCCCGTCCGCCTGGCCACCGGTGCGCCGAGCACCGCAGCGTCCAGCAGCGCGCCCTGCAAGCCCCGTGCACCTCGTCCAGGGCTCCAGCACCGCCGCGGCACTTCCTCTGCTCCGAGCGGCCGTGCTGCCGTTTTTGTTTGTATTGTGTTGCCTGTGCTGTAATTTTTGCCAGTACCCCGACGGGCTTCGAAGAGTTCGGTTTTGGCAAGACCGACGAGCTCCTACTTCAACTACGACTCGAGACCGAAGATACAAGTACCACGGCGACCGCGAGTACCCCTACCGACGCCCGTGAACGTCTACCGTAGACCCTCGAGGACCCCGTGGAGGACGGACATCAAGTACCTCGACGCCCGGAGCCATCGGAATCGTCAAGTACCCCGACATCGATGACATGAACAACTACGATACGAGAACGACGACACAAGATGACGCGACAAGTACCTCTTCGGAAACGGAAACTCCAACGTGTACAACTACCGACGCCGAGACCAAGTACCACTACATAACGTGTACCCCGACGTCGCAAGTACCACGACACGTAACGTGAACGTCTACCGTCGCCGAAGACCCGTGAACAACTACTTCCTCTTCGGCCGTGTACCACTACTTCCTCTACGAGTTGCGAGAACGACTACGTCCACTACGTCCCTCTACGAATGCGAACCCCTCCGAGAACGTTTGTCACGAAGGTATAACCCCGAGACGTGACCCGTGTGATGCTTGTGTTGTATGAAATGTTCCCCTTGTGCTCCGTGTCCGTTTCGTCCCTTTTGTCATGTTCCTCGGTTGCCTCGTCGCCGACTCGTGGGAACCCGGTGACGGGATCGCCCCACCTTTCATCTTGTTGACTCGCTCACGCCCTCTTTCCTTTTGCACCGGACTCTCAACGAGTTACCGGAACCGAGTTGTTGCCTTTGCATCATTTCGGATCATTGTCGTGGCACCCTTTTCCTTCCACCACGGTGACGATGCTTCATATCATCTTCTTGTTAACCTTCTAATAAAATTGCATAAACTTGATCATGTCATCCGCATCATGTTAACAACACTAAAATGTTTAATTGTTGTTTGTTTATAATTATTAAACATGCTCATGGGGATTTCCGGATATGTTGTTGTTATTTCCGGCCTCATTTAAAATGTCTTAATAGTTAGTTTACTTATGCTACACCTCTTGCCATGTTAAAAACATTTAATCTTGTCTTGTAAATAACGAGAGTCAACTAAATAATTAAATGTGGTGTTTTGTCAATATGCAACTCGTTGCATATTGAGCTCCACTTAACTTGTAGATTTGTTTGTGCACTTGCCATGCCATGCATAATTAAACCGGACATGCATCATACTTGTTTGTGCATCGTATGCCATGTTTATGCTTGTGTGTTTACCGTGTTGTTTCTTTCTTTCCGGTTGCTTCTCTTGATAGCTTCGGTTTCATTCCGGAGTTGTGAGGATTCTCTCGTCTGTGTTGCTCCGTCTTCTTCATGGATCCGTTCTTCTCCCTAGTGGAATTCCAGGCAAGATGACCGAACCCCGATAACATTACTTTCTTTCCCTATTGCTAGTAGTCTCGCTCTATAGTTTTGCCTCGATGCCCATGATCTTCTTGTCAGCCTCCTACTTGTAACCATTGCCTTGTTTAACCACCCTACCTACGCAAACCGTTGCTTGGCTAAGTACGCTTCGCTCAGCCCTTCTTATAGCATTGCTAGTTGCAGGTGAAGATCGAAGATGCTTGCTTCATGTTGAAGTTTGGTTGGGTTATATCACACTATATAAATGCTTAAAATGAAATCATCTATATATAGGCAAGGGTGGAAGGATAAGCCTTTTGCTTGGTGATTTGTTCCACTCATGCCGTTAGGAACCGTATAAACCGGTGATATGTTCCTTGATTTTGCGTTCCTAACACGGTTGGGGTGTATGGGACCCCCTTGATAAACCGCTAAGTGCTAAGTCTTTTATTGCAAGTCCCAACATTGGTACTATTTGCCTAATAACTAATAATAAAAACTTGCATGTGGACTAGCTATCCCTTTTATTTTAATTCAACAACCCCGGCCCAGTGCTCCACATGAGTGTTGGTCCGAAACGGGGGTTACGCGGGGCCACCACGAGGAAACTCGAGGTTTGGTAAAAACTCGTGGGATCGCCCATCCGGTCGTGTCCTGAGACTAGATACGCGCGGCTACCTATCAGGGTGTCGACACGCCAGGAGGATTTGCTGGATTAGCCTTACCTTAGTTCGGTTTAACTTGAGCACGGGATTCCGAGAATACTCGGGTCTTCCCACTTTGGAGTTGCGACTCCGCGGATCGTGGGCTTGTAATGGGTCAAGTTGGAACACCCCTGCAGGGTTTGAACTTTCGAAAGACGTGTCCGCGGTTATGTGGCAGATGGGAGCTTGTTAATATCCGGTTGTAGATAACTTGACACAATGTTCCAATACACTACCAGCGTGTGTACCGTGACTGTCATTTTCCGAAGGGATTCGGGAGATGAACACGGTGGGGTTATGTTTGATGTGTTGTAGCTAGGATCACTTCGTGATCATCTCTCGACCGAGGCACTTCTCTTCTCGCTCTCTTTTACGTAAGCTAGTGCTAGTTGCTGCTGCAGACTCTTGTTGTTCCTTCACCCCTCGTTCTTTCTTCACCCTTGTCCTCACCCAAGGCTTAAATAGTCATGTTACCCAGGAACGGGATTGCTGAGTCCTCTGTGGCTCATAGTTACTTCACCACACCAGATGCAGGTTCAGCCGAGTTTGATGCAGGAGTTGGATCAGTTCTTCACTGGGAGCTCGATGAAGAGAGTTTGGCCGTATGCTTGTGACGCTTCGACGATCAGTAGTGGTTTCTACTAGGATTCGATCCTGACCTGTGGCTTTATGTTGTTTTGGTATCTTTCTTTGGATCTTCGCCCGTAGTCGGGTTGTGATGTTTTGAATGATGTTTGCTCATGTAATGTATTGTGTGAAGTGGCGAGTGTAAGCCAACTATCTCCTTTTGCAATTTAATCCCTCTTTTACATGAGTCGTGCAAAGATACCAAACTTGAGATCATTCTAGGATGGGCTTATACCTTTAAGTCGTGCCTCGACACGTAGGAGGTATAGTCCCATCCTGGGCATTACATTATGTGATCTTGGAGCCGGTGTTAGTGTTATGCCTCTCTCTTTATATCGCAGACTTGACTTGAGTAAGTTGACACCTACTGAAATATCTTTGCAAATGGCTGATAAATCAACTGCTATACTTGTCGGTATTTGTGAGGATGTGCCTGTTGTAGTTGCAAATGTTACTATTCTAACAGACTTTGTTATCCTTGATATTCCCGAGGACGATCGTATGTCTATTATCCTTGGTAGACCATTTTTGAATACTGCAAGGGCTGTTATTGATTGCAACAAAGTCAACGTCAATTTTCATGTCAATGGTAATGAGCATACGGTACACTTTCCGAGGAAACAACCTCAGGTCCACAGTATCAATTATATTGCAAAATTTTCAACTATTACTATTGGAGGTTTTGAATTTCCTCTTCCTACTATCAAGAAGACATATGACATTCCTATTTTTTCGGACATACATATCCCCATTAAGGTAACCTAGTGTTATTCAAAAATTCTCCAGTTTCATGTTATTCGGAAAGAGTTTATTAACAAGACCTGATCAACCTTGTTAATGGATTCCTTTTGATGAGCATGGGATAGGTGAATCTAGATAGCACAACCTTCTGTACCCCCTTTTTACTTTCTATTAATTAGGGTAAATAAAACAAAATTAGTATTTTTTGTCTGTTTCCAGACTTATCCGTGCAGTAAAAAAATACCCCAAAAATAAAAGTTCTCCAAATGCCCTGAAAATGAAATATGATTTTTTTTTCCAGGAATATTTGAGAAACTATGGCACAGAACACACAGCGAGGGGAGCCAGCACCTGGCCACGAGGGTACAGGGCGCGCCCCTGCCTCGTGGGCCCCAAGTGGCCCCCTCCACTTATTCTTGCACCCACACTCTTCTTCTTCCTCCCAAAAAAATCACCAACCAGCTCAAACCCGAGTTCTAGCTCATCTTGCTGCCATTTTCGATCTCCTTGCTCAAAGCACCATTCACCAAACTGTTTGGGGAGATTGTTCCTTGGTATGTGACTCCTCCATCGGTCCAATTAGTTTTATTTCTAGTGCTTTACTTATTGCAAATTTTTGCTGCTGTGGTGACCTTGTTCTTGAGCTTGCATGTCAAATTTTCTTGGTCCCAAGTAGTTCTAATGCATGATATAACCTCTAGGCACTAGTAGGAGTTGTTGCTATCAATCTTGTTGAGTTTGGTTAACTTTTATTTCGAGTTACTAATTTTTTTAGAAAATTTCAGAAAATAGCATAGGAGAAACTTCCATGGTGGTTCTTCAAGGAAGCAAGAACCGAGGCTCGCGTTTCGTGAGCCGGACGATGAACTACCGAGGGATGCTGATGTGTGGCCTGGTGAATGGCCGTCAGATGACTTTATGGATCAGGTTGGCATAAAGGATGAATTTTACGCATATGTGCGCAACGCTGACCTCGAGGGCTTCATACAAGATAAGTTCCCTTAATATCGCGGCTTAACTGATAGCTTTGTGAGAAGGTTTAAATTTTCATCTTTACGTAATTCTCACACTGCCCTGTTTGACCTGTATGATAAATCTTACACCATGGACTTAGAGGATTTTAATGATGCTTTTAAGCTCCCACATGGGGGCATTATGAGTATTATAGTGGGGGGGGCGTCTAGTGAAATCACACAGGCTAACATAGGGAGCATCCATTTTCCTGCCATTAAATACTTTGCTCTCTTTATTGGTAGATGCATAAATGGTAAAGATGAAGCTTGTCACATGTGTGTCCCAGATCTTAGTGTTCTCAGGAGTGTTGTACTAGGTGATAGAGAATATAACTTGGGAGCCATTGTTGCACGTAGCCTACACCATAATGGTATGAATGGAGATTTATTTGGTGGGATTTATGCCACTCGCATAGCCTGCCGTCTTGGTGTGCCTGTGCACGAGAATGATTAACCTTTACCTCATGCTCATTTGGATTGCCATGCTGTGACTAGTCACCGATTTATAGAGAGGGATGATCAAACCCTCAAATATCGAGTAATCTTTAACATGCAGCATGCCATCCCTATTGTTCTACCTGCCCCTACTTTGTTTGACTTTCAGGCAAAAGGAAGATATACTATAACTATGGAGGAGGCAAATGTGTATTATAATGTGACAGAAGCAGCCCGCCTTCGAACTGCAGCTCGGCATGCAGTAGCTGCTGCATTGCAGTACAACCCCAACTACGACTTTGGATATCCGTCAGGCCAATATTGGCCATGGACCAACTTAGGCCAAAAGCCTAAGCTTGGGGGAGTACGTGTTTCTCACCGACTTTACATTCATGTTCACACACTTATTCTAGTTGTCCGTGCTCACACTCTTTCATTGTATCATCCATGCTTAGTTTCAATTTCTTTTTCTTAGTCTTTTTCTCGTGTGCTAGAAAAACCTTAAGAAAAACAAAAAAATATTAGTTGTAGCTTCTAGCTAGTTTACTTTTCCTGCTTGTAGTAGCAATTAAAAGAAAACCCAAAACGATTTCCCGTTCTTCTTTTGCTTGTTGGGAGCTTTCCTGTGTAAATAATTTATTTTCGTTTCTTTGGGGGTTAAGAGTAGAAGACCATGATTGAAAATGCTTAGTTGCTCTCAAATGCTTTATTGTTGATTTAACCTTGAGCCATATTACCTTGTCTTCTCTCTTGTATTAAATGCTCGGAGATTCTAGCTTAGTCCAATGCACGTGCACTATTATTATTATCCACACCGTTTGGTCGTGCGAATGAAAGGCAATAAGGATGATATATGATGAACTAATTGAGATGAGAAAAGTTGGTATGAACTCGACCTCTCTTGTCTTTGTAAATATGATAGTTCATCGTTCCTGATTCAGCTTGTTATGAATGAAACATGTTTGCAATGACTATTCGAGATCATAGTTGCTTATGCCATGCTTAATTAGATGAGAGTTTATAATGGTCTATCTTGCGTGCCAACATGATATTAAAATGGTTGCGATGTGGTATGATGTGGTGGTATCCTCCTTTGAACGGTTTAAGTAATCTGACTAGACACATGTTCACGCGTGTAGTTGAAACAAATTAACATAGCCTCCACGATATTTATGTTCATGGTGATTTATATCCTACTCATGCTTGCATTCATTGTTGACTAATTTTAATGCATGTTCATGACCATTGTTGTTCTCTAGCTGGTCGCTTGCCAGTCTCTTTCTAGCCTTCACCTACTAAGCGGGAATACTGCTTGTGCATCCACTTCCATAAACCCCAAAGTTATTCCTTATGAGTCCACCATACCTTCCTATATGCGGTATTTACCTACTGTTCCAAGTAAATTTGTATGTGCCAAACTCTAAACCTTCAAATGAAATTATGTTTTGTATGCTCGAACAGCTCATGTATTAACTAGGGTTGTCTATATCTTCCATGCTAGGTGGGTTATTCTCACGATGAGTGGACTCCGCTCATCATTCATGAGAAAATGGCTGGTAACCGGGATGCCCAGTCCCATGCTCAAAATCATAATAACTAAACAAAACTCCCCCAGCGCTGTTGCTGGTTTGGACGGTACCCATTGTTTTGGGCTAGCTGTGGAGTGTGCTTGTTGGTGGTTGGGGGAGTATAAACTTTACCATTCTTTTTGGGAACCGCCTATGTTGTGCATAGCATGGGAGATATCGAGATTCTTGGTTGTTATGTTGACAATGAAAGTATACCGCTCAAAAAGTTATTCATCTCTATTTAAAAATCGAGCTCTGGCACCTCTACAAATCCCTGCTTCCCTCTGTGAAGGGCCTATCTATTTACTTTTATGCAGAGTCATCATCCTCTTATCAAAAGAGCACCAGTAGGAGAACACCTCTGTCATTTGCATGTATTACTATTAATTTGCATTGAGTATGATCATGACTGCATCTCTTTTACCATGAATTACAATGTCTAGTCAGCCCTTGATCTTTAAAGGTGCTCTGCATTTATGTTTTGCGGTCTCAGAAAGGGCTAGCGAGATACCATCTTGTTATATCATATCATGATTGTTTTGAGAAAGTGTTGCCATTCGAGGTTTATTATTATTGCTCGCTAGTTGATTATGCCATTGATGTGAGTAGACTTGAGACCTAAAAGTTATTGTGAATGTGGTTAGTTCATGATTATTGCTGAAAACCTGAATGTTGTCTTACATATTTACAACAACAAGAGCAAACAGAGTTTGTCAAAGTTTTTCTTTATCACTTTCAGTTTATCAACTGAATTGCTTGAGGACAAGCAAAGGTTTAAGCTTGGGGGAGTTGATACGTCTCCAACGTATCTACTTTTCCAAACACTTTTGCCCTTGTTTTGGACTCTAACTTGCATGATTTGAATTGAACTAACCCGAACTTATGCTGCTTTTAGCAGAACTGCCATGGTGTTGTCTTTGTGGAGAAATAAAAAGTTCTCGGAATAACCTGAAAATCCATGGAGAATTATTTTGGAAAATATAAAAAATACCTGCAATAAGATCCAGACTAGGGGGCCCACACCCTGTCCACGAGGGTGGGGGTGCGCCCCCTCCTAGGGCGCGCCCCCTGCCTCGTGGGCCCCCTGGTGCTCCACCGATGTATCCCGAGATCCTATATATTCACTTTCGGGGAGAGAAAAATTAGAGAGAAAGAATTATCGCGTTTTACGATACGGAGCCGCCGCCAAGCCCTAATCTCTCTCGGGAGGGCTGATCTGGAGTCCGTTCGGGGCTCCGGAGAGTGGAGATCGTCGCCATCGTCATCATCAACCTTCCTCCATCATTAATTCCATGATGCTCACCGCCGTGCGTGAGTAATTCAATCGTAGCCTTGCTGGACGGTGATGGGTTGGATGGGATCTATCATGTAATCGTGTTAGTTTTGTTAGGGTTTGATCCCTAGTATCCACTATATTCTGAGATTGATGTTCCTATGACTTTGGTATGCTTAATGTTTGTCACTAGGGCCCGAGTGCCATGATTTCAGATCTGAACCTATTATGTTTTTATGAAAATATGTGTGTTCTTGATCCTATCTTGCAAGTCTATAGTCACCTACTATGTGTTATGATCCGGCAACCCCGAAGTGACAATAATCGGGACCACTCCCGGTGATGACCATAGTTTGAGGAGTTAATGTATTCACTATGTGTTAATGCTTTGGTATGGTACTCTATTAAATGGAGGCCTTAATATCCCTTAGTTTCCAATAGGACCCCGCTGCCACGGGAGGGTAGGACAAAAGATGTCATGCAAGTTCTTTTCCATAAGCACGTATGACTATATTCGGAATACATGCCTATATTACATTGATGAACATGAGCTAGTTCTGTGTCACCCTAGGTTATAACTTCTACATGATGAATTGCATCCGACATAATTTCCCATCACCGATCCAATGCCTATGAGCTTTTCCCATATTGCTTGTAGCTCATTTACTTTTCAGCTGCTACTATTGCAAAAACTACAAAAATACTACCGTTACTTTTATTGCTGCTACGGCCACTATCATATTACTTTGCTACTAAACTATCTTGCTGCTGATACTAAGTTTCCTGGTGTGGATGAATTAACAACTCAGGTGTTAATACTTAAGAGTATTCTTTGGCTCCCCTTGTGTCGAATCTATAAATTTGGGTTGAATACTTAGCCCTCGAAAACTGTTGCGATCCCCTACACTTGTGGGTTATCAAGACTATTTTCTATGTAGCCCCAACCGGCTTGATCGAACGGGGTCCTGTTCATGCAGAGGCAACACCACGGGGTCGTGTTCATCCACCCCCACTAGGAATTGTTCATCCAAACCCCTCCAGCAACGCTCACTTTTCATGCAGAGGCAGCATCGATCGGCTTTAGTTAGCAGCGATAGTGTAGGAATCGCTCGATCGGGTTCAGTTAACAGCCATCGATCGATCGCTCGGGTTCAGTAACGCGTAGCCTGCAGTGCAATCGCCCGGGTTCAGTTAGAGCCCAACGCCTCGCACCCACACGCGTGCGTGTACGAGATAAACGCACATCGCTCGGTGCCGACCACCCACCATAACCGGGAACACCCCTATATTTTCCTCGCCCTCGCTTCTACCACGGTTTTTTCCATCATAGACAGCCCAAAGAATGTAATGCAGTTGCGTCAATGCCCCGCCCAGGACGAAAAGCCCATTTTCAGTCATGATTTTTTGTCGTAGAAGTAGGACCCCACCACATCTATGATGATACCGTGTTTTGTCACAATTACTGTCATAGAAGTGTCATAAGTATGACAGAAAAAAGTTTCGTTCGGCCCAAAATGTCATGGATGTGTCTTTTTTTGTAGTGTGACCGAGAGGCGTGCAAGCTGTCCTCCAATGTGCAGGCTCACCGGGAAGCGTGCGAGTTGTTTGTTGTGCAGTCTCACTGGGAAGCGAGCCCTTTGACTTCCAAGGCCGCCCGCCTTCCTCTCCAGTAATGGCGCCTGAGCCGCTGTTTAATATGGGCGGCCTTACTATTCGCCTCCCATTCCCCTCCCTCCCACAAACCTCCACCAACGCCATGGCGCAGAACGATCATCTGCCACTAGTCTTCAAGTTTGGTGAAGTCAACTACGAGCCGGAGGAGATAGAAAATAAGGAGGAATGTGGCCTCATGGACATGTCCCAAAATGAGCTGGACGCGGCGGTTGCTGCCCCCTCTCCCTTCCCCGCGCCCGCGCCAGCGACCATCCCTGTAGCATTAACGGGATGGTCGCCGAGCACTATCGCAGAGCTGGAAGCCACGGGCGTCAGCAAGGTCTCCGTGGACCCGCGCGAGTTCGTGTACATGCCAGCGCCAGAGTCTGTGCCCGTGCCCGTGCGCGCCCCTCCACCCACCGTGGCTCCGGCCCCCGTGCGTTTGTTTGTACCCGCAGCGCCCATGCAAGTGCCCATGCACGCACCCCCTCAGCGGCATGAGACGTTTCCGTCGACCGCTACCTCTCAGCGGCGCTAGTAGTCGTCCTCCCGCGCCCCGCCCGTCGATCGCATGACGACATGATGTTTGATTTACAAGTGAAGAACATTTTGTGCTGCCTTGAAGACTTAAACAATGGTGTCCCAGAGGACGACAACGACAACGACGGCGCGGCACGGCACGGCGCCTCCGCCGTTGCCGGAAATAGTTTTTTTGGGGTTTAATATTGTATCTCAAATTCTTGATCATATGAATATAAATTCGCAGTGTGACTGAATGAAAGATATGGTTTGAGCCAACATGCGTTTTTCTCTTTTAATGTACATACTTATCAAACGATTTTCTTTTGAAACAAAGGTCAATCGTTTTCAAATATAAAACACTCGTCGCAAATGTTTTAGTTAGAACACACGGATGCAAACCTACAGCTTCCCCAGGAAGCCAAGGGAAAATGTGCCGAGCAGGATTTCTGCACCCCTACAATGCGAACGGTTTTTTTGCATGACCCGTGTACAACCACGTACAAACAATTGGGTAAGATTTGCATATCTGCCATTTTGGGTATGTTACCATTTGTCAAACTGGAAAGATAGACATTTGTTTATGTAGTAACATTGCCATTTGTCAACCTTGTAACACTGTGATTTGTCAAAATATGCAGCTAAAAATCACCTAGCACTATCTAATTTTTGCAACTAAAATCACTAGCATTGTTCATATGGACACCAATACAAAGTGGCATTGTACTCTTTTTGTCATCCAAAAATAATATACGTGCCGCCACGCGACCCGCGTGACGTGCGAGCATGCGTGAGTTGATGGGACACATATGCAAATGTACAATTCATTACATACAACAAGTCATCAACACACAACAACAACGAGGATACATGTTGGATTATAGATTATTTCCAACAAAACATTCTAGTAAAGTATAGTTTTTCTCACACAAAAAATAACAAAGCGATGAAATAAACTTCAGCTCGACCAATCCTCCGCGTTGGAAACGCTTCCTTTGAACCATAACTGATTCTCTGGGAAGGGCCAGCTATGGTCAATCTCGAGACCAACGCAGGACTGATCATCCAGGCTGAAGCGGCCTATATCAGGATGCATATTGTGATAGCCAGGGTAGGGAACCATAGAAATGTCCAAGGTATAGATACAGTTGCTTCTCATAAATGGTAGTAATGTTGTGTCAACAGCAGTTGGATCACCTTTAACCATCATTGAATAGTTTTTTCCAAGGAAGAGCAAGTTTCCTCCAAGACTGTCAATACGGAACCATTCATAATGTGCTGGGGGTAGTACACTAGTATCAATCCCGTATACCCTGCAATGGATGTTGGAATAGGTCCGGATGGTGCGACCATGGGAGACAACACCAGCTTTGTTAGTAACATCAGCAGTGCCCTGTATACATACAAGAAGAGGCGATCCATCGGAATAAGGTGCCAGGTGCCATTGAGTGTATTGGTCCTGCTCGTCCTCATGCTCATGATCATCACCATCGTCATTTCCCCTGGGTCATATTTTTTTCAAGTATAGGTGGTGGAATGTTCACAGGACCTTGGAAGCACAAGAAGGTTAATTAGTAAAGGGAAACTAGCTAACCCGCATGCATGTGGATGAAACAATTATAATTACGGTGGAAGACAAACGCACCGAAACAATAACGATCCCGTGCAAAAACAGTGCCACGAGTGGTGACAACAAACACAAGATGCTTCTCGGGGATATACCCCGCGGTATGACCCGGCCGGAAATATGACCCGGCCGGATTTGGCGACTCACCAGAGACCGGGCTAGACACGGCGACTCACTTGTAACCTGCCCAGAGTTGGCGGCTCATTGGTGACCCGGTAGGTGTGTCAGATGGATGACGCGGCCCAAGGCCTAGAAGGCTGGCCCATGTTATGGTGGGCCGACTTACGAGAAAAGTCATAAGGAATATTCTCCTACAGAGAAAGCAAGACTAGGACTCCACTTGTAATAGAGTAATACTAATCCTACTAGGACTAGTCATGTAACCCCCCCCCCTTCATCATATATAAGGAGGAGCTGGGCTCCCCAAGAGGGACAAGTAACAGAAGTGACAAGAGACAATCTCTAGGGCTAGACACAACTAGAGGAGAGCCGGTTTATGCGGCGACTCCCTCATGAGCATAATGAGACCTAGCCACAAACAACATGGCAGGCCCAAGATGCGATTCTATCCCGATCACGTGACACTCTCGTGATTGGGGCACAACCGCATTTCGGGTGCTTAGCAAGATGGATATCATTACATCGTACCATTACATAAATACATGGGGATACAACAATTCATACAAGTCATACGAATAGAACCCTCATCAATACAAGGCATCCGACGACAGATGCAAACATGAAAAGCACAATGACATCCATCTGTTATCCCAGGCTGCCGACCAGGAACCTAGCCCAAGACTGACGAAGAAGAAGAAGAAAGAACTACAACAAAAGGTAACATCGCTCTCACGTCAAGTCATCGGAAACCTGCACCTGCAACTGTTTTTGTAGTATCTGTGAGGCACGAGGACTCAGCAATCCCATAACCATAGGTATCAAGATGTAACATCCCAAATTTTCAATTTGGAATGTTATACATAGATCATATTGCATTGCATAGTTAATTGCAATGCGCGGTGATCCTCGAAAATTCTAAGCAACTCAAGGACATACGGAGAGAGTTGGAAATTCTACCGATTCCGTATTTGAGTTTTCTCGAATACCGGTACGGGGATATGTGTGTTTTTAATTATTTTTCTCTCCTAAAAATATTTCTTGATAAAATATATGAGCGGAGATAATATGACTTCTATAAAAAAACGAAATATTGGAGGAAAAAATATTAAAATCACTTTTGGTTTTTATTCAGATTTATTTGCGATTTTAGTTGCATAGGGAAAAATGCATGTTTTTCAAAATTGCATTTAGGTCTGGGAAAAATGTTCAATTTGTCCTAGAATTAATTAGATGACGGTGAAAATTTATTTCGGAATTTTTCGTCTCCATTTAGTATTTTATTTTCGAGTTCTTCTGCGTTAGGATAATTTAAAAAAAGTTAGTTCGGACCTATTGGGCCGAAGCCCAGCCGGCCTAGCGCCGCGCCCTGCACCGACTCTGGTCGGTAGTCCGCCCGCCGCCCGACGCCGTGGCCGAGCCGGCCTCTGCCGCCGACGCCCTGCCCATTGCCCAAGCCAGCCCCCCTGGCCCCTTTATAAGCCGACCCCGCCGCCCCCTCTCGCCGCCACCCACCACCGCCGCCACAGCGGCCGCCGCTGCCGCCGCCAACCACCGCCGCCGCGCCGCCGGAGCTCACCGCCCCGCCGTCTCGCCGTCGCAGCCGCCCGCTGCCGGAGCCGTTGGAGCCGAGGTAGACGCCGCCCGAGCCGCCACCGTTTTTTTTAAAAGTCGTTCATTTTTTAGAAACCCTAGATCTATTTTTATTAATATACCGGTTCATATTTTTTCAGTTGAGTTACTTAGCGGACGTTCGTCCGTACGTCCGTTTTAATGAACGCGGTTCATCCGTTACTCACAGATAGCGAACGATCGTTCGTTAGCTTGTTCGTAAGTTTTCTTTTTCGGGGTCTTTTTCCACGATTATTTTCGATCGCGATTTCTACCCTGTTCTTGTTTTTAGTTTTTCTTTTCGCTCGAGAGTCGGAATCAGGCGATTCAAAAGCCCAGATCTTCATCTCGACGCCCTCTTTCCGTTTAGCCAACTTGAACAAGGTTTTGCTACTGAAAAATTTGACCTTAGATCAATCTAGTAAATGGATATTGTTTCTTTCGCAGTTTGAGTTTCGTTGCTCCGTTTGATTTGATTCTTTTTGCAAACCAGAATTCTTAAGTTGAACTTTCTGGTTAGATCTTCTTATTTGGAGTTCATTTTGTGCATCTTTGGTTGTTTGCTTATGTATGCTATTGTTTGCTTACGATAGAATTCCCGGAGTGCAAAGCGTGCTACTACGAGTCTCTAGGTTTTGCGAATCATCAGCAAGGCAAGTAACACTTCGATCATACCCCTTTATTACCCAGTTTTTATGCATCAGATCAAACCCTCAAACATTGCATGAGTAGGATCTCTTAACTTGTGGGTCTGGGAAGTAGTTTCAGGTAAAACCTATCACCTGCATTATTTTCAAAACCTTGGGAGTTGCTTCTACGTTATGCTTAGGTTACCATGGTATGCTCGTAGACGTGGTTTGACTTTGAGTGAAATCCATGACAGATGTGAGTTGTTAATTAATGGTTCAACTTAAGGTGGCTACTTGAATACACATCTGGGTGGATTGGTTGCAGGGCACCTGGAGAATCCAGTGTTGTCCTAGGAAATCCCGGGGGTACCGTGTGATTATCCTATGGAATGCCACCCGGGCTCAAAGGGATCATAAAACTATTCATTCTAGAAACTTCCGTGTGCAGCCACAATGCCATTATGTGCTCTCGCATTGTATGAGTAAGTTGTGTGAGCTCTTTAAGTGGTAGACTAGAAGATGTAGGGGAAAGTAGGTGTACGGGTCCACCCGGGGTAAAGAGTAAATGCTTCTGAAAGTCTGTGTCTTGGTCATCCATTTCTCAAACAACATGTAGTGCGAGAAATCCAACGGAGGAGATCGAGTCTTGTGGGGAAAAGTGCGCAAACCTCTGCAGAGTGTACTAACTGATCATGATTAGCCGTGTCCCCGGTTATGGACAATCTTGAGTATCTGGTACTTGAATTATTGGTTGATCTCAACACTCTAAAATTAATTTGTTGGTTAATGATGACTACTATAATTGGGATTGAGTTGGAAGTACCTTCTCAATGATGTTTCAACTACCATGATAGTTAAAATAAAGTTTATTCCTTTGTTGTAGGGAAAAATTGGCTTTATGCAAAAACTTTAACCTTAGAGCCTCCACCAGCCAAATATGCATACAGTGTTAGCCTTTATTCTGTTACTTGCTCTACTATGTTATCTTGCCAGCATATTCCATGTGCTGGCCCGTTTCGGGCTGCAGCATGTTACGTTGCAAACTTTTCAGATGAGGAGTAAGACGTGCTAGGTCGTTTGTCATGCACTCAGCTATGCCGTTGGAGTTGATGGACTCACTTATCTTCCAAGCCTTCCGCTGTTATTTTGTTAGATGACCTTATGCCATAGACTTTTGTAATAAGTTTCTCTGGTGACACATTCGATGTAACAAGTGTGTGATTGCCACTCTGTTATAAATCCTTCAAGTACTGTGTGTGTCAGCATTACCGATCCAGAGATGACACTGAAACACAGAGACTTCGGTCCATTCGGATCGTGGTCGCTACAAGATGGTATCAGAGCACACGCTTACTGTAGGACACGACCACTAAGATAAACCCTAGGTCACTCTTCTCTACTCATTTCTGACTCCTCTCCTTTTTCTACTCTTTTAGGATGGTGGACCCATGGAAAAATTTCACTCAACCAGATGAAGACACACCTTTTGAATGACAGTTGAAGGAAGTCACTAAGTACCTGAAGATCGGAATACCAAGCTTCATCGGGACCTACACCGCCACTTTACCAGAAGAGGAGCGATGGAGTATTCAAGTTCAAATTCCCGGGAGGACCTTCGCACCATCCACGGAGCCCATAGAGTTTTCTTTTGATGCACCAACCTGGAGCCTAGGCAAGAGTATGGCAGCCCACATTACCATGGGATGTATTGGAGAAGTCTACAAGCAGGAGCTGAAGAACACTATCTACCAGATATGTCGACGCCGAGACGAGAAATGGGACATGATTAGTACCCAGAAGGACAGGTCCATTGCAGCATTCATCCAGGAGTTGAACCAGCACATTCGTCGACAGGAGCACCAGATGTGCGCAGGGATGATAGATTTGAAGATGGTGCTAACCAGGAACTTGGAGCTAGAAGCGGAACTCAAGTCTATACGTGACGGATACAAGGAGGAGATGACAATACTTGTGGAGAAGAAGGATGACTTGACAAGGAAGCTAGGAGTGTTCATGGGAGATCCAGCACTAGGAGGAGAGGAAGAAGAAGAAGAACCCAAGGAAATTCGTTCTGAAGACTACATTGTCATCGACGACACGGAGTCAGACGCCGATGATAGTGACGAAGACTACGAAGATGAAGCTGGAGCAGACATCATGGAATCTTCCGCCGATCAAAATTTCTAGATGACCACCCTATCAAGAGCACTTTTGTAACGTTAGTTAGATCTTTGTATGCCCTTGTTTGAAAATTGATTAGTGTGATATGATTATGTTTGTCTCATTGCATATGGGTAGTGAATTTCCCATATACCTCATTTCTATTCTAATCTCTTCCCTCTACACCATCAGATGCCTCCGAGATGTGAGCCCGGATTTCAGTTTCCCCCTGAGTTCACTTAGTTGATCCAAGAGCAGAACACTTTGATGCAACTTCTTGTCCAGAACAATCAGAACAACAACAACAACCCTCCACAACCACCACCACCCATGGACAACCTAACACGTTTCCTAAGGTTGCAACCACCGGTGTTTTCTAGCAGCATTGAACCAAATAGTTGTTGATGACTGGCTGCGCAAGATTGGAAGGGATTTGACCACCGCGAATTGCACGGATGCTGAGAAGGTGCGTTTTGTCGCACATCAGTTGGCTGGACCAGCAGCAGCATGGTGGGAGAATTACACGCCCGCTTTCTCGGTAGCCAATGTCAGATGGGATCAGTTTCAGCAAGCTTTTTGCACTACCCATGTCTCAACTGGAGCTATGAGCATGAAGAAGCGAGAGTTTCACAATTTACGCCCAGAAAATCGTACTGTGGCTCAATACGTAGATCAGTTTAGTACCCTATCTCGTTATGCCCCGGATGATGTGGCCACAGATGGCGTGAAGCAGGAGAGGTTTGTCGAAGGGCTGAATGATGAGATGAGCATACAGTTGATGGTGGCAACCTTCAACAACTACCAGGAGTTGGTAGATAAGGCTCTTATGATTAAAGGGAAGCAGCAACAGATTGAGAGCCGCAAGAGGAAGTATGGACAAGGAAGGAATAGTTCTGGAGCCCAGCAGAAGCCCCGTTTCACCCTGAACTCGGGAGGATACACCCATAACCATGGAAGCCACACCCATAATGGAAGAAGTTCTCACAACCACAATGGCTCCAAGAATGGGAATGGGAATGGAGCAAACAATAATCAGAACCGCTCTACCCCATCCACACCCACCAAGAGGGATTTAAGCCACGTTACCTGTTTCAAGTGCGGGAAGAATGGACACTACGCCACGAACTGCCCTGAAGCTAAGAATGTGAACGGCAATGGAAGCGCCGGGAAGAAGCCCAACCCGTTCAACAAAGGACAAGTGAACCACGTGACCGTGGAGGTGGTTGAGGAGCAACCAGATGCAGTTATCGGTAAGTTTTTGGTTAAGTCATTTACCGCAGTAGTTCTTTTCGATACTGGTGCATTGAATTCATACATTTCAAGGGGATTCGTAAATAGACTTAAGTCGCCCACCAGAGTCCTTATGACCCCCATGTTAGTAAGTTCACCTGCAGCGAAATATATGGCTAATCAAGGATGTTTTCAGATGCCATTGACCATTGGACGACATGGTTTTCCCTCGGACCTAATAGTTTCGGAGTCATAAGGATTGAATGTGATACTAGGTTTTGATTGGCTATCGATGTATGAAGGGAACATCGATTGTACCAGTAAGTCTATTTTTCTTATCACCCCGGAGGGAAAAAGGATCAAGTTTGTATCTAGGCATTCGCCTAGGAGGACACAAGTACATTCTCTCACGGGGGTTGCTCAGGAGGAAGTGCCCGTAGTAAAGGATTACCCGGATGTATTCCCAGAGGAACTACCAGGCATGACATCGGATAGGGATATTGTGTTTTTGATTGAACTATTGCCCAGCACCGGACCCATATCTAAGAGACCGTATCGGATGCGTGCAAATGATCTGGAGGAGATCAAGTGTAACATCCCAAATTTTCAATTTGGAATGTTATACATAGATCATATTGCATTGCATATTTTATTGCATCTTGTGTGTGGCGATCCTCGATAATTCTAAGCAACTCAAGGACCTACGGAGAGAGTTGGGAATTTTACCATTTTTGTATTTGAGTTCTCTCGAATACCAGTACGGGGATCACGTTGGTTTTAATTATTTCCCCTCCTAAAAATATTTCTTAATAAAACATACGAGCGGAGATAATATGACTTCTCCAAGATAAAAGAAATATTGGAGGAAAAATATTAAAGTCAATTTTGGATTTTTTTTTTCGGGTTTATTTGCGGATTTATTTGCATAGGGAAAAATGCGCGTTTTTCAAAATTGCGTTTAGGTCCAGGAAAAATGTTCACTTTGTCCTAAATATTATTAGAGGACGGTGAAAATTTCTTTCGGAATTTTCGGAGTCCGTTTAGTATTTTTATCGTCGGTTTTAGTGCGTCAGCACTCTTTAAAAAAAAAGTGGAACCGACCTTGGGCCGTGTCCGACCCGGACACCTCAGCCCGGCCGGCCTTTATAAGGATGTGGCCCGAGCCAGCCTCCACCCCCAGCCCGCCGCGCCTGCCCGAGCCGCCGCCGTGCTGCCCGCAGCCGCCGCACCGCCGCCGCCACCCGCCGCCACACCTGCCCGACGGGGTAGCCGCCGCCGCCGTTTACCTCGCCGTTGCCATCGGGTTTTTTTTAAACTGATCGGTTTTTTTTAAACCCTAGATCTGTTTTTCTAAATAGATCGGTTCGGTTTTTTCGGCTTAGTTAGTTTGCGGACGTTCAACCGTACGTTCGTTTTAACGAACGTTGTTCGCCCGTTAGGTACAGACAGCGAACGCTCGTTCGTTAACCTGTTCGTCAGTTTTCTTTTTCGGGGCTTTTTCCGCGATTATTTTCGATCGTGATTTCTGCCCTCGTCTTGTTTTTAGTTTTTCTTTTCGCTCGAGAGTCGGAATCAGGCGATTTAAAGCCCAGATCTTCGTCTCGACGCCCTCTTTCCGTTTAAGCAACTTGAACAAGGTTTTGCTACTGTAAAATTTGACTTTAGTTCAATCTAGTAAACGGACCTTGTTTCTTTCGCAGTTTCATTTTCGTTACCCCGCTTGATTGGATTCTTTTTGCAAACCGGAGTTCTTAAGTTAAACTTTCTGGTTAGATCTTCTTGTTTGGAGTTCTGTTTGTGCATCTTTGCTTGATTGCTTATGTATGATATTGTTTGTTTGCGATAAAATTCCCGGAGTGCGAAGCGTGCTACTACGAGTCTCTAGGTTTTGCGAATCATCAGCAAGGCAAGTAACACTTTGATCATACCCCTTTTATTACCCAGTTTTTATGCATTAGATCAAACCCTCGCACATTGCATGAGTAGGATCTCTTAACTTGTGGGTCTGGGAAGTAGACTGAGGTAGAACCTATTACCTGCATTATTTTCAAACCCTTGGGAGTTGCTTCTAAGTTATGCTTAGGTTGCCATGCTATGCTCGTAGACGTGGTTTGGGTTTGAGTGAAATCCATGACAGATGTGAGATGCTAAATAATGGTTCAACATAAGGTGGCTACTTGAATACACATCTGGGTGGATTGGTTGCAGGGCACCTGGAGAATCCAGTGTTGTCCTAGGAAATCACGGGGTTCCGTGTGATTTTTCCTATGGAATGCCATCGAGGCTCAAAGGGATCATAAAACTATTCATGCTAGATACTTCCATGTGCAGACACAATGCCATTATGGGCTCTGGCATAGTATGAGTAAGTTGTGTGAGCTCTTTCAGTGGTGGACTAGCAGATGTAGGGGAAAATAGGCGTACCTGTCCACCCGGGGTAAAGAGTAAATGCTTCTGGAAGATTGTGTCTCGGTCATCCGTTTCTCAAACACCATGCAGTGTGAGAAATCCAATGGAGGAGATTGAGTCTTGGGAGGAAAAGTGCACACACCTCTGCAGAGTGTACAAATTGATCATGATTAGCCGTGTCCCCGGTTATGGACAATCTTGAGTATCTGGTACTTAAATTATTGGTTGATCTCATCACTCTAAAATTAATTTGTTGGGTTTATGATGACTACTTTAATTTTGATTGAGTTGGAGGTACCTTTTCAATGATGGTTCAACTACCATGATAGTTAAAATAAAAGTTATTCCTTTGTTGTAGGGAAAAATTGGATTTACGCAAAAAGTTTAACCTTAGAGCCTCCCCCGCCAAATATGCATATAGTGTTAGCCTTTATTCTATTACTTGTTCTACTGTGTTATCTTGCCAGCATATTCCTTGTGCTGACCCGTTTCGGGCTGCAACATGTTACGTTGCAGACTTTTCAGACGAGGAGTAAGACGTGCTAGGTCGTTTTTCATGCACTCAGCAATGCCGTTGGAGTTGATGGACTCACTTATCTTCCAAGCCTTCCGTTGTTATTTTGTTAGATGGCCTTAAGCCATAGACTTTTGTAAATAAGTTCTCTTTTGAGACATTCGATGTAATAAGTGTGTGATTGCCACTCTGTTATAAAATCATTCAAGTACAGTGTGTGTGTCAGCATTACCAATCCAAGGATGACACTGAAACACAGAGACTTCAGTCCTTCGGATCGTGGTTGCTACAAGATGGTATCAGAGCACATGCTGACTGTAGGACACGACTACTAAGATAAACCCTAGATCACTCTTCTCTACTCATTTATGACTCCTCTCCATTTTCTACTCTTTTAGGATGGTGGACTCGAGGAACAAGTTCACTCAACCAGACGAAGACCCACCTTTTGGACGACACTTGAAGGAAGTCACTAGGTACCTGAACATAGGAATACCAAGCTTCACCGGGGCCTACACCGCCACTTTACCAGAAGAGGAGCGATGGAGTATTCAAGTTCAAATTCCCGGGAGAACCTTCGCACCATCCACTGAGCCAATGGAGTTTTCTTTTGATGCACGAACCCGGATCCTAGGCAAGAGTATGGCAGCGCACGTCACCATGGAACGTATTGGAGAAGTCTACAAGCAGGAGCCGAAGGACACTATCTACCAGATTTTTGGACGCCGGGATGAGCGATGGGACATGATCAGTACCCAGAAGGACAGGTCCATTGCAGCTTTCATCCAGGAATTAAACCAGCACATTCGTCGACAGGACCACCAGATGTGCGCAGGGATGATAGATTTGAAGAAGGCACTAACCAGGAACTTGGAGCTAGAAGAGGAACTCAAGTCTACACGTGATGGATACGAGGAAGAGATGGTGATACTTGTGGAGAAGAATGATGATTTGACGAGGAAGCTAGGAGTATTCATGGGAGATCCAACACCAAGAGGAGAAGAAGAAGAAGAAGAACCCAAGGTAATTTGTTCTGAAGACTACATCATCATCGACGACACGGACTCAGACCCTGATGATAGTGATGACGAAGACTACAAAGATGAAGCTGGACCAGACATCATGGAATCTTCCGCCGATCAAAATTTCTAGATGACCACCCTATGACTAGTAGTCCCCCCCCCCTTAAAGTAGAAATTAGAGCACTTTTGTAACGTTAGTTAGAAGCTTTGTAAGCCCTTTATTGAAATTGATTGGTCTGATATGATTGTGTTTGTCTCATGTGCATATGGGTAGTGAATTTTCCCTTAGACCTCATTTCTATTATAATCTCTTCCCTCTACACCCATCAGATGCCTCCAAGACGTGAGCCCGGATTTCAGTTTCCCCTGAGCTCACTCAGTTGATCCAGCAGCAGAACACTTTGATGCAACTTTTTGTCCAGAACAATCAGAACAACCAGAACAACAACAACAACCCTCCACCACCACCACCCGTGGACAACCTGACTCGGTTCTTAAGGTTGCAACCACCGGTGTTCTCTAGCAGCATTGAACCGATAGTTGCTGATGACTGGCTGCGCAAGATTGGAAGGGATTTGACCACTGCCAATTGCCCTGATGCTGAGAAGGTGCGATTTGCCGCACACCAGTTGGCTGGACCAGCAGCAACATGGTGGGAGAATTACACATCCACTTTCCCTGTAGCCAATGTCACTTGGGATCCGTTTCAACAAGCTTTCCGCACTTCCCATGTCTCAACTGGAGCCATGAGCATGAAGAAGCGAGAGTTTCGCAGTTTGCGCCAAGGAAATCACATTGTGGCTCAGTACATAGATGAGTTTAGTACCCTATCCCGTTATGCCCCGGATGATGTGGCCACAGATGCCGCAAAGCAGGAGAGGTTTATGGAAGGGCTGAATGATGAGATGTGCGTATAGTTGATGGTGGCAACCTTCAATAACTACCAGGAGTTGGTAGACAAGGCTATTATGATTGAAGGGAAGCAGCAGCAGATTGAGGGCCGCAAGAGGAAGTATGGACAAGGAAGGAATAATTCTGGACCCCAGCAGAAGCCCCGATTCACCCCGAATTCAGGAGGATACACCCATAACCATGGAAGCCATACCCATACTATAGGGAGTTCTCACGACCATAATGGCTATAAGAATGGGAATGGGAATGGAGCAAACAATAATCAGAACCGCTCTACTCCATCCACACCCGCCAAGAGGGATTTGAGCCACGTTACCTGTTTCAAGTGCGGGAAGAATGGACACTATGCCACGGAGTGCCCTGAAGCTAAGAATGGGAATGGCAATGGAAGCGCCGGGAAGAAGCCCAACCCATTCAACAAAGGACAAGTGAACTATGTGACCATGGAGGAGGTTGAAGAGCAACCAGATGCTGTTGTCGGTAAGTTTTTGGTTAAGTCATTGACTGCAATAGTTCTTTTTGATACTGGTGCATCGCATTCATACATTTCAAGGGGATTCGTAAATGGACACAAGTTGCCCACCCAAGTCCTTAAGACCCCCATGTTCATAAGTTCCCTAGGAGCGAAGTATATGGCACATCAAGGATGTTTTCAGACCCCGTTGGTAATTGGACGCCATGTTTTCCCCTCGGACCTGATAGTTTTGGAATCACAAGGATTGGATGTGATACTAGGTATGGATTGGCTATCGATGTATGGAGGGAACATCGATTGTGCCAGTAAGACTATTTTGCTTACCACCCCGGATGGAATCAAGTATGTGTATCGATATTCGCCTAGAAAGACACAAGTACATTCTCTCACGGGAGTTGTTCAGGAGGAAGTGCCTGTAGTAAAGGATTACCCGGATGTATTTCCAGAGAAGCTACCAGGCATGCCACCGGATAGGGATATTGAGTTTTTGATTGAGCTATTGCCTGGAACCGGACCAATATCAAAGAGACCGTATCGGATGCCAGCAAATGATCTGGAGGAGATCAAGAAACATATTAAGGAGTTATTGGAGAAAGGATTTATTCGCCGGAGTTCATCACCTTGGAGAGCCCAAGTGCTTTTGGTCGAGAAGAAGGATGGATCTTTAAGGATGGTCGTTGATTACCGGGCGCTGAATGAAGTGACGATTAAGAATAAGTATCTGTTGCCGATGATCAATGATTTGTTCGACCAACTTCAAGGAGCGAAAGTATTCTCCAAGATCGAGCTACGATCTGGATACCACCAGTTGAAGATCCGAGAGAAGGATATACCTAAGACAGCCTTCACCACAAGGTATGGGCTATATGAGTATACGGTTATGTCATTTGGATTGACTAACGCCCCTACCTATTTCATGAGTATGATGAATAAGGTATTCACGGAATTCTTGGATAAGTTTGTCGTGGTATTCATTGAGTATATCTTGGTGTACTCGAAGAATGAAGAGGAACACGCGGAGCACTTGCGTTTGGTACTTGAGAAGCTCACAGAACATCAGTTGTACGCCAAGTTTAGCAAATGAGATTCTTGGTTAAAGGAAGTTGGATTCTTAGGGCATGTTATATCGGGAGAAGGTATAGCAGTGGACCCCGTCAAAGTGCACGCAGTCACTGAGTGGTTGGCACCCACTTCAGTTGGGGAGATTCGCAGTTTTCTTGGACTCGCGGGATATTACCGGAGATTCATAGAGAATTTCTCCAAGATTGCAAAGCCAATGACAACATTGTTGAAAAGCAGACAAAGTTCCATTGGACTGAAGAGTGCGAAGAAAGTTTTCAGGAATTGAAGAAACGGTTGACGACAGCCCCAGTGCTGATCTTGCCAGATATATGCAAGGAATTCCAAGTGTACTGCGATGCTTCACGCTTAGGACATGCTGGATTACTCATGCAGGACGGTAGAGTTGTTTCCTACGCATCATGTCAACTGCGACCGCACGAGTTGAATTATGCGACGCATGATTTGGAGCTAGCCGCAGTTGTTCATGTGCTCAAAACTTGGAGACATTTTCTTATTGGAAACCGTTGTGATGTGTACATGGATGACAAGAGTTTGAAGTACATTTTCACTCAGAAGGAGCTGAACCTCAGGCAGAGGAGATGGTTGGAGCTTACACTACTAGGAAAAGGCCTATTAATGGCGTACCTAGTTTGGCCATTAATGGCGCATTAGGGGTGCGCCATTACTAGCACGCCATTAGTATATTTTACTAATGGCGCACCTCTGGTGTGCCATTAGTATCTGGTATACTAATGGCGCACCACAGATGCGCCATTAGTATGCACAGTGGTGCGCCATTAGTATGCCTCCCAGGGGCCATTAGTATGCACAGTGATGCGCCATTAGTATGAATATTAGGTTTTTTTTAATTTTCTGGTTTTTGCACAGGTTATGCATATATATAAATATAATTTCTCGTGGAGCCAACATATATGGTACGCACATCGAAACTATTAGAATCTACTCCCTTCGTTTCGATTTACTCGTCGTGGTATTAGTTCAAATTTGAACTAAAACCACGACGAGTAAATCGGAACTGAGGGAGTATATAATAGCTCATAGAACAACTTAGCATCATGCATCATCGATCATAATAATAATAAAAACTCAACATTGGTATTAAATAATAAGTCTTACACATCATTATCGACCATACAACTTCTACTACGTAGCAATTTTCTAAGATAAAATGGCATAAAACAAGATGGCGTTTGTCTCTAAATCAATTAGATTTAAAGGGCCATTATGGAGAACGCAGATTATCTTGTCTCCATTTCTTGCCCTTCTCACTCTATTGCTTCCAAGTACCTCCTTACGAGTTTTCGTTATTTTTCGCCATTCTTTGATTCTCATCCCTTCATTTTTAGAGGAAATCCGATATGGACACGTGTGATTTGTAGGTTCACCCGGCAGAATGTTTAAAACTTGTAGTTGACCAAATTGAAACATGACAGGAGGCACACAGTCACTAGGGAGAATCTGTTGCAAAACATAGTAAGACTTCGTAGTTAGCATTGTAGTTCAGTTCGAGAAGAACTAATGCAAAACATGCACGAATGTCGTAATAGTAAAAAAATCTTACCATGGTATCTCCATTGATATTAACGTAGTTCAAGACGTGCACTAGTGGGACGTATTGACTATATTGTGGATCAATATTGCGATATTGAATGTAATCTAGAAGAAAGGAATAAAAGAAGATGATCTGCTCTTTGTCCTTATAAGTACATTCTGAGCCAGGGGTGTAGTAGGTTCTGTCTAGCATCATCCTCACATTATTTGAATAATGAAAATAACCTATCAATGGAAATAAGTTGTCAACTATTTTGAAATAAACAATATAAATTACTAAATAACTATGTTTGATAAACTCACTTCTCGGTAGAATTGGAATCATATCGTCAACAAGGACCCAAATGTCCAAATCGTCTTCGGCGACGGAATCCGGATTACCAAGATCCATGGTGAGAAGCATACCCTCATAAAAACCATATATCTTGCAAAATGATTCCCAATTCTTGCAACCAAAAGTGGTTACGTTATCTGAATTATACAAATCCACTTCTAAATCAACATTATGCATGGTCCTTAGTTGAATTTGCTTTGTCTCCGAAGTTTCATGATCTTCAAATCCCATCCTCTCCAAGACATAGCGTCTTGCATGACACGGGATAAACTAGTTGCATGTAAAAGAAGAAAATTAATTACTTACACGTTGAAGTAGCTAGAAATCGTGCTTAATTAATTACGAAACAAGACTTGTCGTTGCGTACCGTTTCGACATCGAAGGTCTCGTCGAGCTTAATACTGAAGTAACGACCGTCTACCAGGTGAGGCCTGTCGCACAGACCCCGGTCGTCACCGCACCAGGAGCACTCCGGGATCCTATCGTCGTCGGAAGACGACATTTCCTATGTTTCAAAGAGATTAAACTTTATAAATTAAAAATATGTACCTAGACAAGCTAGCTGTGGCACCATCCTAGGCTCATTAGGACTAACATTGTCAACACTTTTGCACTAGTTCTGCTACATACCATCCTAGGCTTTTTTAGTTTCAACATTGCTACAGCATACAAACTTGAAGCGCTTGTGACTTTCAGCAGAACCTCACAATCTAATTACTATCCTCTCTATAAACTCATTTTAAACGAGTTCAAAAAGTGTAAGATCTTTATCCTAAAACACCACCAAAAAATTAGGGCATGGCATCTAATAAGCAATGTTTGGAAATACAGTAAGTTTAATCTATGCCTAGCCATCCCTTACAATGATAGGTGGACATATTTTAGTTGTTTCAAACTTGAAACAATAACATGTGATGACCAACTTCTTAAAAGTGCAGAGAACTAGTAACCAGTTGCAATTTCGCCATCATATTGTAGCAGACAGTATTGTGCCTGGCAGTATTACCACTATGTATAGCTTGGTCTTTGTGCATACATATAAATAACAATATAATTATAGTTCAGTAAAACAATTCATTTCATCATGGTCCCGATATTGTCAATATTTAAAACATTGGGCTCTCATGAATGCACAAAGAAACTGGAAGAGAGAACGCATCCCTGTTATTGTGCAAGATTATAAAACAGGATAACTGCAAGTTAGTGGTTCATCCATACAAATTTACTGACATAGGACAATATTTTCTAGTACATCATGGACAGCATAACATGCTGGGGCAGGAGTTCGGGACAACAAAACACATAAAGAAGCCGCATTGTCAAAACAGCTCCGATACATGGATCATATAGACATCGACTCTTATTTTCGGACGGAGGGAGTATCCTGCAGCCAGAATGGTGAAACCCACCCAGGCATATTAACGGCAAGTCCGATCAGCTCTTAACAGTATATCATCAATTATATATCATCAAATGACCCATTAATCAAATAGGGACTACCATTGAAGAGCAAGCTCGAATCTTAAAGGTATATTAGTATATCATCATCTTCATGAGAACAATAATCAGCAAACAGCAGATTTCCACTCTCACGCAGAATAGGTAGGGGGAAGAGCACGAGCTAGTTTAAGCAACCGGAGTTGGAGAAGACGAACATCCATCCATCAAGGATCCTTCCATTTAGGGGCTAATCAAATTTTGATCCAAGTGACCTAAATTTTGATCCAAGTGACCTAAATTTTGATCTCAACCGCGTACTCCAACGATAATGGCAGAAATACAAAAAAATGACTTTGTGGTGGTGATTAGAGAGGAAGGAGGGAGGAGTGATGGCTACCTGCGTATGGAGTGGTCGCCGGCGTAGCTCCGGGCGGTGGCGTTGCTGCAGAGTCGGGGGAGGCCGGGGCGTCGGGGGCACGGGCGTCGAGGCCGGGGCATCGGGGGTGCGGGCGGCGGCGGCGTAGCTCCGGGCGTCCGGGGCGTCGTGGGCGCGGGCGTCGAGGGCGTCGGCGGCGCGGCGCTCGGCTCAGGGGGGGTGGCGCGGGGGCGGCGGCGCGACGCTGGAGGGAGAGAGAGGCGTCGGGGAGAGGGGGGAGATCTGGCGAGGGAGAGAGAGGAGGGTGCGGCCGGTGGGGGGGATATGGATGGGGGAATACTAATGGCCCACTGCACCTCTGTGCGCCATAAGTATGTAGATTCTTATGGCGCACGTTCCCTAGGTGCGCTATTAGTATGTTTGGACAGGCGCGCTAGTTCAAAAAAAAACTTCTTGATACTAATGGCGCACTCTGGACATCGTGCGCCATTAGTAGTTCGAGCTCTAACGGCGTATCTGTTGCTGGTGCACCATTACTATATTCTAATGGCGCACTGCTTGTCCGGTGTGCCATTAGTATCAATTCCATCTATAGCCCTTTTCCTAGTAGTGTTATAAAGGATTACGATATGAAGCTGCACTATCACCCCGGAAAGGCCAATCTCGTTGCAGACGCTTTGAGCCGGAAAAGTTATGCAAATACCCTAGTAAAGGGAGGATTGCCACAGGAGTTAGCAGAATATCTCACGGAGCTTCGTTTGGAGATAGTTCCTAGAGGTTTTGTTGCAACCTTGGAGGTTCAGTCAACATTGTTGGTAAAGATACGAGAAGCCCAGAAGAATGACAAAGAGATTGCCGATATCAAGGAGAAGATGAGTGAAGGAAAAGCCAAGGGTTTTCGTGAGGACGAACACGACACCTTGTGGTTTGAGGATCGAATCTATGTGCCCAACAACGCCGAGATCAGGAAGTCGATACTACAGGAAGCACATGATTCACCATACTAGATACACCCCGGAAACACCAAGATGTATTTGGATTTGAAGGAACGTTTCTGGTGGAGAGTGAAGGCGGGGCATCAGAAGCCAGCAGGATTGCTACAGCCTATGCCGATACCCGAATGGAAGTGGGATAAGCTTGGCATGGACTTTATCACCGGATTGCCCAGGACTAAATCAGGATATGACTCAATCTGGGTAGTAGTGGATCGCTTGACCAAAGTAGCCCACTTTATCCCCGTGAAAACCACATATACAAGTGCGAAGTTGGCCAAGATATAAACGACCAGGATCGTACGTTTGTATGGAGTTCCGAGGACCATTGTATCAGATAGAGGAAGACAGTTTACCTCAAAGTTTTGGCATCAGCTACACCAAACTTTGGGAATGAGGCTGGAATTTAGTACATCTTTTCACCCGCAGACAGATGGACAGACCGAGAGAGTCAATCAGATTATGGAGGACATGTTGAGAGCTTGTGCGCTAGATTATGGATCTAGTTGGGATGACAATTTGCCCTACGTGTAGTTCTCGTACAAGAATAGTTACCAGGCCAGTTTGAAGATGGCACCGTTCGAAGCATTGTATGGAAGGAGATGACGAACGCCATTGATGTGGGATGAAGTCGAAGACCGTCGGTTATTTGGACCAGACCTGATCAAACAGTCAAAAGAGAAGGTTAAGTAGATTCGAGATAGACTGAAGGTAGCTCAGTCCAGGCAGAAGAGTTACGCAGACTCGAAGCGTAAGGAAGTAGTCTATGGAGTTGGAGACAGAGCATACCTGAGAGTGTCACCTCTGCGAGGAGTTAAACGTTCGCAGTTAAGGGAAAGTTAGCCCCGAGATTAGTGGGACCATACCGTGTTTTGGAACACATGGGAGAGGATGCCTACAAATTATAGTTACCCGAAGGATTGTCAAGAGTGCACGATGTGTTTCACATTTCTCAGCTTAAGAAGTGTCATTCAGGGATGGCCGATATTCCTTTAAGATACATAGTACCGCTGGAAGCAGTTCAGCTGGATAGCGATCTGACTTACGAGGAGAAACCCGTCAAGATCCTCGAGTTTTCGAGCAGAGTCAGCCGCAGTAAGGTTATCAAGTTTTGCAAAGTTCAGTGGAGTCACCACACCGAGGAAGAAGCCAGCTGAGAAAAGAGGATGATCTATGCAAGGACTACCCACACATGTTCTCTAGCCAAGCCGAATCTCGAGGGCGAGATTCATTCTAAGGGGGGTAGGTTTGTAACATCCCAAATTTTCGATTTAGAATGTTATACATAGATCATATTGCACTGCATATTTTATTGCATCTTGTGTGTGGCGATCCTCGAAAATTATAAGCAACTCAAGGACCTACGGATAGAGTTGGGAATTTTACCGTTTTCGTATTTGAGTTCTCTCGAATACCGGTACGGGGATCACGTTGGTTTTAAATATTTTCCTTCCTAAAAATATTTCTTAATAAAATATGAGCGGAGATAATATGACTTCTCCAAGATAAATGAAATATTGGAGGAAAAATATTAAAGTCACTTTTGTATTCTTTTCGGATTTATTTGTGGATTTATTTGCATAGGGAAAAATGCGCATTTTTCAAAATTGCATTTAGGTCTAGGAAAAATGTTCACTTCGTTCTAAATAATATTACAGGACGGTGAAAATTTATTTCGGAATTATAGGAGTCCGTTTAGTATTTCTTTCGTCCATTTTAGTGCGTCAGGACTCGTTTTTTTTTTAAAAAAAGTGGAGCCGACTTCAGGCCGTGTCCGACCCAGACACCTCACCTCAGCCCGGTCGGCCTTTATAAGGCCTCGGCCCGAGCCAGCCGCGACCCCCAGCCCACCGCGCCTGCCCTAGCCGCCGCACCGCTGCCGCCACCCGCCGCCGTCGCCGGAGTCGCCGCCGCCGGACCCGCCCACCGAGGTAGCGGCCGCCGTCGTTTACCTCGCCGTTGCCGTCGGTTTTTGAAAAAACGATCGGTTTTTTTCGAAACCCTAGATCTGTTTTTCTTAATAGATCAGCTCAATTTTTTTTGGTTTAGTTAGTTTGCGGACGTTCGTCCGTACGTTCGTTTTAACAAACGTTGTTCGCCCGTTAGTAACACACAGCGAACGTTCGTTCGTTAGCCTGTTTGTCAGTTTTCTTTTTCGCGGATTTTTCCGCGATTATTTTCGATCGCGATTTCTGCCTGGATCTTGTTTTTAGTTTTTCTTTTCGCTCAAGAGTCGGAATCAAGCAATTCAAAAGCCCAGATCTTCGTCTCGACGCCCTCTTTCCGTTTAAGCAACTTGAACAAGGTTTTGCTACTGTAAAATTGGACTCTAGATCAATCTAGTAAACTGACCTTGTTTCTTTCGCAGTTTGAGTTTCGTTGCCCCGTTTGATTGGATTCTTTTTGCAAACCGGAGTTCTTAAGTTAAACTTTCTGGTTAGATCATCTTGTTTGGAGTTCGGTTTCTGCATCTTTGCTTGATTGCTTATGTATGCTATTGTTTGTTTGCGATAGAATTCCCGGAGTGCGAAGCGTGCTACTATGAGTCTCTAGGTTTTGCGAATCATCAGCAAGGCAAGTAACACTTTGATCATACCCCTTTTATTACCCAGTTTTTATGCATTAGATCAAACCCTCACACATTGCATGAGTAGGATCTCTTAACTTGTGGGTCTGGGAAGTAAATTGAGGTAGAACCTATTACCTGCATTATTTTCAATCCCTTGGGAGTTACTTCTACGTTATGCTTAGGTTGCCATGCTATGCTCGTAGATGTGGTTTGGGTTTGAGTGAAATCCATGAGAGATGTGAGATGCTAATTAATGGTTCAACATAAGGTGGCTACTTGAATACACATCTGGGTTGATTGGTTGCAGGGCACCTGGAGAATCCAGTGTTTTCCTAGGAAATCCTGGGGTTCCGTGTGATTTTTCCTATGGAATGCCACCCAGCCTCAAAGGGATCATAAAACTATTCATGCTAGAAACTTCCGTGTGCAGCCACAATGCCATTATGGGCTCTGGCAAAGTATGAGTAAGTTGTGTGAGCTCTTTTAGTGGTGGACTAGCAGATGTAGGTGAAAGTAGGCGTACCTGTCCACCCGGGGTAAAGAGTAAATGCTTCTGGAAGACTGTGTCTCGGTCATCCGTTTCTCAAACACCATGCAGTGTGAGAAATCCAATGGAGGAGATCGAGTCTTGGGGGGAAAAGTGCACAAACCTCTGCAGAGTGTACAAACTGATCATGATTAGCCGTGTCCCCGGTTATGGACAATCTTGAGTATGTGGTACTTGAATTATTGGTTGATCTCATCACTCTAAAATTAATTTGTTGGGTTAATGATGACTACTTTAATTTGGATTGAGTTGGAGGTACCTTCTCAATGATGTTTCAACTACCATGATAGTTAAAATAAAAGTTATTCCTTTGTTGTAGGGAAAAATTGGCTTTACGCAAAAACTTTAACCTACGAGCCTCCACCAGCCAAATGTGCATATAGTGTTAGCCTTTATTCTATTACTTGTTCTACTGTGTTATCTTGCCAGCATATTCCATGTGCTGACCCATTTTTGGCTGCAACATGTTAAGTTGCAGACTTTCTAGACGAGGAGTAAGACGTGCTAGGTCATTTGTCATGCACTCAGCTATGTCTTTGGAGTTGATGGACTCACTTATCATCCAAGCCTTCCGCTGTTATTTTGTTAGATGGCCTTAAGCCAAAGACTTTTGTAAATAAGTTCTCTTTTGAGACATTCAATGTAATAAGTGTGTGATTGCCACTCTGTTATAAATCCTTCAAGTACTATGTGTGTCAGCATTACCGATCCAGGGATGACACTGAAACACAGAGACTTCAGTCCATTCGGATTGTGGTTGCTACATCAAGAAGCAGATTAAGGAGTTATTCGAGAAAGGGTTTGTTCGCCGGAGTTCATCACCTTGGGGAGCCCAGTGCTTTTGGTCAAGAAGAAAGATGGATCTTTAAGAATGGTCATTGATTATCGGGCACTGAATGAGGTGACGATTAGGAATAAGTACCCGTTGCCGATGATCAATGATTTGTTCGACCAACTTCAAGGAGCTAAAGTATTCTCCAAGTTCGATCTACGATCTGGATACCACCAGTTGAAGATCCGAGAGAAGGATATACCTAAGACAGCCTTCACCACAAGGTATGAGCTATATGAGTATACGGTTATGTCATTTGGATTGACTAAAGCTCCTGCCTATTTCATGGGTATGATGAATAAGGTATTCATGGAGTTCTTGGAAAAGTTCATCGTTGTATTCATTAATGATATTTTGGTGTACTCGAAGAACGAAGAGGAACACGCGGAGCATTTGTGTTTGGTTCTGGAGAAGCTCAGAGAGCATCAGTTGTACGCCAAGTTTAGCAAATGAGAGTTTTGGTTGAAGGAAGTTGGATTCTTAGGGCATGTTATATCGGTAGAAGGTATAGCAGTGGACCCCGTCAAAGTGCAGGCAGTCACTGAGTGGTTGGCACCCACTTTAGTTGGACAGATCTGTAGTTTCCTTGGACTCGCGGGATACTACCGGAGATTTATAGAGAATTTCTCCAAGATTGCGAAGCCGATAACGACATTGTTGAAGAAGGACACAGAGTTTTATTGGACCGAAGAGTGTGAAGAAAGTTTCCAGGAGTGGAAGAAACGGTTGACGACAGCCCCAGTGCTGATCTTGCCCGATATACGCAAGGATTTCCAAGTGTACTGCGACGCTTCACGCTTAGGACTTGGAGGAGTACTCATGCAGGATGGAAGAGTTGTTTCTTATGCATCTCGTCAACTGCGACCACACGAGTTGAATTATGTGACACATGATTTGGAGCTAGCATCAGTAGTACATGCGCTCAAAACCTGGAGATATTTCCTTATTGGGAATCGTTGTGATGTGTACACGGATCACAAGAGTTTGAAGTACATTTTCACTCAGAAGGAGCTGAACCTCAGACAAAGGAGATGGTTGGAGCTTATAAAAGATTATGATATGAAGCTGCACTATCATACAAGAAAGGCCAATGTCATTGAAGATGCTTTGAGCCGGAAGAGTTATGCAAATACCCTGGTGAAGGGAGGATTGGCAAGGGAGTTAGCGGAAGATCTTAGGGAGCTTCCTTTGGAGATAGTTCCTAGAGGTTTCATTGCAACATTGGAGGTTCAGTCAACATTGTTGGGAAAGATACAAGAAGCCCAGAAGGATGACAAAGAGATTGCCTAGATAAAGGAGAAGATGAGTGAAGGAAAAGCCAAGGGTTTTCGTGAGGACGAACACGAAACCTTGTGGTTTGAGGATCGAATCTATGTGCCCAACAACCCCGAGATCAGGAAGTTAATACTGCAGGAAGCACATGATTCGCCATACTCGATACACCCCCGAAACACTAAGATGTACTTGGATTTGATGGAATGTTTCTGGTGGACGGGAAAGAAGAAGGATATTGCCGAGTATGTAGCCGTATGTGATGTATGCCAAAGAGTGTAGGCGGAGCATCAGAAGTCAGCAGGATTGCTACAGCCTATGCCGATACCCGAATGGAAGTGGGATAAGCTTGGCATCGACTTTATCACCAGATTGCCAAGGACCAAATCAGGATAAGACTCGATCTGGGTAGTAGTGGATCGCTTGACCAAAGTAGCCCACTTTATCCCCGTGAAAACCACGTATACCAGTGCGAAGTTGGCCAAGATATACATGACCAGGATCGTATGTCTACACGGAGTTCCGAGGACCATTGTATCAGATAGAGGAACACAGTTTACCTCAAAGTTTTGGCATCAGTTACACCAAACTTTGGGAACGAGGCTGGAATTTAGTATATCTTTTCACCCGCAGACCGATGGACAGACCGAAAGAGTCAACCAGATTCTGGAGGACACGTTGAGAGCTTGTGCGCTAGATTATGGATCCAGTTGGGATGACAATTTTCCCAACGGGGAGTTCTCGTACAACAACAGTTATCAAGCCATTTTTTAAATGGCACCATTCGAAGCATTGTACGGATAGAGATGCCGAACTCCGTTGATGTGGGATGAAGTCGGAGACCGTCAGTTATTTGGACCAGATCTGATCAAAGAGTCAGAAGAGAAGGTTAAGCTGATTCGAGATAGACTGAAGGTAGCTCAGTCCAGGCAGAAGAGTTATGCAGACTTGAAGCGCAAGGAAGTAGTCTATGAAATTGGAGACAGAGCATACCTGAGAGTGTCACCTTTGCGAGGAGTTAAATGTTTCGGAGTTAAGGGAAAGTTAGCCCCAAGATTTGTGGGACCGTACCGTGTTCTGGCACGCATGGGAGAGGTTGCCTCCAAATTAGTGTTACCCGAAGGATTGTCAGGAGTGCATGATGTGTTTCACGTTTCTCAGCTTATGAAGTGTCATGTAGAGATGGCCGATATTCCTTCAAGAGACACAGTACCCCTGGAAGCAATTCAGTTGGATAGTGATCTAACCCACGAGGAGAAAACCGTCAAGATCCTCGAGTTTTCGAGCAGAGTTACCCGCAGTAAGGTCATCAAGTTTTGCAAAGTTCAGTGGAGTCACCACACCGAGGAAGAGCCACCTGGGAACGAGAGGACAATCTACACAAGGACTATTGGAAATATGCCCTAGAGGCAATAATAAATTAGTTATTAATATATTACCTTGTCCATGATAATTATTTATTATCCATGCTAGAATTGTATTGATAGGAAACCCAGATACATGTGGATACATAGACAAACACCATGTCCCTTGTGAGCCTCTAGTTGACTGGCTCGTTGATCAATAGATGGTTGCGGTTTCCTGACCATGGACATTGGATGTCGTTGATAACGGGATCACATCATTAGGAGAATGATGTGATGGACAAGACCCAATCCTAAGCCTAGCACAAGATCGTGTAGTTCGTATGCTAAAGCTTTTATAAGTGTCAAGTATCTTTTCCTTAGACCATGAGATTGTGCAACTCCCAGATACCGTAGGAATGCTTTGGGTGTACCAAACGTCACAACGTAACTGGGTGGCTATAAAGGTGCACTACGGGTATCTCCGAAAGTGTCTGTTGGGTTGGCACGAATCGAGACTGGGATTTGTCACTCCGTGTGACAGAGAGGTATCTCTGGGCCCACTCGATAGGACATCATCATAATGTGCACAATGTGATCAAGGAGTTGATCACGGGATGATGTGTTATGGTATGAGTAAAGAGAATTGTCGGTAACTAGATTGAACAAGGTATCGGGATACCAATGATCGAATCTCGGGCAAGTACTATACCGGTAGACAAAGGGAATTGTATACGGGATTGATTGAATCCTTGACATCATGGTCATCCGATGAGATCATCCTGGAGCATGTGGGAGCCAACATGGTTATTCAGATCCCGCTGTTGGTTATTGACCGGAGAGTTTTCTCGGCCATGTCTGCATGACTCCCGAGCCCGAAGGGTCTACACACTTAAGGTTCGATGACGCTAGGGTCATAGGGAAAGTATGTACACAGTTACGGAATGTTGCTCGGAGACCCGGATGAGATCCCGGATGTCACGAGGAGTTCCGGAATGGTCCGGAGGTAAAGATTGATATATAGGAAGTGAGGATTTGGCCAACGGAAGTGTTCCGGGCATCATCGGTAATGTACCGGGACCACCGGAAGGGTCCAGGGGTCCACCGGGAGGGGCCACCAGCCCCGGAAGCCTACGTGGTCCAATAGTGGGAAGGGACCAGCCCCTAGGTGGGCTGGGGCGCCTCCCACCAAGGCCCAAGGTGCCTCCAAGAGGGGAGGGGGCAAAGCCTAGGGTAGATGGGCCCTAGGGCCCATCCTGGTGTGCCCCCTCTCCCTCTCCCCTTTGGCCACCACCCTAGATGGCATCTAGGGCTGCCGCCCCCCTAGGGAGGAACCCTAGAGGGTGCGCAGCCCCTCCCCTCCCCCTATATATACTTGAGGTATGGGGGCTGCCCAACACATGATTTGATCTCTCTCTTGGCGCAGCCCTACCTCTCTCCCTCCTCGTCTCTCGTAGTGCTTGGCGAAGCCCTGCTGGAGTCCCGTGCCACTCCACCACCACCACGCCATCGTGCTGCTGCTGGACGGAGTGTTCCCCAACCTCTCCTTCTCCCATTGATGGATCAAGGCGTGGGAGACGTCACCATGGCTGCACGTGTGTTGAACGCGGAGGCACCGTTGTTCGGCGCTTAGATCGGAAGCAACAACGATCTGAATCGCTACGAGTACGACTCCTTCATCCGCGTTCTTGTAACGCTTCCGCTTAGTGATCTACAAGGGTATGTAGATGCACTCCCCTCTTCCTCGTTGCTAGATTACTCCATAGATTGATCTTGGTGATGTGTAGAATTTTTTTGATTTCTCCTACGATCCCCAACAGTGGCATCATGAGCTAGGTCTATGTGTAGTTTCTTGCACGAGTAGAACACAAAGTAGTTGTGGGTGTCGATTTGTCAATTTACTTGCCGTTACTAGTCTTATCTTGATTTGGCGGCATCGTGGGATGAAGCGGCCCGGACCGACCTTACACGTACTCTTACGTGAGACTGGTTTCACCGATTGACATGCACTAGTTGCATAAGGTGGCTAGCGGGTGTCTGTCTCTCCCACTTTAGTCAGATCGGATTCGATGAAAAGAGTCCATATGAAGGGTAAATAGAAATTGGCATATCACGTTGTGGTTTTGGCGTAGGTAATAAACATTCTTGCTAAAAACCTATAGCAGCCACGTAAAAACTTGCAACAACAATTAGAGGACGTCTAACTTGTTCTTGCAGCATGTGTCGTGTGATGTGATATGGCCAAAAGGATGTGATGAATGATATATATGTGATGTATGAGATTGATCATATTCTTGTAATAGGAATCACGACTTGCATGTCGATGAGTGTGACAACCGGCAGGAGCCATAGGAGTTATCTTATTTTATTGTATGACCTGCGTGTCACTGAAAGCGCCATGTAATTACTTTACTTTATTGCTAACTGTTAGCCATAGTAGTAGAAGTAATGTTTGGCGAGACGACTTCATGAAGACACGATGATGGAGATCATGATGATGGAGATCATGGTGTCATGCCGGTGACGATGATGATCATGGAGCCCCAAAGATGAAGATCAATAGGAGCAAAATGATATTGGCCATATCATGTCACTATTTGATTGCATGTGATGTTTATCATGCTTTACATCTTATTTGCTTACAACGACGGTAGTAAATAAGATGATCTCTCACTAAAATTTCAAGAATTGTGTTCCCCCTAACTGTGCAACGTTGCTAAGGTTCGTTGTTCCGAATCACCATGTGATGATCGGGTGTGATAGGATCTAACATTCGCATACAACAGGTGTAAGCCAGATTTAC
Source organism: Secale cereale (assembly GCA_902687465.1). NCBI lineage: Eukaryota > Viridiplantae > Streptophyta > Magnoliopsida > Poales > Poaceae > Secale > Secale cereale. Next base: position 163,539,468 of record LR738709.1, read on the forward strand.
ACACGCAATACACTTAGGGTTCACTTGACGAGCCTAGCATGTACAGACATGGCCTCGGAACACGGAAGATCAAAAGGTCGAACATGAGTCGTATAGAAGATACGATCAACATAAAGATGTTCACCGTTGATGACTAGTCCGTCTCACATGATGATCGGACACGGCCTAGTCGATTCGGATCATGTATCACTTAGATGACTAGAGAGATGTCTAACTGAGTGGGAGTTCATTAAATTTGATTAGATGAACTTAATTTTCATGAACAATAGTCTAAGTTGTCTTCGCAAATTATGTTGTAGACCAATAGCTTGCGTTGTAGCTCCCTATTTAATACGATCCTAGAGAAAGACTAAGTTGAAAGATATTGTAAGCAATGATGCGGACTAGGTCCGTAGTCCGAGGAGTGTCCTCACTGCTACACAGAAGGCTTGCGTCTTTGATGCATCGCTCGAGGTGCAAACCCCTACAACGTCGTTTGTGGATGTTGTCAATACCTGACAGACACGTCCTGATGACTACTTGATAGTTTAGTCTACCAAACTTTACGGCTTAGAATCGGGATTCCAATGACGTTTTGAACGCCATAAGACAAATGAGATGTTCCAAGAGCTGAAATTTGGATTTCAGGATCATGCCCGTGTTGAGAGGTATGAGACCTCTGACAAGTTCTTTTGCCAACAAGATGGAGGAGAATAGCTCGACTAGTGAGCATGTGCTCAAAATGTCTGGGTGCTAAAATCACTTGAACCAAGTGGGAGTTAATCTTCCAGATGAGATAGTGGTTGACGAAATTCTCTAGACACTATCACCAAGCTACTAGAACTTCGTGATGAACTATGAAATGCAAAGGATGGAGATGATCCCGGAGCTATTAGTGGTGCTTAAGACCGCAAAAGTATAAATCAAGAAGGAGCATCAAGAGTTGATGGTTTAACAAGACCACTGGTTTCAAAAAGGGCAAGGGCTAGAAGGGAAACTTCATGAATGGCAAACCAGTTGTCGCTCTAATGAAGGAACCCAAGTTGAACCCAAACCTCGAGACTAAGGTTGAACCAAGGTCACATGGTAGCAGAACTACCCCAAATACATGGTAGATAAGAAAGATGGCAACTTCAACAAAGTATATTAGATATACGTGTTATTGATGTGTACCTTACTAGTACTCCTAGTAGTACCTGGGTATTGGATACCGGTTCAGTTGCTATTATTAGTGACTTGAAGCAAAAGCTACGGACTGAACGGAGACTAGCTAAAGGCGCGGTGACGATGTGTGTTGGAAGTATTTCCGAGGTTGATAATATCACCATTGCACGCTCCCTCTACCTTCGGGATTAGTGTTGAACCTAGATAAATGTTATCAAGTGTCTACGTTGAGCATGAATATGATTAGATCATGTTCATTGCAATACGGTTATTCATTTAAGTTAGAGAATAATGGTTATTATGTTTACATGAATAATACCTTTATGGTCAGGCACCCAATGGTTTATTGAATCTCGGTCATAGTAATCCACATGATAATAATATTATCGCCAAAAGATGTAGAGTTAATAATGATAGTACCACTTTCTTGTGGCACTGCCGCTTAGGTCATTTTGGCATAAAATGCATGAAGAAACTCCATGCTGATGGATGTTTGGAGTCACTTGATTTTGAATCGCGTGACACATGCGAGCCATGCCTCATGGGCAGGATGACTAAGATCGGTACAATGAAACGGGCATGTGACTTGTTGGAAATCATACATGCTGATGTGTGTGATCCAATGAGAATTAAGGTGTGTGGTGGATTTTGTTATTTTCTCATCTTCACTGACGATTTGAGTAGATATGGGTATACTTACTTAATGAAGCAAAAGTCTGAAACGTTTGAAAAGTTCAAGCAATTTCAGAGTGAAGTTAAGAATCATCAAAACAAGAAGATCATGTTCCTACGATCTGATCAAGGGGAGATTTTCTGAGTTATGAGTTTGGCAATCACTTAAGACATTGTGGAATTGTTTCGCAGTTGAAGCCACCTAGAACACCACAGCGTAATGGTGTGTCCGGACATCGTAATCGAACCTTATGAGATATGGTGAGATCTATGATGTTTCTTACCGATCTACCGCTATTATTTTGAGGTTATGCATTAGAGACAGCTGCATTCACTTTAGATAGGGCACCATCTAAGTCCGTTGAGACGACGCCGTATGAACTATGGTTTGGCAAGAAACCAAAGTTGTCGTTTCTTAATGTTTGGGGCTGCGATGCTTATGGCTTCAGCCGAAAAAAGCTCGAACCCAAAGCGGACAAATACATCTTCCTAGGATACCCAAAGGTAACAGTTGGGTATACCTTCTATCTCAGATGCAAGGGAAAAAATGTTTGTCGCTAAGAACGGGTCCTTTCTCGAGAAGGAGTTTCTCTCGAAAAAATTGAGTGGGAGGAAGATAGAAATTGATGAGGTTGTCGAACCATCACTTCAACCGGAGAGTAGTGCAACACAGAAAGATGTTTCTGTGGAACCTACAACTATTGAAGAGGAAACTAATGATAGTGATCATGAAGCTTCGGATCAAGTTGCTATCGAACCTCGTAGGACGAAAAGGATACATACTACTCCTGAGTGGTACGGTGATCCTATCTTAGATGTCATGTTGTTGGACAACAATGAACCTACGAACTATGTAGAAGCGATGGTGGGCCTGTATTCCGACAAATGGTTAGAAGCCGAGAAATCCGAGATAGGACCCATGTATCAAAATAAAGTATGGACTTTGGTGGACTTGCCCGATGATCGGCAAGCCATTGATATATATGGATATTTAAGAAGAAGACGGACATGGATGGTAATGTCACCATATATGAAGCTCGACTTGTGGCGAAGAGTTTTTCACAAGTTAAAGGAGTTGACTACGATGAGATTTTTCTCACCCGTAGCGATGCTTAAGTCCGTCAGAATCATGTTAGCATTAGCTACATTTATGAAATCTGGTAGATGGATGTCAAAACAAGTTTCCTTACCAGTTTTCGTAAGGAAAGGTTGTATGTGATACAATCAGAAAGATTTTGTCGATCCTAAGGATGTTAAAAGGTATGGTAGCTCCAGCGATCCTTCCATGGACTAGAGCAAGCATCTCGGAGTCGGAATATACGCTTTGATAGTGATCAAAGTTTTCGGGTTTATACAAAGTTTGTTAGAAACTTGTATTTACAATAACGTGAGTGGGAGCACTACAACATTTCTGATAAGTATATGTGAATGACATATTGTTGATCCAAGATGATGTAGAATTTCTGGAAAGCATAAAGGGTTGTTTGAAAGGAGTTTTTCAAAGGAAGGCCTGGATAAAGCTGCTTACATATTGGGCATCAAGATCTATAGAGATAGATCAAGACGCCTGATGATACTTTCAAAAGAACACACACCTTTGACATGTTTTTGAAGGAGTTCAAAATAGATCAGTCAAAGAAGGAGTTCTTACCTAAGTTGTAAGGTGTGAAGTTGAGTAAGTCTCAAAGCTTGACCACGGCAAAAGAAAGAGGAAGGACGAAGGTCGTCCCCTATGTTTTTGTCATAGGCTCTATACGGTATGCCATGCTGAGTACCACACGTGATGTGTGCCTTGCCACATGTCTGGCAACAGGGTACAAAGGTGATCCAGGAGTGGATCACTAGATAGCGGTCAAAATTATCCTTAGAGGAATAAGGAAATGTTTCTCGGTTATGGAGGTGATAAAGAGTTCGACGTAAAGAGTTATGTCATTGCAAGCTTAACACCTATCCGGATAGCTCTGAGTAGAGATAGCGGATATTTATAGTGGAGCAACAATTTGGAATAGCTCGAAGTGGAACGTGGTAGCAACATCTACGATATGACATAAAGTTTTGCGAAATACATAGGGATCTAGATGTTGCAGACCCATTGACTACAACCTCTCTCACAAGCATAACATGATCGAACCCAGAACTCCTTGAGTGTTAATCGCATAGTGATGTGAACTACATTATTGACTCTAGTAAACTCTTTGGATATTAGTCACATGGCGATGTGACCTATGAGTGTTAATCACATGGCGATGTGAACTAGATTATTGACTCTAGTGCAAGTGGGAGACTGTTGGAAATATGCCCTAGAGGCAATAATAAATTGGTTATTATTATATTTCCTTGTTCATGATAATTGTTTATTATCCATGCTAGAATTCTGTTGATAGGAATCTCAGATACATGTGTGGATACATAGACAAACACCATGTCCCTAGTGAGCCTCTAGTTGACTGGCTCGTTGATCAATAGATGGTTGCGGTTTCCTGACCATGGACATTGGATATTGTTGATAACGGGATCACATAATTAGGAGAATGATGTGATGGACAAGACCTAATCCTAAGCCTAGCACAAGATCCTGTAGTTCGTATGCTAAAGATTTTCTAAATGTCAAGTATCTTTTCCTTAGACCATGAGATTATGCAACTCCCGGATACCGTAGGAATGCTTTGGGTGTACCAAACGTCACAACATAACTGGGTGGCTATAAAGGTGCACTACGGGTATCTTTGGAAGTGTATGTTGGGTTGGCATGAATCGAGACTAGGATTTGTCACTCCGTGTGACATAGAGGTATCTCTGGGCCCACTCGGTAGGACATCATCATAATGTGCACAATGTGATCAAGCAGTTGATCATGGGATGATGTGTTACGGAACGAGTAAAGAGACTTGCCGGTAACGATATTGAACAAGGTATCGGGATACCGACGATCGAATCTCAGGCAAGTACTATACCGGTAGACAAAGGGAATTGTATACAGGATTGATTGAATCCTTGACATCGTGGTTCATCTGAAGTGATCATCGTGGAGCATGCGGGAGCCAACATGGGTATCCAGATCCCGCTGTTGGTTATTGACCGGAGAGTTGTCTCGGCCATGTCTGCATGACTCCCGAGCCCGTAGGGTCTACACACTTAAGGTTCGATGACGCTAGGGTTATAGGGAAAGTATGTACGCGGTTACCGAATGTTGTTTGGAGTCCCGGATGAGATCTCAGTCGTCACAAGGAGTTCCGGAATGGTCCGGAGGTAAAGATTGATATATAGGAAGTGAGGATTTGGCCACCGGAAGTGTTCCGGGCATCACCGATAATGTATCGGGACCACCGGAAGGGTCCGATGGTCCACCGGTAGGGCCCACCTGCCCCGGAGGCCTACGTGGGCCAATAGTGGGAAGGGACCAGCCACTAGGTGGGCTGGGGCGCCTCCCACCAAGGCCCATGGCGCCTCCAAGACGGGAGGGGGCAAACCCTAGGGCAGATGGGCCCTAGGGCCCATCCTACTGCGCCCCCTCTCCCTCTCCCCTTTGCCCCCCCTAGGGAGGGAACCCTAGAGGGGGCGCAGCCCCTCCCCTTCCCCTATATATACTTGAGGTATGGGGCTGCCGAACACATGATTTGATCTCTATCTTGGCGCAGCCCTACCTCTCTCCCTCCTCGTCTCTCGTAGTGCTTGGCGAAGCCCTGCTAGAGTCCCGCGCTCCTCCACCACCACCACGCCGTCGTGATGCTACTGGACGGAGTCTTCCCCAACCTCCCCTTCTCCCCTTGCTGGATCAAGGCGTGGGAGACGTCACCGGGCTGCACGTGTGTTGAAGGCGGAGGCGCCATTGTTCGGCGCTTAGATCGGAATCAACCGCGATCTAAATCGCTACGAGTACGACTCCTTCATCCGCGTTCTTGTAACGCTTCCGCTTAGCGATCTACAAGGGTATGTAGATGCACTCCCCTCTCCCTCGTTGCTAGATTACTCCATAGATTGATCTTTGTGATGTTGGGGAACGTAGCATAAATCAAAAAATTTCTATGTCTTCACCAAGATCCAACTATGGATACATCTAGCAACGAGCAAGTAAGAGTGCATCTACATACCGTTATGTAGATCGCGTGCGGAAGCTTTCAACGAAGTGGGGATGAAGTAGTTGTACTCTTCACGTTCTTCGTCACCGATGATCTAGCGCCGAACGGACAACACCTCCGCGTTAAACACACGTACGGTGCAGCAACGTCACCTCCTTCTTGATCCAGCAAGGGGGGAGGAGAAGTCGTCAGAGATCCGGCAGCACGACGGCGTGATGACGGATGCAGTGGAGATCGCAGCAGGGCTTCGCCGGGCGCCCTGCGTGGGAGTTGGGAGGTGTGACGGGAGGGGGAGAGGCGCCAGGGCTTGGGTGCGGCTGCCCTCTCCCCCCCACATATATATAGGGGGCCAGGGGGGCGCCAGCCCCCTGCAGATCCAATCTGCAAGGGGGGGCGGCGGCCAGGGAGGAGTCCCCCTCCACCAAGGCAAGTGGTGGCCCCCTGCCCTTAGGGTTTTAACCCTAGGCGCATGGGGAGGTGGGCCACCTTGTGGTGCGCCAGCCCAGAGGGCTGCACACATCCCCTCGCGGCCTAGGGGCCCCACCGGGATGGCTGGCCCCACCCGGTGGACCCCCGGGGCCCCTCCGGTGGTCCCGGGACGCACCCGGTGACCCCCGGAGATCACCCGTTGGCCGAAACTGGACTTCCCATATATCAATCTTTACCTCCGGACCATTCCGGAACTCCTCGTGACGTCCGGGATCTCATCCGGGACCCCGAACAACTTTCGGGTTTCCACGTGCATTTATCTCTACGACCCTAGCGTTACCGAACCTTAAGTGTGTAGACCCTACGGGTTCGGGAGACACGTAGACATGACCGAGCCCACTCTCTGGTCAATAACCAACAGCGGGATCTGGATACCCATGTTGGTTCCCACGTGTTCCTCGATGATCTTCATCTGATGAACCACTGTGTCAAGGATTCACTCAATCCCGTATGTTATTCCCTTTGTCCATCGGTACGGTACTTGCCCGAGATTCGATCGTCGGTATTCCCGATACCTTGTTCAATCTCGTTATGGCAAGTCTCTTTACTCGATCCGTAATCCATCATCTCTTTACTAACTACTTAGTCACATTGAGCTCATTATGATGATGTCTTACCGAGTGGGCCCAGAGGTACCTCTCCGTCATACGGAGTGACAACATCCCAGTCTCGGTTCGTACCAACTCAACAGACACTTTCGGAGATACCCGATGCGTACCTTTATAGCCACCCAGTTACGTTGTAACGGTTGGCACACCCACAGTACTCCTACGGTGTCCGGGAGTTGTACAACCTCATGGTCTAAGGAATAAATACTTGACACCGAAAAGCTTACGCATTACGAACTATACGATCTCCTGTTATGCTCAAGTTTGGGTCTTGTCCATCACATCATTCTCCTAATGATGTGATCCCGTTATCACCGACATCTCATGTCCATGGTCAGGAAACCGTGACCATCTGTTGATCAACGAGCTAGTAACTAGAGGCCTACCAGGGACTCATTGTGGTCTGTGTATTCACACATGTATCGCTGTTCCCGTACAATACAATTCAAGCATGAATAACAAACGATTATCATGAACAAGGAGATATAATAATAATACTTTTATTATTGCCTCTAGGGCATATCTCCAACAGTCTCCCACTTGCACTAGAGTCAATAATCTAGTTACATTGTGATGAATCGAACACCCATAGAGTTCTGGTGTTGATCATGTTTTTCTCGTGAAAGAGGTTTAGTCAACGCGTCTGCGACATTCAGATCCGTATGCACTTTACAAATATCTATGTCTCCATCCTGAACATAACTCCGGATGGAGTTGAAACGGCGCTTGATGTGATTGGTCTTCTTCTGAAACCTGGGCTCCTTGGTAATAGCAATAGCACCAGTGTTGTCACAGAAGAGAGTCATCGGGCTTGACGCGCTTGGAATGACTCCTAGGTCGGTGATGAACTCCTTCATCCAGACTCCTTCCTGCGCTGCTTCAGAAGAAGCTATGTACTCCGCTTCACATGTAGATGCTGCCACCACGCTTTGCTTGCAACTGCACCAGCTGACTGCCCCTCCATTCAAAATATACACGTATCCGGTTTGTGACTTAGAGTCATCCAGATCTGTGTCGAAGCTAGCATCGACGTAACCCTTTACGACGAGCTCTTCGGTACCTCCATAAACGAGAAACATATCCTTAGTCCTTTTCAGGTACTTCAGGATGTTTTTGACCGCTGTCCAGTGTTCCGTACCGGGATCACTTTGGTGCCTCCCTACCAAACTTATGGCAAGGTTCACATCAGGTCTGGTACACAGCATGGCATACATGATAGAACCTATTGCCGAGGCATAGGGAATGACACTCATCTTTTCTCTATCTTCTGCCGTGGTCGGCGACTGAGCTTTGCTCAATCTCATACCTTGCAAAACAGGCAAGAATCCTTTCTTTGACTGATCCATATTGAACTTCTTCAATATTTTGTCAAGGTATGTACTTTGTGAAAGACCAATGAGGCGTCTCGATCTATCTCTATAGATTTTGATGCCTAATATGTAAGCAGCTTCACCAAGGTCCTTCATTGAAAAACTTTTAATCAAGTAGGCCTTTACATTTTCCAAGAATTCTATATCATTTCCCATCAGCAATATGTCATCCACATATAATATGAGAAATGCCAAAGAGCTCCCACTCACTTTCTTGTAAATACAGGCTTCTCCATAAGTCTGTATAAATCCAAACGCTTTGATCACCTCATCAAAGCAAATATTCCAACTCCGAGATGGTTGCACCAGCCCGTAAATCGAGCGCTGGAGCTTGCATACTTTGTTAGCGTTCTCTGGATCGACAAAACCTTCCGGTTGCATCATATACAACTCTTCCTTGAGGAAGCCATTAAGGAATGCTGTTTTGACGTCCATTTGCCATATCTCATAATCATAGAATGCGGCAATAGCTAACATGATTCTGACTGACTTCAGCATCGCTACGGGAGAGAAAGTCTCGTCGTAGTCAATCCCTTGAACTTGTCGATAACCCTTAGCGACAAGCCGAGCCTTATAGATGGTCACATTACCATCCGCGTCTGTCTTCTTCTTAAATATCCATTTGTTTTCTATGGCGTGCCTGTCATCAGACAAGTCCACCAAAGTCCATACTTTGTTTTCATACATGGATTCTATCTCGGATTTCATGGCTCCAAGCCATTTATTGGAATCTGGGCCCGCCATCGCTTCTTCATAGTTCGAAGGTTCACCGTTGTCTAACAACATGATTTCTAGGACAGGGTTGCCGTACCACTCTGGTGCGGAACGTGCCCTTGTGGACCTTCAAAGTTCAGTAGTAACTTGATCTGTATCTTCATGATCATTATCATTATCTTCCTCCCTTGTCGGTGCAGGCACCTCAGGAACAGTTTCCTGCGCTGTGCTACTTCCCGGTACAGGAGGGGTGACTGTCACCTCATCAAGTTCTACTTTCCTCCCACTCACTTCTTTCGAGAGAAACTCTTTCTCCAGAAAGCATCCATTCTTGGAAACAAAGACTTTGCCTTCAGATCTGTGGTAGAAGGTGTACCCAATTGTTTCCTTTGGGTATCCTATGAAGACGCATTTTTCCGATTTGGGTTCGAGCTTTTCAGGTTGAAGTTTCTTGACATAAGCATCGCAACCCCAAACTTTCAGAAACGACAGCTTCGGTTTCTTGCCAAACCAAAGTTCATATGGAGTCGTCTCAACGGATTTTGACGGAGCCCTATTTAAAGTGAATGTGGCAGTCTCTAAAGCATAACCCCAAAAAGATAGCGGTAAATCGGTGAGGGACATCATAGATCGCACCATGTCCAACAGAGTACGATTTCGATGTTCGGACACACCGTTACGTTGAGGTGTTCCGGGCGGTGTCAATTGTGAAACAATTCCACAGCTACTAAGGTGTGTGCCAAATTCATGACTTAAATATTCACCCCCACGATCCGATCGCAAGAACTTTATTTTTCTGTCACGTTGATTCTCAACCTCATTCTGAAATTCCTTGAACTTTTCAAAGGTCTGAAACTTGTGTTTCATCAAATAGATATACCCATATCTACTCAAGTCATCTGTGAGGGTGAGAACATAACGGTAGCCTCCGCGAGCCTCAACACTCATTGGACTGCACACATCAGTATGTATGATTTCCAACAAGTTGGTTGCTCGCTCCATTGTTCCGAAGAACGGAGTCTTGGTCATCTTGCCCAAGAGGCATGGTTCGCACGTGTCAAATGATTCATAATCAAGAGACTCTAGAAGTCCATCTGAATGGAGCTTCTTCATACGTTTGACACCAATATGACCAAGGCGGCAATGCCACAAGTATGTGGGACTATCATTATCAACTTTACATCTTTTGGCATCTACACTATGAATATGTGTATCACTACGTTCGAGATTCATCAAAAATAAACCATTGACCAGCGGGGCATGACCATAAAACATATCTCTCAAATAAATAGAACAACCATTATTCTCCGATTTGAAAGAATATCCATCTCGCATAAGACGAGATCCAGAAACAATGTTCATGCTCAAAGCTGGTACTAAATAACAATTATTGAGGTTTAAAACTAATCCCGAGGGTAGATGTAGAGGCAGCGTGCCGACGGCGATCACATCGACCTTCGAACCATTCCCGACGCGCATCGTCACCTCATCCTTCGCCAGTCTCCGTTTATTCCGCAGCTCCTGTTTTGAGTTACAAATGTGAGCAACTGCACCGGTATCGAATACCAAGGAGCTACTATGAGTGCTGGTAAGGTACACATCAATAACATGTATATCATATATACCTTTGACGTTGCCGGCCTTCTTGTCTGCTAAGTATTTGGGGCAGTTCCGCTTCCAGTGACCCGTTCCCTTGCAATAAAAGCACTCAGTCTCAGGCTTGGGTCCATACTTTGGCTTCTTCCCGGCAACAGGCTTGCCAGGCGCGGCAACTCCCTTGCCGTCCTTCTTGAAGTTCTTCTTACCCTTGCCTTTCTTGAACTTAGTGGTTTTATTGACCATCAACACTTGATGTTCTTTCTTGATGTCAACCTCTGCTGATTTCAGCATTGAATACACCTCGGGAATGGACTTCTCCATCCCCTGCATATTGAAGTTCAGCACGAAGCTCTTGAAGCTTGGTGGGAGCGACTGGAGGATTCTGTCAACGACCGCTTCATCTGGGAGATTCATTCCCAGCTGAGACAAGCGGTTGTGCAATCCTGAAATCTTGAGGATGTGCTCACTGACAGAACTGTTCTCCTCCATCTTACAGATGTAGAATGCGTCGGAGACATCATATCTCTCGACTCGGGCATGAGCTTGGAAAACCATTTTCAGCTCTTCGAACATCTCATATGCTCCATGGTGCTCAAAACACTTTTGGAGCCCCGATTCTAAACTATAAAGCATGCCGCACTGAACCAAGGAGTAATCATCACTACGCGACTGCCAGACTTTCAAAACATCTTGGTCCGCATCGGGAGCAGGTGCATCACCTAGCAGTGCTTCTAGGACATATGATCTCTTGGCAGCTATGAGGATAATCCTTAGGTTACGGACCCAATCCGTATAGTTGCTACCATCGTCTTTCAGCTTGGTTTTCTCTAGGAACGCGTTGAAGTTGAGGGAAACTGGAGCGTGGGCCATTTGATCTACAAGAGATATTGTAAAGAATTTAGACTAAGTTCATGATAATTAAGTTCATCTTAATCAAATTATAATGAACTCCCACTCAGAATGACTTCTCTCTAGTCATCTAAGTGATACACGATCCGAATCGAGTAGTCCGTGTCCGATCATCACGTGAGACGGACTAGTCATCAACGGTGAACATCTTCATGTTGATCGTATCTTCTATACGACTCGTGTTCGACCTTTCGGACTTCCGTGTTCCGAGGCCATGTCTGTACATGCTAGGCTCGTCAAGTGAACCCTAAGTGTATTACGTGTGTAAATCTGTCTTACACCCGTTGTATGCGAACGTTCGAACCTATCACACCCGATGATCACGTGGTGCTTCGGAGCAACGAGCTTTAGCAACGGTGCACAGTTAGGGGAAACACATTACTTTAAATTTTAGTGAGAGATCATCTTATTTACTACCGTCGTTCTAAGTAAACAAGATGCAAAAACATGATAAACATCACATGCAATCAATTAAAGTGACATGATATGGCGAATATCATCTTGCTCCTTGGATCTCCATCTTCGGGGCACCATGATCATCTTGTCACCGGCTCGACACCATGATCTTCATCATCATGAACTCCATCATCGTGTCTTGAAGAAGTCGTCACGCCAACTATTACTTCTACTACTATAGCTAACGTTTAGCAATGAAGTAAAGTAATTACATGGCGTTATTCAGTGACACGCAGGTCATACAATAATAAAGACAACTCCTATGGCTCCTGCCGGTTGTCAAGTTCATCGACATGCAAGTCATGATTCCCTATTACAAAAACATGATCAATCTCATACATCACATATATCATTCATCACATCTTCGTTCTTGGCCATACCACGTCACATAGCACATGCTGCAAAAACAAGTTAGACGTCCTCTAATTGTTGTTGCAAGTTTTACGTGGCTTCTATAGGATTTCTAGCAAGAACGTTTCTCACCTACGCCAAAACCACAACGTGATTTGTCAACTTCTATTTACCCTTCATAAGGACCCTTTTCATCGAATCCGATCCGACTAAAGTAGGAGAGACAGACACCCGCCAGCCACCTTATGCATCTAGTGCATGTCTGTCAATGGAACCAGTCTCACGTAAGCGTACGTGGAAGGTCGGTCCGGGCCGCTTCATCCCACAATGCCGCCGAATCAAGATTGACTAGTAACGGTAAGAAAGTTGAACAAGATCATACGCCCACAACTGCTTTGTGTTCTACTCGTGCAAGATGCTACGCATAAAACCTAGGCTCAGATGCCACTGTTGGGGAACGTAGCATAAATCAAAAAATTTCTACGTCTTCACCAAGATCCAACTATGGATACATCTAGCAACGAGCAAGTAAGAGTGCATCTACATACCGTTATGTAGATCGCGTGCGGAAGCTTTCAACGAAGTGGGGATGAAGTAGTCATACTCTTCACGTTCTTCGTCACCGATGATCTAGCGCCGAACGGACGGCACCTCCGCGTTCAACACACGTACAGTGCAGCAACGTCACCTCCTTCTTGATCCAGCAAGGGGGGAGGAGAAGTCGTCAGAGATCCGGCAGCACGACGGCGTGATGACGGATGCAGTGGAGATCGCAGCAGGGCTTCGCCGGGCGCCTTGCATGGGAGTTGGGAGGTGTGACGGGAGGGGGAGAGGCGCCAGGGCTTAGGTGCGGCTGCCCTCTCCCCCCCCCCACATATATATAGGGGCCAGGGGGGCGCCAGCCCCCTGCAGATCCAATCTGCAAGGGGGGTCGGCGGCCAGGGAGGAGTCCCCCTCCCCCAAGGCAAGTGGTGGGCCCCCTCCCCTTAGGGTTTTAACCCTAGGAGCATGGGGAGGTGGGCCACCTTGTGGTGCGCCATCCCAGAGGGCTGCACACATCCCCTCGTGGCCTAGGGGCCCCACCGGGATGGGTGGCCCCACCCGGTGGACCCCCGGGGCCCCTCCGGTGGTCCCGGGACGCTCCCGGTGACCCCCGGAGATCAGCCGTTGGCCGAAACTGGACTTCCCATATATCAATCTTTACCTCCGGACCATTCCGGAACTCTTCGTGACGTCCGGGATCTCATCCGGGACCCCGAACAACTTTCGGGTTTCCACGTGCATTTATCTCTACGACCCTAGCGTTACCGAACCTTAAGTGTGTAGACCCTACGGGTTTGGGAGACACGTAGACATGACCGAGACCACTCTCTGGTCAATAACCAACAGCGGGATCTGGATACCCATGTTGGTTCCCACGTGTTCCTCGATGATCTTCATCGGATGAACCACTGTGTCAAGGATTCACTCAATCCCGTATGTTATTCCCTTTGTCCATCGGTACGGTACTTGCCCGAGATTCGATCGTCGGTATTCCCGATACCTTGTTCAATCTCGTTATGGCAAGTCTCTTTACTCGATCCGTAATCCATCATCTCGTGACTAACTACTTAGTCACATTGAGCTCATCATGATGATGTCTTACCGAGTGGGCCCAGAGGTACCTCTCCGTCATACGGAGTGACAACATCCCAGTCTCGGTTCGTACCAACTCAACAGACACTTTCGGAGACACCCGATGCGTACCTTTATAGCCACCCAGTTACGTTGTGACGGTTGGCACACCCAAAGTACTCCTACGGTGTCCGGGAGTTGTACAACCTCATGGTCTAAGGAATAAATACTTGACACCGAAAAGCTTATGCATTACGAACTATACGATCTCGTGTTATGCTCAAGTTTGGGTCTTGTCCATCACATCATTCTCCTAATGATGTGATCCCGTTATCACCGACATCTCATGTCCATGGTCAGGAAACCGTGACCATCTGTTGATCAACGAGCTGGTAACTAGAGGCCTACCAGGGACTCATTGTGGTCTGTGTATTCACACATGTATCGATGTTCCCGTACAATACAATTCAAGCATGAATAACAAACGATTATCATGAACAAGGAGATATAATAATAATACTTTTATTATTGCCTCTAGGGCATATCTCCAACAGGTGATGCATAGAATTTTTTTGATTTCTGCTACGATCCTCATCAAGGACCACCCACACCTGTTCTCTAGTCAAGCCGAATCTTGAGGGCGAGATTCATTCTAAGGGGGTAGGTTTGCAACATCCTAAAATTTCAATTTGGAATGTTATACATAGATCGTATTGCATTGCAGAGTTTATTGCATTTGTGCGTGGCGATCCTCGAAAATTCTAAGCAACTCAAGGACCTACGGAGAGAGTTGGGAATTCGACTGATTCTGTATTTGAGTTTTCTCGAATCCTGCACTACTAGGAAAAGGGCTATAGATGAAATGGATACTAATGGCGCACCTGACATGTGGTGCGCCACTAGTATATAGCAGTGGCGCACCATGTGCAGGTGCGCCATTAGTGTGGAAGACACTAATGGCGCACCAGGCACATGGTGCGCCACTAGTAACAATTTTTTTTCAAACATACTAATGGCGCATCCAGGCACAGTGCGCCATTACTAGTTCTAACTAGTAATGGCGCACCAGCTACATAGTGCGCCACTACTATAGTTTTTTTATTCTTTTTTTGCAAAATTACTATTGGTGCACCATGGCATAGTGTGCCATTACTAGTTTAAACTAGTAATGGCGCACTATTCTACAGTGCGCCATTAGTATATTTTGTTTTTTGCAAAACTACTAGTGGCGCACCACTAGCAGGTGCGCCATTAGTAACCTGGGTTACTAATGGCGCATTTGGAGGTGGTGCGCCATTAGTAACCTGGGACCAACAAGATATTTTGGACAGCCACACGTACCCACTCACTTTCCCCACTTCATTCTCTCCACCTCCTCCTCCAAGCTTTGTCTCGGCTGCCTCCTCCTTGTCACCTCATTTCCACCATAGATTCATCCAAATTAAGTGGTTAAATTACCTTTTTTGATAGGTAAGTAAGGGGGAAGCTATCTTTATGTTGTTCTCCCTCCAACAACATGCACATGCACTTTTTATGGCCTAGCTAGATCTATGTATGTTCGTGGTGTTGCATATGTTTGTGGTGTTGCATATATGTTTGTGTTTGCAGATACCGGTATTTGAAATGCGATAGTTGCCAATATTTTGCCGGAATGTTGATTCAGTTCCGTTTCAGCGAGAATTTTGGCACTATGCATTCTTTTTGGTCCTATTTTTAGGGAAAGTCATGCCAAATTTTTTCTTGGTTCTAAAATATTGTTTTGCTCTACCCCGCAGGCGACCATGGTCCGCACGATGACCGAAGGCATCGTGAATAGGTTTTTGAGCTTCGCAAAGGCCGAGATGCTTCAAAAGAACGAGACGGAGATAAGATGTCTGTGTCGAAGATGCAAGCTGAAGAGCCTTATTGCGGACCCAGATTCCGGGCAGGTGCGGGACCACCTGCTCTTGCGTGGTTTCATGGATGGCTATCGATGGCAAGGTGATGAAGATGACTATGAAGTCGTCCATGGGGGCCGGGCAAGAAATGAGGAAGGGCAGCAAGACAACCATCGTGGCTCGGGCGGGCGAGAAGATGAAGAATCTCCAGGACATGATCACGACGGTGATGTTGTACACAGTCATCATGTAGAAGATGCAGGACATGATGATGAGGAAGATGCCGGAGCAGACGAAGGGCATGATCACGAAGATGAAGATGCCGGCGGAGCAGATGGCGATGGACCATCGATGGGCTGGGTGCAGGACCGTCATATTCAAGAGCTGCTTCTCAAGCAGACGTATAACGCAATAGCTGCCGCCCGAGAGAAAGCCAAGCTGGATCAACTGGAGATAAACGCAGTTACTCCATTGTATGAAGGATGCATGCCCGAGGATACCCGCCTGAAAGTAACGCTCATGGCTCTGGAGATGAAGGTAAAACACAAAATGACCGACGCATGCTTCTACGAGAACATGTCATTCTGGCACGAACGTCTTCCCGAGGGGAACAAGTGCCCGACCAGTTTCGAGGGGGCGAAGAAAATCGTGTGTCCTCTGGATTTACCGCACGTGAAATACCATGTGTGCATGAACAATTGCATCATTTATCGGGACGAGCATGCGGAGTCTACCATATGTCTGGTGTGCGGCGTTACTCGATACAAGAAGAGGAAGAAAGCTCCTCGAAAAGTGTTGTGGTACTTTCCGATCACTCCTCGTCTGCAGCAGTATTTCGCGGACCCTAAGGTAGCAAAGCTCCTACATTGGCATGCGGGTAGGGAGGAGAAGAAGCGAGAAGATGACGCAAATGATCCGGAGATAAATAAAAAAGACAAGATGCTAAGTCATCCTAACGATTCGAGCCAGTGGCAAGCGTTGAACTTCGAAGACGCATAATTTGGGAATGATCCAAGGAACATCATGCTGGGCGCGAGCACCGATGGAGTCAATCCGTTTGGCAGCCAGAGAAGCACCCATAGCACCTGGCCTGTGTTTGTGTGGATGTACAACATTCCCCCCTGGTTGTGCATGAAGAGGAAATACATTCACATGAGTATGCTAATTGAAGGGCTTAAACAACAAGGGAACAACATCAATCTGTATCTGGGGATGCTGAAAGAGGAGCTAGACACGCTGTGGAAAACGCCAGCCAATACGCGGGATGCCGTAGAGAAAGAATATTTCCCTATGAGAGCCGCACTGCTCACGACGGTGCACGAGTATCTCGGTTACGGATATCTCGCGGGGCAGGTGGTCCACGGATTTTCTGGATGTGTCAGGTGCATGGATGACACAATGTATCGCCAGCTAGATAGAGATCCCGGGTCTTCGAAAACCGTGTTCATGGGACATCGAAGGTGGCTTCGCGACGATGACCTGTGGATAAAACGCAAGGATCTGTTCGATGGTGAAACCAAACCCCGAAGACGCCCGCGTACGAGGAGCGGCGAGGAAATAGACGAGCTGTTGAAAAATTGGAAAGATTGCCCATGGCTGGGAAAGATGCAAAAGGCGCCAGAGCCAGGAGAGAAGCGAAAGGCGCTAGAGCCGCTGCTGAAGGTATGGAAAACGAGGTCTGTTTTCTGGGACTTTCCGTACTGGAAGATCCACCGTGTGCCTCACAGCCTTGATCTCATGCATATCACGAAGAACGTGTGCGAGAGTCTGCTTAGTACCCTGCTCAACATGCCAGAGAGGACCAAAGATGGGCCGGAAGCAAGGGTAGACTTGAAATCAATGCGCATCAGGGAGGAGCTTCATGCTAGTGATGATGATGATGAGGCGAAGGCAAAAAGGCCAAGAAGACCGGAAATGACTACCCTCCCGCGTGCTTCACTCTAAGTCATGAGGAGATCGAGCAGTTTTTCACCTGCCTCGTAGGAGTAAAACTTCCTTACGGTTACGCGGGGAATATAAGCAGATACCTAGACCCAGCGAAACAGAAGTTCAGCGGGATGAAGTCTCACGACTGTCACGTGCTGATGACGCAGATACTTCCAGTTGCAATCCGTGGGATCATGGACGCGCACGTCCGTGAAACGTTATTTGGCCTATGCAACTTTTTCGACATCATCTCTTGGAAGTCGGTTGGCGTGAGGCAACTCAGAAGGCTACAGGAAGAGATCGTGGTGATACTATGCGAGCTTGAGATGTACTTCCCGCTCGCATTCTTCGATGTTATGGTGCATCTGCTGGTTCATATCGTGGAGGATATCATCCAACTCGGGCCGACGTTCTTGCACAGCATGATGCCGTTCGAAAGGATGAATGGTGTCATCAAAGGATACGTTCGCAACATGTCATGTCGAGAGGGAAGCATAGCCAGGGGCTTTCTGACCGAAGAGTGCATCTCCTACTGCACGAATTATCTAGGCATCGAGAACCCTATTGGTCTGCCCGTCAACAGGCACCTCGGCAGGCTCGCTGGACGTGGTCACCGTGAGGGTCGCTGCGAAATGCATGTCGACTTCGAGGGTCGACTCGCCGACTTTGAAAGAGCAAACCTAGTCGCGCTACAACACATAGACATGGTCGATCCTTGGGTGGTAGAGCACAAAACCTTTATTGAGAAGACGTACAATAACCAAGGCCAACAGAGGATGGACGGAGATATAATCAAAGAGCACAACTCATGTTTCACGCGTGGGTTCAAGCAGAAGCTTCTGTCGTACCCTTTACACGAGGATTCTTCCGTGGAAGAACAACTCATATTCGCCTGATGACCTATGAGGAGTACGATATCAACGGGTACACATTCTACACCGAGGACAAGGACATGAAGAGCGATGGTTATCACAACTCCGGGGTAACAATGGAATCCTAAACCGGTAACGACAAGGACAGATACTACAGAAGGATCGAAGAGATCTGGGAGCTGAGCAACGCTGGAGAGAAGGTCCCGATGTTCCGTGTCAGATGGGCCAAGAGCGTCCTAAAAGAAGACCGGTATTTCACCAGCATGGTTATACCCGAAGCCAAATCCAAGACCGCGGGCGCAAACATCACCGCAAAAAATGAGCCATGGGTACTGGCTTCCCAAGTGGACCAATGCTTCTTCATTACCGACCCGTCAAAGCCTAGTCGTGTTGTCGTGAGGAGAGGCAAAAGGAAGATCATCGGAATGGATTGAGTCGCCAATGAGCAAGACTTCGACAAGTACGGTGACCCGAAGATGGAACATGACGATGACGACGAAGTGCCATACACCACAAGAAGAAGCAGGACCACCCTACCTAAAGGACGTCCGTTCAAGAGAAGAACTCCATTTGCGAAAAAGAAGGGCAACAAGATTGTGAAAAGATAGCTAGCTAAGATTCATTATATTTAAATTGTAGCCTTCATTTCTCGATTGTATTTTGACATATTCATAAATGTTTTTTCATGTGCACTTTTTGAATTCATGAATATTTTTTCAAATTTGATGATATTTTTTCATATTCATAAATGTTTTACCAATTCACAAATGAACGCAACTAAAAATCCAAAAAAGACTAGTTGTGCTTGGTTATATGTTACTCCCAAAAGCATATAATGTTTGTCAAATTTGGAGCAATGGATATTTAGTTATGATTTAAACAAGTTTGAACATATTTAAATGCAAATAAATATCAAACATCATTTTAAATGTTGTTAACATGGCAACAAACAACATATTATTTTCTACATGAAATTCTTAGCATCTACCATATGTGACATTGTAATATTTGGATTCATGGATAAAAAGATATGTGCAAAGAAAAAAATGCATAAAAAAAAATTGGGGAGCCCGGGAATCGAACCCAGGACCTCCCAGTGGGTTTGCTGCGTGCTGACCAGTCAGGCTACTGTAAGTTGTCTAATGTAGATGGGGTTTGGTGGAAGATAACTTGTGGGCTCGAACAGAAAAAAAAATTACCAATGGCGCACCACGACGAGGTGCGCCATTGATATAGATGTACTTATGGCGCACCAGGGGGAGGTGCGCCATTAGTATTCTCCCCCATCCGTACTTCGTCCCCCACTCCACCTATTCCCTCTATCCCTCGCCAGATCGATCCCCTTCGTCCCTCTCCCTCGCGCGCTACCCCGACGCCGCTGCCCCAATGTCACCGCCCCCGCGCCACCCCCGCTGGACTCCACCGCCGCCGCCCCCAACGCCCCCTCCCCGAGCCGAGCGCCGCCTCCCTCGCCTTCACCCCTCTGCCCGCGCCCATGCCCTCGACCACGTGCTCACCATCCAACACTGCGCGGCCTGCCCAGGAGGACCGCCGACGTCTTCCTCTTCGACTACGAGTACCCGAACGAGCTCGGACGTCATCGAGCCATCCCTTCGACGCCCGCCGATTTCCTCTGCCTCGGCCACCATCACCACCGCTCGACGCCGAATTTGCGCCGCCTCGACTAGCTCCAGCTACCCCGAGTCGCCCTCGACCTCCCCAGTGAGCACCCGAGCTGCTTCCCCCTCTTCCCCCTCTTGATTTCCTTCTGATTTGTTCTAGGGTTGGGGGTTGGAGAATTTTGGACAAGGAAAGGGGGTTGGAGAATTATGTAGCTAGGGTTCATGAGTCCTAGTATGTGCTTTGGCCATGTCATCACTTAATAAAGAAGAAAGCATGGCTGCTATGAACTTGTTCATCCTTATGTCATGTTGGCAAACATAGTGAAACTAAGGGTGTGAGATCAGGTCATTTTGCATATGCATTGAAATCTCAGTGAGTAGTATATCTGCACTCTTGATATCATTCCATGAAGAAAGGCCCTCAGTTTGGCCATGGAAATGATACAAGATAGTCCAATTTGAATTGAACTCATAAAATTTCCCTTTGAATGACAAGTCTAGACCCTTCTTTAAACAATTTTGGACTTCTTGATGGCCACAATATGTTAATAACCACTGAGTGTCGAGGATGCAGTTTTGATCTGGTTGTTGGTTCCTTGCTCTAGTTCTTGCAAGCTGAAAATACCTATTCTTTCTGCGTCATTTTTGTTTGAAGATATTAACTATGGTGAAAGTAATTTATGATTCAATAGTTTCTAACAAGGCCCCCCTCCCCCCTCCCCCCATTTTTTCCTCCTATATTTCTGAATGGCCAGGTTGTTGCTTTCAGTTCTAGGCACAATTGATCTGAAAACTAAATAAATGCAGTAATACAATTTCTGTATAGGGCCTACTATCTCTCCCAAATACTATGGATGGTAAAGAGTAAGCCACCTTTGATCGGCACCAATCAAAGGGCTAAATGTGTTCCTTCTATATGCCTAGCAATGCAACTTCATTAGATTACTCAATATTCTTGCCATTTGTTGATAGGTTATAAATATTGACCATAAATAAGAATGAATATTGACCATTTGTTGCTGCTAGCACATGTTGAAGTGTACCTGATGATGCTTCTGTAGAAAATTCAGTCTTCCTCCTGAGGCATGTGTTGTGTGACCTGACAAAATATAAATGTGTTGTGTGCCATGTGTTGGTAATTCAGTAAAGTCAAACAAGAACTGGATTTAGGCATGTTGCTTGCTGAAATTGTAGCAGCAACAACAACTATGGATGAATGATGAACATGTTATAGTGGTCAGATTAGTTCAGCAACAATAGCTATTTTCAGTTTGTCTTATGGGTCATTTATAGTGGTCAGATTAGTTCTGCATTTAAACGAGTCCCAATGGACCTACTGCCAGCTTATTTTTTGTAGGACAATTTATCTAATTTTGTTTACTATGGGGTCAATTAGCATGTAAACATTATTTCAGTCCCTAAGGGCATCACAGAAAATTTATGCCAAATTTGCAGTTTCACAGTCACTAAGTGAGTGTAGAACAGCGATAACTTACACTAGTTTTGTAGCCTCCAACAAGTTTATTAGCAAACAGAATTTTCCTTCTCTTTTAGAAATATGCAGGCAGCTACATGATCGGTGTTATTGTTGGTAGCTGTAAAAAACTAGTTACCAGTGCACAAATGAGTCTGAGACATGCCAAGCTAAGCTACTCACCATTTGAACTTCAAAGTATAGTTTTACTAGTTTCTGCAACTTTTTCTTAACTGTTGTTGCTGCTGTTATGCCTGTATTCACTGCTGATGCTGTTGTACTTGTGATGATGTTGTACTTGTGATGATGCTACTTGTGATCTTCTGAAATGACCCATTGGCGACTTCATTACGCAGGGATAATGAATTTGCAGGTACCCCGAGAGGCCCTTGAGTCTGCTGGAATGTCGGTTAACTTCCGTTCTGGCAAATGCGGGTACTCCATATGTCTTATTTTCAGCAAAGGTCATGTTGAAATTTTCCGTGAATTTTAGCATGACTTTGCTAAAAATAGGACATATGGGGTACTTGTGACTAATGCATGGGCCGGGGTATCTTAGTACTTAATTAAGTAGGATCAACTGCCCCTTTATTCTTGCTGCATTAAACCATAGGCGGCAATAGAGCCAAGTGATTAGGCCCAACGTAGAATTCTCCTTCCCAGCTTAGCTTTTAGGATGCCTCGGTGTCGACAAACCATAAATTATAAAACCTTGGCTTTTCGGGTGCCTCGGTGTCGATAAAAACCGAAATGATGAAAGCTTAGGCTTTTAGGGTGCCTCGGCGTCGAAAAACCCTAAATGATAAAAGCTTAGCTTTTAGGATGCCTCGGTGTCGACAAACCCTAAATGATGAGACCATGATCTTGTTCCTTGACAATAACCAACTTTTTGACCAAACTTTTTTCCTATTTAGAGAGAAACATGGCCCACAACGATGAGGCCGGCGGTTCTGGCGGCAAGGCATTCTGGGAGCTGTCCCAGGAGATGGAGGAACAACCTCACTTCTATGAGGACGCCGCGAAAGACGCCGATCCTAACACCACTGATGGTGCCGCCGAGGATGACCCCACTGATGGTGTCGTCGGGGATGAGACCACTGATGGTGCCGCCGAGGACGCCACCACTGATGATGGCGGTGCACGCACAGATGGAAGCCAACCGAAGAAGCAACGGAAGGACCGGCGCCCGACCGTGCTTCGCACCGTCAATGAGGAATTTACTGAAGTGGACTCCGACAGGAATCCAACGGCGCCCAAACAAATAGTCAAGGGGTACTCGCTTCTGCTCGGGTGCATTCTCCGGAGCACCGTCTGAATCAACACCGAGAACCTAAGGCATAAGGACCGAGGGAATTTGCGCAACCTCCTCTTCACGAAGCTGCACGAACGACACAAGTTCCCCACTGAATTTGAAAAAACACGCCTCACAGGGAATAAAGTGAACAATGCCGCCCTCACGAGGATGAGCACGACCCTGTCTACTTGGAGAAGCTCGGTGAAGAGAATGATTGACAAAGGTTTTAGTTATGAGAAGATCAAGGAGAAAAATCCTTCGATCACCGAAGATGACTACAACGAGTTCAAGATCAAGTGCGAGAGCACCGCAACCTCCAAATCAAGTCAGTGGGGGAAAGAAATGCGGGAGTTGAACTTAGGGGAACACACACTCGGTCCCGGCGGTTACAGAGTGGCGGAGCCTATATGGGACAAGGAGGACGCGGAGCGTGCCAAGCAAGGCCTACCGCCCCGCTTCGAGAAATACCGTGACAAGCAGACCAGGAACTATGTCAGGGCTCCGTACAAGGAGAACCCGAAAACAAAGGAGCATACCACGGATCCGAAGACCAGGGCGCTTGAGCTTGTTCTGGTGCAGGAGACTGAAAGCAGTAGCGCGGGGTCGTCTCAGAGCACCCCTTGGGACAGCACTCTAAATAGGGCGTTGAACGTAAAGAAAAACAAGGATAAGCTCAGTAAGCCGTCGTCAGCTAGTCGTGTGGCCGACAAAGGCTTGTCCACAAAATGGTCGTCATACTATAACGATGGTGGGCGAAAGGAGAGAAAGAACAGCTCGGAAAGCCAGTCGCGCGAGGTTCAAGAACTCAAGGCACAAGTGGCGCGGATTCCGGATATTGTCCAAGAGCAAGTGCAACAACAACTGGGATCGACGCTCACCGGCATTATGCCTACCTTGATTCATGGGCTGACGACGTGGATTGCGGGCGGCCAATAGGGGCCGCGCCCGATTCCCAGCTTCAGGGCCAGCAACTCGCACAACGCGCAGGCGGCGCCATTGGTATCTCCGGCGGAGCCGGTATTGGTGTCTCCTATGCCGGCACGGGCATTGGAGCTTAATGCACCCGGGTGTACGTCGGCCGGCACCTCGGCAGGAAGCGGCCCCTCCGTCAATAGCACGCCCGCCGTTGGTGGTGCCTCGACATTAGCTGAGCTCGACGCCATCATCACGGTAACTAATGAAGCCTCTCGGCCGAGGACTTCATCTCCTTGCCTTTGACTGGGCATCCCTGACGCCCTACATGTTTTCGTAGGGTGCCGCCGACATTCCGTGCACTCTCCTGCATTTCGTGAACGACGAGTTGGTCAATGTCTCCTAGGGCAGAATCGTTCAACCGGGCAACCCCATGTTCCACGGTAATCCGATGCCACCCACCCTGTATAGGGTTCAACTGGTTCTGGTGCTGCTAGGCTGCGACGAGTTGTTACCTCCGATTCGACCCGCCGGGGCCGACGAAGATGACGTGATGACCCTCAGCGCCTGCCTAGGCTGGCCCCGGCTTTGGCCGAAGAGCCAGATTCGTTTGGGGGCGGGGGACACCACCCCAAAGACAACACCGCCAGTCGTGCCGGCGCCAAGCCATGACAAGACCGCCGCAACGCTGCCGGACATCCCTATGGCACTTGATCCGAACATGCATATGGCACAGGATCCGGACGACGACAACGACAACGATGATGATACATTTGCCAACGTCGATAAGTACTTTGCCGATCATGGGTGCGATGGCGAATTCATGGGGCCTCCTTCTCAAGAATCCAGACCTACAAAAGACGTGCGTGATCTAGCTGGTACCGCGGAGAAACCAAGTTGCAACAGGCGTCATCTGGCGTTCAGTTCTCAGGAGACGCCTCCAGCTGCCGACTTCAACGAGCCTCAGATAGCCGAGGTGTGAAATATGATCAGCCCCAACACACTCAAGAAGGCGGTCTGTGAGCAGAACTCGGTCCCATTACAGGAGAAGAAGAAGGCACAAAAAAGAAAGAGTAACAAGGGTGCGAGCCAGCCGGCACCAAGTACGATCCGTGCTCAGGACGGGCCACCTTCACCTAAGGATATAATGAGGAGGGTGCATCTGGCGGGTAGGCATGCAACCGGTGCTATGCGGAGTCTGCATGACAGTGTTCTTTCTTTGGAGAAGCGGCGTCTCAGAGAGAAGGATGCGGCATACCCGGTTTTCGCGGCCAAGGTGCCAGAGGGCAATGGCTTTGTGGATAACTCCATCGGGGGTACGATTGTCCTGCGGTTTGATGACATCTTCGCTATGTTTAACCTTCATCCGCTGCACTACACCTTCGTTCGGCTATTTTCGCTGAGTATGGAGATGCGGATCATTAGAGACAAGACCCCGGACATCGTGATAGTCGAACCCTTCTACATGCGTGCCAAAATCTTGGATAGCGCTGGGGACCGGCAAGTCGCGAGTTCTTACCTCGAAGGCGTCATTCTGGCAAACTGAGATAAGGATAACTTCCTCGTGCCTTACTTTCCGGAGTAAGTCATCCACTCAACCGCCCCGTAACATATGATTTCTTATATTTCGATCGTTTTTCTTTTAACATTTCGTGTTTTGTGCAGTGACACACATTGCACACTCATCCTCCTAAGCCCGAAATATTCCATGACCACGTATTTCGACTCGGACCGTCAGTCGAAGGTAGACTACACAAATGTCAAGAAAGTTCTTGATGATGTTCTCCCCGGCTATGCCAAATCTGGAGGCACCTTCATCAGGACAGTTCGTAAGTACGACAAGCACATGTTTGCCCATAATACGATGTTCTGCTGCGTCAAGCAGCCGCCTGGCGGTCAGAAGGGTGCCTACTACGCCATCCATCACATGCGGGCGACCGTACGGGACCATCATCACCTCTGCTACCAAATAAACTCAAAGATTGGGCCGCGAGCGTGTCGGCAATCCAGGACGCGGACATCAGACAAGAATTCTTTCGCATCCAGTCGGAGTTTGCGGAAATCATCCATCAAGATGTCCTTCGTACCTCGGGGCAGTTCTACCTCAGAAATCAACCGTCCAAGAGTGACATAGAGACAATGCTACAAATGCAGGCTGACAACGCCCGTGATTTCATGACTCCCACGATAGACGGCGGCTTCATCCAAGCTCTAGTCCCTTGAGTCGAGTCGAAAGTAGTGATGTTGTGTCTAGTTCTGAAACATCGATTGGTTCATGTTGTAATTAAACTTTAATGAACTTGTAGTATGTCTCTTTGGTTTCGATAGTCGTTCAACTTAGATGTAATCGATGCTGTTAATGTCTTGCTTTTCTCTTCCGATCCTTTTGTTGCATACTTATATATTGCTTATGTATTGTCTGTGAATTGGTACTAACGTTTCGTTTGGCTAGTGCATATCGATGCCGTCGTATGTCGTGTACAAGGTTAAGGTTCTCAGAGTCTACGACGACTGGGAGGAGTGTCGGAGACAGGTTCACCGTTTCAGCGGTAACAGTTACAAAGGGTACACCACTAGGGCGGAGGTGGAATCTAGATACGCGTGCTATCTAGCGGGAGAGGGGAGAGAGCATTGGAGGAACCAAATGAAGACGAGTTTCATCGCGATGATGCTCATCGTGATGACCGCAGCTCTCTTCTATGTGATGGTAGTTTAGATGATCAATATCGACTTGTAATGTGAAGACAAACTCGCTACTCGCGGTCTCGAGACTTGTAATATAATGTTCTATCTTTGTTCGCTCTTTTGAATTCGGAGACTAATATGATGAATTGTATTCGGAGACTAATATGATGAATTGTATTCGGAGACTAATCTTCTATTGTATTTGATGAATCTGATGTTGCTGTGTGGTGCTGTCTATATTCTGTCCAATAATACATTTTGTAAATTGTGCAAAAATCAGAAAAGAAAAATAAAATAAAAAACCTAATATTCATACTAATGGCGCATCACCCCACAGGGCGCCATTAGTATGCCGAAGGATACTAATGGCGCATCACCCCACAGTGCGCCATTAGTATGCCAAAGTTACTAATGGCGCATCACACCAGAGTGCGCCATTAGTATGCCAAAGCACCTGGATAAAAATGGCCCCCTGGGAGGCATACTGATGACGCACCGTGGGCTATACTAATGGCGCACCACAGGTGCACCATTAGTAAAAAATACTAGTGGCGTGGTACTAGTGGCGCACCAGTAGTGCGCCATTAGTAGGCAAAACTGGTGCGCCACTAGTAGGCCTTTTCCTAGTAGTGCTGGTATGGGGATCTCTATGGTTTTAATTATTTTTCTCTCCTAAAAATATTTCTTGACAAAATATATGAGCGGAGCTAATATGACTTCTCTAAAACAAAATATATATTGGAGGAAAAATAATAAAATCACTTTTGGTTTTTATTTGTGATTTTAGTTGCATAGGGAAAAATGCGTGTTTTCAAAATTGCATTTAGATACGGGAAAAATGTTCACTTTGCCCTAGAATTTATTAGCGGATGGTGAAAATTTATTTCGGAAATTTTCGTCTCTGTTTAGTATTTTATTTTCGAGTTTTTCTGCGTCGGGATAATTTAAAAAAAAGTTAGTTCGGACCGACTAGGCCGAAGCCCAGCCGGCCCTGCGCCGTGCCCCGCACCGACTCCAGTCGGGAGTCCACCCGCCGCCAGACGCCGTGGCCGAGCCGGCCTCTGTCGCCGCTGCCCTGCCCCTTCCCCAAGTCAGTCCCCCTGGCCCCTTTATAAGCTGACCCCGCCGCCCCCTCTCGCCGCCACCCACCACCGCCGCCGTCCGCCGCCAACCACCGCTGTCGCGCCGCCGAAGCTCGCCGTCCCGCTACCGCATCGCTGTCCCTCCGCCCCACCGCCTCCCCGTCGTAGCCGCCCGCTACCGGAGCCCGCCGTCGGAGCCACTGGAGCGGAGGTAGACGCCGCCCGAGCCGCCGCCGGTTTTATTAGAAAAAAGCCATTCGGTTTTTTTTGAAACCCTAGATCTATTTTTATTAATAGATCGGTTTGGTTTTTTCGGTTTAGTTAGTTAGCGGACGTTCGTCCATACGTTCGTTTTAACGAACGCGGTTCGTCCGTTAGTCACAGACAGCAAACGATCGTTCGTTAGCCTGTTCGTCAGTTTTCTTTTTCGGGGTCTTTTTCCACGATTATTTTCGATCGTGATTTCTGCCATGATCTTGTTTTTAGTTTTTCTTTTCGCTCGAGAGTCGGAATCAGGCGATTCAAAAGCCCAGGTCTTCCTCTCGACGCCCTATTTCCGTTTAACCAACTTGAACAAGGTTTTTCTACTGTAAAATTTGACATTAGATCAATCTAGTAAATGGACCTTATTTCTTTTGAAGTTTGAGTTTCGTTGCCGCGTTTGACTGGATTCTTTTTGCAAACCGGAGTTCTTAAGTTAAACTTTATGCTTAGATCTTCTTGTTTGGAGTTCTGTTTGTGCATCTTTGCTTGATTGCTTATGTATGCTATTGTTTGTTTGCGATAGAATTCCCGGGGTGCGAAGCGTGCTACTACGAGTCTCTAGGTTTTGCGAATCATCAGCAAGGCAAGTAACACTTTGATCATACCACTTTTATTACCCAGTTTTTATGCATTAGATCAAACCCTCACACATTGCATGAGTAGGATCTCTTAACTTGTGGGTCTGGGAAGTAGATTGAGGTAGAACCTATTACTTGCATTATTTTCAAACCCTTGGGAGTTACTTCTACGTTATGCTTAGGTTGCCATGCTATGCTCGTAGACGTGGTTTGAGTTTGAGTGAAATCCATGACACATGTGAGATGCTAAATAATGGTTCAACATAAGGTGGCTACTTGAATACACATCTGGGTGGATTGGTTGTAGGGCACCTGGAGAATCCAGTGTTGTCCTAGGAAATCCCGGGGTTCCGCGTGATTTTTTCTATGGAATGCCACCCAGGATCAAAGGGATCATAAAACTATTCATGCTAGAAACTTCGTGTGGAGACACAATGCCATTATGAGCTTTGGCATAGTATGAGTAAGTTGTGTGAGCTCTTTTAGTGGTGGACTAGCAGATGTAGGAGAAAGTAGGTGTACCGGTCCACCCGGGGTAAAGAATAAATGCTTCTCAAAGACTATGTCTCGATCATCCGTTTCTCAAACACCATGTAGTGCGAGAAAACCAACGGAGGAGATCGATTCTTGTGGGGAAAGTGCGCAAACCTCTACAGAGTGTACAAACTGATCATGATTAGCCGTGTCCCCGGTTATGGACAATCTTTAGTATCTGGTACATGAATTATTGGTTGATCTCAACACTCTAAATTAATTTGTTGGGTTAATGATGACTACTATAATTGGGATTGAGTTGGAGGTAACTGCTCAATGATGTTTCAACTACCATGATAGTTAAAATAAAGTTTATTCCTTTGTTGTAGGAAAAAATTGGCTTTATGCAAAAACTTTAACCTTAGAGCCTCCTCCAGCCAAATATGCATACAGCGTTAGCGTTTATTCTGTTACTTGCTCTATTGTGTTATCTTGCCAGCTTATTCCATGTGCTGGCCCATTTTGGGCTGCAACATGTTACGTTCCAGACTTTTCATGTGAGGAGTAAGACGTGCTAGGTAGTTTGTCATGCACTCAGCTATGCCGTCGGACGGAAGCAAATTTTCAAAACATGAGGATGCAATGCACATGATGACAAGGCAAAGATGCGAAACACAAGCAGATGACATGGCAACGGCGACGAATAACTTGCTGACACCTAGCGCACCGGTCTCGGGGTGTCACAACACTCCCCTATTAACAAATTATCTCGTCGCGAGATCTTAGGAACGAGACGGAAGAGGAAACAGGAAGAAGGTGAAACCAAAGAACCTTGAGAGGTTGAACAATTTGAAAGAACGAACACGACGGAGGAGAACGAAGTTGCAAACACTTCGTTAGACAAAGAAGAACAAGGGATACGACGAGAACCAAAAGGTTGAAGGATATAAAGCACGATTTGAAGGAACAAGGATGGATTCAAAACCACTCCGGCTAAAAGAGATATAAAAGCAATTCGGGCAGCACTCCGGTTGAGCATTGGAGGAATATGACTTGAACTTGAGAGATGGAATAATACTACACGAGAGAAGCAACACAATGCCTCCACAATAATTGAAAGAATGGAATGAAAAGAACGGATAAGAGAACAACAAGTTCTACCACGAATGAATTCAAAGCATCCTTGCGAAGAAAGGATGAACGGAGTTGTTGAAAACCAACAACCAAAAGAATTAACTTGTTGTGGAATTATGGAAAACATCCCGAAACTTCAGGTGATATTATGCTGCAACCCAAGTATTGATGAGCTGAGAAGAGCGAAGAATGCAAAACTCCACTTCAAAAAGAATACGGAGAATTATTTTCATCTCAAGGGCAAGAAGAAGAATGCTTGAGTCTCTCCAACCAGAACTTGAAGAACACTTAACGAATGAATTAACTCATGAAGAACTCTGGTAATGAAAAGGATGATGAGATAGAGTTGAAGGATTACAAGAATAAGAATAAGCCTTGGGACTAGAATTTATTCAACGTGAACAAACTCCAAAGGAAGGAATTGATGAAGTTGATCTAAAAGAATAAGAATTATGTTATGCTTATCCTCCACCAATTAAATTGATGAGAATCAATGGATTCACATACTACTTATTCTCGTTGAAAAGATTAAAGAGGGATATATCGCGAACTTGCGAAAATCTTCATGAAACACTGGTAGGATTAGAAAAAAAAGAATGGATTGCTATGATGACACCGGAAAAGAAATTTCGAGCGGACCACCGTAAGAATTGAAGTCGAGTGAAGAAAAAGAACGAACCACCAGGAAGAATTAAAATCGAGTGATGAAAGAGAACAAACCACCATGAAGAAATTAAATTGAGTGAATACAAGAGAATGAATTGCCGGTAAAAATAAAGCACTTGGGGAATTTAGATACAAGAGAACGAAGAGATCACGAATTGATGAAAGAATACTTGCACGAAGCATCGGACGAATGTGAGACGAATGAAGAGGCATCAATGAAGAATATTAGGAGGACGAAGTTGAAAATTGAGAACGAAGAAATGTTCTGAAATGATGGCCTTCGGAGGAACACAACGGAAAGAACTGTTGAAATGCTTCGGATGGTTAAAGAAATAATTTATGACAAACGGAATAATTCGAGAGGATAACATGAAGCTAGAACCACGAATCTTCGAGAAAACGGACAAGATTTTAGTAAAACTCTTCTTGGGTCTTCAAGTGTTTAGAATGGCGATGAGAAACATTACCAAAATTGTCGAGATACTCCGGAAGAATGAAAGGAGGAAATGTTGAACCAAACATGAAAAGAATTGAAAGCAATCTTGGCGAAGGCATATGAATGATGGAGTTCATTCTTACGTCACACTTTGAAAATAATTTCAGAACACTCTGGGAAATTAGAAGAGTCAGGTAAGATCCTGGGAAAAGACATGTGGGTTAGGACCCATCGAAGAGAAAACCACCGTTGAGAAGGACCGAAAAGGGATAATGAGTCGGAACGATTAAAAGACTCGAAGGAGGTGACAACCTCGAATTAATTGGAACACAAACAAATCTCCTGAGATGTCATCGTAACTCTGGAACAATTAAATGGCGAGAGGCGAACAAGAGAAGGGGAAAACTCTTGAGCAATGGAAAAGAATAAGATCAACACTAAAAACTTGAATTGAATCCACCCGAAAAGAAGAAGGGGTGCAGAATATCAAATGAGAGGAGAATTCATCGGAAAAGAAGAGAGATGAAGGATGACGTACTAGACGAGAATTGACTGGTTGAAATAATTGAGGAAAGAATTCAAAACTTCACATGAGTAGGATAGATAATCGATTACGGACTCCGGCTCTGAGAAGAAAAGGGGTGGGCGGGTGGGAAAAAGAAAAACCACATCGGATGGGGAAAACAACACCGGTTGGAAAGAACTGAGGATGAAGAAAAAGATGAGGAGGGTCAAAACGACTTGACGAGAGATGCACCAGATGAAAGGAGCAGACATCGCAACGAACGAAAACTAACCGTGTGATCCTAAAAGAAATTTGAAGGGGAAGAGGAGTAATTCAAAACACCTATGTCAAGATTCCTCACTAGAGCGACGAAGGGACTGAGGAGTAAAAAGAATTCCTACTCTCCGATATAACTAGACTCCGAAAATAGTTTTATTCTAGACTCGACAACGGCCAGACTACGATCAATCAAGGGGGATCCTATGGTCGGTTGAGGCTCTGATACCAACTTGTCAGGCCCAAGATGTGATTCTATCCCGATCACGTGACACTCTCGTGATTGGGGCACAACCGCATTTAGGGTGCTTAGCTAGATGGATATCATTACATCATACTATTACAAAAATACATGGGGATACAACAATTCATACAAGTCATACGAATACAACCTCATCAATACAAGGCATCCGACTACGGATGCAAACATGAAAAGCACAATGACATCCATCTGCTATCCCAGGCCGCCGACCAGGAACCTAGCCCAAGACTGACGAAGAAAAAGAAGAAAGAACTCCAACAAAAGGTAACATTGCTCTCATGTCAAGTCATCGAAAACCTGCACCTGCAACTGTTGTTGTGTATCTTTGTGCCACGAGGAGTCAGCAATCCCATAACCATGGGTATCAAGACTAGGAAAGCTTAATGTGTATGGAGAGGTTAAGTGATGATGTTGTAGCAGCGGCTAAGCAAAAGTATGGTGGCTAACTTACGAGTACAAGAATAAGATGAGCATCTATGCAAACAGTCGCAAACTAGTAATGATTGCTAAAGATCCTGAACTACCTACGAGTCAAACATAACCCCACCGTGTTCTCTTCTCAAAGTGAAAAGAGACAGTCACGGTTACTCACGCGGTTCATGTGTTTTATTATGGATCCTCTGTCAAGTTTACTACAACCGGACATTAACAAATTCCAATCTGCCACATAACCGCGGGCATGGCTTTCGAAAGATCATAACCCTGCAGGGGTGTCCCAACTTAGCCCATCACAAGCTCTCACGATCAACAGAGATAATAATAATATTACCCCTTATCTTAGGGAAGGCCCGATCAGACTCGGAATTCCCGGTGCACAAGACATTCCAACAATGGTAAAACAAGTCCAGCAAGACCTCCCGACGTGCCGACACCCTTATAGTAGCCGCGTGTATCTCGTCTCAGGCCACGTCCAGATAGGTCAGCTTACAGGAAAATACCAGACCTCGAGTTTCCCCACGGTGGCCCTGCAGTCCGCCCGATTGGGACCAACACCATCAACACTGGGCCCCCTGTTATGTAGAAAAGAATCCTCGGGGACGCGACCCCCTATGCAAATTAATTAATTAATTAAGTTATTATTATGTTGCAAATTAAAACCAATGTTGGGCCTTGCTGGAGGAGTTTTATTCAAAGATGAACTGTCAAGGGGTCCCCATATACCCAACCGCGTTAGGGACGCAAAATCAAGGAACATAACACCGGTTAATCAGTTCTTAGGGCGGCATGAGTGGAACAAAACACCGAGCAAAAGGCCAAGCCTTCCACCCATTGCCAAGTAAATAGGTGTGTTAATACATATAAGATATATTGTGATATTCCAACAACAAGTTCCAACATGGAGCAATCTTCATCTTCACCTGCAACTAACAACTCTATAAGAGGGGCTGAGCAAGCGGGTAACATAGCCAAACAACGGTTTCCTGGGAAGGTGTCAAAGGTTAAAGGTTTCATGGAAACAAGGAGAGAGGCTGACAATAGATAGGTAATGTGACATATAGCGACAGCATCGAGACAACTAGCATGGCAATGATAGTAAAGGTATCCAAGGTGATGGTCATCTTGCCTGGAATCCCGCCAGGAAGAAGAACGAGTCCATGAAGTAGATGAAGAAAAAGCCTTGAAGACGAACCAAGTGTAGTCGAACGAATCCTCACGGTCGCAACAGAATATGAACTAGCGAGAAGAAGCACACAACATGGTAAACACACCACACAAGAACATGATAAGATGCTCAACCAAGTATGATGCAAGACAAGTCTATATGATGCAAAACATGACAAGGAATGATGCATACAAGAACAAGACCACCCAACAAGTTTAAATGAGGGCGGATACAACATATAACAATTTCGGTAAGTCCTCATATGCACATTTCGAAATTGGTCCAGATCTGAACAAACCTTATGTTCAATTTCTTAAACAGCAAGTTATCATGCACCATGATGATCTACACGAAATTCTAGTCAAGTTAAATATAAAGTTTGTTTAATTCGGAGCTACGGCCTAGAAGATATGAGCAAAACAAGTAAAGCATGGAAATGATGCAATATGTGTCCAAACAACAAGCAAACACACTCGAAGCATGTAAACAACATGATATTATGCAACTACATGCAAAAACACACAAGTTTCATATAGGACACGCTCAAAACGGAGCAACGGCCTAGAAGATATGAGCAAAACAAGTTACAATGCAAAGCTGAAGTTAACAGCAACATAGCAACTTTGGAGCAAGGTATATTTATGCTACTGCACCCAAACATGATAACAAAATGCATGGATGTGAAATAGACATGATTCTGAACAAGCATGATCTTAGAGCACACCCAAAACCTTGCTGGAACACAATTAAGCTAGCGTGGCGAGATTCAAGAAGTTTACTGATTTCTCAGACTTAGTGAAAAAACAGAGCATGGCAGAAACAACGACAAGTAGGCATGTTTGCAAGCTTGTGCAACTCATATCAGAACATATCATGGCATGTGAAGATAACCAACAACAAGTAGACATGTTTATAAAGCTACTCAAGGCAAGAACATGGTCATAGGATGCATAGATCACTAGCTATTCACATGGCAAAACTGAACTTATTGATAATAGGCTGACATAAACAATTTATAGCAACTTGAGAGCAAGAATTAAACAAGCTACGGCAGGGCATATATGCTAAAAAAAAGGCATGTATTGATAGAGCATAACATGGACAACAAGACATGAT
Organism: Secale cereale; assembly: GCA_902687465.1. Classification (NCBI taxonomy): domain Eukaryota; kingdom Viridiplantae; phylum Streptophyta; class Magnoliopsida; order Poales; family Poaceae; genus Secale; species Secale cereale. Next base: position 163,574,530 of record LR738709.1, read on the forward strand.
CATTGGGCATCTCAAAACAAACATGGATTTGAGTGGGGCATAAAGCAAACATGGCATCAGGTTATAACAGTTTCAGACTTTGCGTTTTCAACAAGTCTCAGAAAACAACAACAGCGAGTAGGCCACTTTGCAAGCTTATTGCAATCAACACAAGGCATAACATGGAAAACTAATTACACTACAAGAAAGATGGCACGATTGTGCTTCTAAAATATATTGACATGTAGCTCAAACAAAAAACACACATGAAGATACAAAAAAGGCAAATCAGCATCTCATAACAAGATTCAGCACTTAACAGCCACATGCACTTTTGCAACAGAGATAAATATGGCAATATGGCACCTAACATGAATGCTACATCAACCATCATGTAGAGCACTTCACAACGAACATTTTGACATATCATACACTCCATTTGGACCAACATGCGAAAAGATATCATCACCACAAGCATGCAACAAAATTAGAGTTATCAGCGGTTTAAAACATTTAGCACTCTTGCAACGATGATTAGGGCATCAAGACATGCCACACTACAACAATATGAAGAGCATCACGAGACAAACATTTTGATATATTATATGCTCCAAACGGATAAACATACACAAAGTTACCAACACTCAAACATGCACACATATTTACAAAAACCAGGGAATTAGAGGAAAATTTGGACATCGGGGCTGACTAGGCGGACGTGTCCAGGTCCGGACGGACATGTCCGTCGGTGGGAGCGCACGGGCCCACATGGCAGTGGCACGGCTTGAGGAGGACGGCGGACATGTCCGGCGCGGCGAGGGCAGACGAGGTCCTGACGGAAGCGGCTCGGCTCCGGGGAGCACGAGGGGCCGGCGGGGATGAACAGAGGGAGGCGGATCGGGGCGGATTCGGCGGATCCGGCCGGCTCCCTGCCAGAGGTGGGATAGAGGAGCGACACCGGCGAGATGCTGGGATGGAGGAGGAGGCCCGGCGATGGACTACAGCGCGGCAGCGGAGGTTGCTACGGGCGGCGGCGCGTGCCCGCGAGGCTGGCGGTGGCTGCGCCCTCCGGGGTAGAAGCTCCTGCGGGAGCAAGGCAAGCCGGCGGCGCGGTGGCGAATCCGGCGGGCGGCGGACAGGCTCGCCGGTGAGGGTGCGGGACCGGCGAGGTGGCGGCGTTGGCAGGAAAGATTGGGGGAAGCGGGGGCAGGGGCGGCTCGGGCCCGCGGCGGCGCAGACGAGCCCAGGCGGGCTCGATCTAGGCCCTGCGGGCTGTGGTGGAGGGAGGAGCTAGAGGAGCGACGTGGCGACGTCTGGTTGGAGGAGGGCGGCGACGCAGCTGATGTGGCAGCTCCCGGTTGGCCGGGACGACGTGTCCGGCGGCGCCAAGTGGCAGAGTGGGGCTGGCTGCGCACGGAATTTGATGAGGGAGATGGCTGGAGGTAGGTGGAGACTAGGGAAGGCCAAAAATGGCATGGGTAGGTGGTTTAAATAGGCATAGATTAGGTTTAGGGGGGTTTTGGCGGTGTTTTTGGATCGTGTGATCGCCATCGGACGGTCGGAGCGGAGGGGGTGTCTAGGTGGGCTGCAGGTGGGCCGTGAAGAGGCATTGGGCTGCGGGGAGAGGAGATAGAGAGAGGCCCGCGAGGGTTTTCGGAGACCGAAAACATCCAACGTTTAACCGGCTATAGTGCTGCTATATTTTAACGGTTGGGCTATCAAACGTGCTCCGAACACGACGAAATTTGGCATGCAGTCTGTCTACACAATAAAAAGACCACACGCCAAGTTTCATCCCATTCCGAGAACATTTTCGGGCCACTTATAAAATAAATATTTGGAGGTGCCGCTGGCGCGTGTGAGTGTGTCTGGGCTCAGAACGGACAACGGAGAGTACGATGGAACTCGGGCGGAAGAAAGTTTTGAAAACATGAGGATGCAATGCACATGATGACAAGGCAAAGTTGTGACACACAAGCAGATGACATGCCAACAGCGACGAATAACTGGCTGACACCTAGCGCACCGGTCTCGGGGTGTCACCACACTCCCCTACTAACAAAAGATCTCGTCCCGAGATCTTAGGAATGAGACGGAAGACGAAAAAGGAAGAAGGTGAAACCAAAGAACCTTGAGAGGTTGAACAATTTGAAAGAACGAACACGACGAAGGAGAACGAAGTTGCAACCACTTCGTTAGACAAAGAAGAACAAGGGATACGACGAGAACCAAAAGGTTGAAGGATATAAAGCACGAGTTGAAGGAACAAGGATGGATTCAAAACCACTCCGGCTAAAAGAGATAGAAATGCAATTCAGGCAGCACTCCGGTTGAGCATTGGAGGAATATGACTTGAACTTGAGAGATGGAATAATACTAGACGAGAGAAGCAACACAATGCCTCCGGAATAATTGAAAGAATGGAATGAAAAGAACGGATAAGAGAACAACAAGTTCTACCACGAATGAATTCAAATCATCCTTGCGAAGAAAGGATGAACGGAGTTGTTGAAAATCAACAACGAAAAGAATTAACTTGTTGTGGACTTATGGAAATCATCCCAAAACTTGAGGTGATATTATGCCGCAACCCAAGTATTGATGAGCTGAGAAGAGCGAACAATGCAAAACTCCACTTCAAAAGGAATACGGAGAATTATTTTCATCTCGAGGGCAAGAAGAAGAATGCTTGAGTCTCTCCAACCAGAACTTGAAGAACACTTGACGAATGAAATAACTCATGAAGAACTCCGGTAACAAAAAGGATGATGAGATAGAGTAGAAGGATTACAAGAATAATAATAATCCTTACGATGATTTAGATGAAGGTACCGACGAGATAGCCGAGAAAACTATTGAACTCCGAAAAGAAAAGATGAAAGCACTTGGGACTAGAATTTATTGAAAGTGAACAAACTGCGAAGGAAGGAATTGATCAAGTTGATGAAAAAGAATAAGAATTATGTTATGTTTATCCTCCACCAATTAAATTGATGAGAATGGATTCACATACTACTTATTCTCATTGAAAAGATTAAAGAGGGATATATCGCGAACTTGCAAAAATCTTCATGAAACACTGGTAGGATTGGAATAAAAATTGATGGATTGATACGATGACACAGGAAAAGAACTCTCGAGCGGACCACCGTAAGAATTGAAGCCGAGTGAAGAAAAGAACGAACCATCGGGAAGAATTAAAATCGAGTGATGAAAGAGAACAAACCACCGTGAAGAATTGAAATTGAGTAAATACAAGAGAATGGATCGCCAGGAAGAATAAAGCACTTGGGGAATTTAGATACAAGAGAACGAAGAAATCGCGAACTGATTAAAGAATACTTGAATGAAGCATCGGACGAATGTGGGACGAAAAAAGAGGCATGAATGAAGAATATTTGGAGGACGAAGTTGAAAATTGAGAACGAACAAATGTTCTGAAATGATGGCCTTCGGAAGAACACAACGGAAATAACTGATGTAATGGTTCGGATGGTTAAAGAAAGAATTTACGACAAACAGAATAATTCGAGAGGATAACATGAAGCTAGAACCACGAATCTTCGAGAAAACGGACAAGATTTTAGTAAAACTCTTCTTCGGTCTTCAAGTGTTGAGAATGGCGATGAGAAACATTACCAAAATTGTCGAGATACTCCGGAAGAATGAAAGGAGGAAATGTTGAACCAAGCATGAAAAGAATTGAAAGAAATCTTGGAGAACGCATATGACTGATGGAATTCATTATTACGTCACACTTTGAAAAGAATTTCAGAACACTCCGGGAAATTAGAAGAGTCAGGTAAGATCCTTGGAAAAGACATGTGGGTTAGGACCCACCGAAGAGAAAACCACCGTTGAGAAAGATCGAAAAGAGATAATCCGTCGGAACGATTAAAAGACTCGAAGGAGGTGACAATCTCGAATTAATTGGAACACAGACAAATCTCCTGAGATGTCTTCGGAACTTCGGAACAATTAAATGGCGAGAGGCGAACGAGAGAAGGGGAAAACTCTTGAGCAATGGAAAATAATAAGATCAACACTGAAAACTTGAATTGAATCCACCGGAAAAGAAGAAGAGGTGCAGAATATCAAACGAGAGGAGAATTCATCGGAAAAGAAAAGAGATGAAGGATGAAGTACTAGACGAGAATTCACCGGTTGAAATAATTGAGGAAAGAATTCAAAACATCACACGAGTAGGATGGATAATCGATTATGGACTCCGGCTCTGAGAAGAAAAGGGGTGGGCAGCTGGGAAAAAGAAAAACCACATCGGATGGGGAAAACAACACCGGTTTGAAAGAACTGAGGATTGAAGAAAAAGGCGAGGAGGGTCAAAACGACTTGACGAGAGATGCACCAGATGAATGGAGCAGACATCGCGACGAATGAAAACTAACCGTGTGATCCTAAAATAAATTTGAAGGGGAAGAGGAGTAATTCAAAACACCTACGTCAAGATTCCTTACCAGAGCGACAAAGGGACTGAGGAGTAAAAATAATTCCTACTCTCTGATATAACTAGACTCCGAAAATAGTTTTCTTCTAGACTCGACAACGGCCAGACTACGATCAATCAAGGGGGCTCCTATGGTCGGTTGAGGCTCTGATACCAACTTGTCAGCCCAAGATGCGATTCTATCCCGATCACGTGACCCTCTCGTGATTGGGGAACAACCGCATTTCGGGCGCTTAGCAAGATGGATATCATTACATCGTACCATTACATAAATACATGAGGATACAACAATTCATACAAGTCATACGAATACAATCTCATCAATACAAGGCATCCGACTACGGATGCAAACATGAAAAGCACAATGACATCCATCTGCTATTCCAAACCGCCGACCAGGAACCTAGCCCAAGACTGACGAGGAAGAAGAAGAAAGAACTCCAACAAAAGGTAACATCGCTCTCACGTCAAGTCATCGGAAACCTGCACCTGCAACTGTTGTTGTAGTATCTCTGAGCCACGAGGACTCAGCAATCCCATAACCATGGGTATCAAGACTAGCAAAGCTTAATGGGTATGGAGAGGTTAAGGGGTGAGGTTGCAGCAGCGACTAAGCAAAAGTATGGTGGCTAACTTACGAGTACAAGAATAAGATGAGCATCTACGCAAATGATCGCAAACTAGTAATGACCGCTAAAGATCCTGAACTACCTACGAGTCAAACATAACACCACCGTGTTCTCTTCTCAAAGTGAAAAGAGACAGTCACGGTTACTCACGCCGTTCGTGTGTTTTATTACGGATCCTCTGTCAAGTTTTCTACATCCGAACATTAAAAAATTCTAATCTACCACATAACCGCGGGCACGGCTTTTGAAATATCATAACCCTGCAGGGGTGTCCCAACTTAGCCCATCACAAGCTCTCACGATCAGCAGAGATAATAATAATATTACCCCTTATCTTAGGGAAGGCTCAATCAGACTCGGAATTCCCGGTGCACAAGACATTTCAACAATGGTAAAACAAGTCCAGCAAGACCTCCCGGTGTGCCGACACCCTGATAGTAGCCGTGAGTATCTCGTCTCACGCCACGTCCGGATAGGTCAGCCTACAGGAAAATACCAGACCTCGACTTTCCCCGCGGTGGCCCTGCAGTCCGCCTGATTGGGACCAACACCATCAGCACTGGCCCCCCTGTTATGTAGAAAAGAATCCTCGGGGATGCGACCCCCTATGGAAATTAATTAATTAATTAAGTTATTATTATGTTGCAAAATAAAACCAATGTTGGGCCTTGCTGGAGGAGTTTTATTCAAAGACGAACTGTCAAGGGGTCCCCATATACCCAACCGCGTTAGGGACGCAAAATCAAGGAACATAACACCAATTTATCGGTTCTTAGGGCGGCATGAGTGGAAAAAAACACCGAGCAAAAGGCCAAGCCTTCCACCATTGCCAAGTATATAGGTGTGTTAATACATATAACATATATTGTGATATTCCAACAACAAGTTCCAACATTGAGCAATCTTCATCTTCACATGCAACTAACAACGCTATAAGAGGGGCTGAGCAAGCGGGTAACATAGCCAAACAATGGTTTGCTGGGCAGGTGTCAAAGGTTAGAGGTTTCATGGAAACAAGGAGAGAGGCTGACAATAGATAGGTAACGTGACATATAGCGACAGCATCGAGACAACTAGCATGGCAATGATAGTAAAGGTATCTAAGGTGATGGTCATCTTGCCTAGAATCCCGCAAGGAAGAAGAACGATTCCATGAAGTAGATGAAGCACTACTAGGAAAAGGCCTACTAATGGCGCACCTATTTTGGCCATTAATGGCGCACTAACAGTGCGCCATTAGTGCCACACCATTAGTATCTGGTATACTAATGGCGTACCACAGGTGCGCCCTTAGTATAGACCACGATGCGCCATTAGTATGCCTCCCATGGGGCCATAAATACCCAGGTGCTTTGGCATACTAATGACGGACTCTTGCGTGATGCGCCATTAATAACTTTGGCATACTAATGGCGCACTGTGGGATGATACGCCATTAGTATCCTTTGGCATACTAATGGTGCACTGTGATGTGATGCGCCATTAGTATTAATATTAGGTTTTTTATTTTATTTTTACTTTTCTGTTTTTTGCACAGGTTACAAAATGTATTATTGGACAGAATATAGACAGCAGCACACAACAACAACAGATTCATCGAATACAATAAGATTAGTCTCTGAATACAATTCATCATATTAGTCTCCGAATACAATTCATCATATTAGTCTCTGAATTCAAAAGACCGAACAAAGATAGAACATTATATTACAAGTCTCGAGACCGCGATTAGCGAGTTTGTCTTCACATTACAAGTCGATATCGATCATCTAAACTACCATCTCAAAGAAGAGAGCTGCGGTCATCACGATGAACCTCGTCTTCATCTGGTTCCTCCAACGCTCCCTCCCCTCTCCAGCTAGATAGCGGGCGTATCTAGATTCCGCCTCCGCCATAGTGGTGTAACCTTTGTAACTGTTACCGCTGAAACGGTGAACCTATCTCCGACACTCCTCCCAGTCGTCGTAGACTCCGGGAACCTTACCCTTGTACACGACATACGACGACATCGTTGTGCACTAGACAAACGAAATGTTAGTACCAATTCACAGACAATACATAAGCAATATATAAGTATGCAACAGAACGATCGGAAGAGAAAAGCAAGACATTAATAGCATCGATTACATCTAAGTTGAACGACTGTCGAAACCAAAGAGACATACTACAAGTTAATTAAAGTTTAATTACAACATGAGCCAATCGATGTTTCAGAACTAGACACAACATCACTACTTTCGACTCGACTCAAGGGACCGGAGCATGGATGAAGCCGCCGTCTATCGTGGGAGTCATGAAATCGCGGGCGTTGTCAGCCTGCATTTGTAGCATTGTGTCTATGTCATTGTTGGACGGTTGATTTCTGAGGTAGAACTGCCCCGAGGTACGAAGGACATCTTGATGAATGATTTCCGCAAACTCCGACTGGATGCGAAAGAATTCTTGTCTGATGTCCGCGTCCTGGATTGCCGACACGCTTGCGGCCAAATCCTTGAGTTTACTTGGTAGTAGAAGGTGATGATGGTCCCGTACGAACGCCCGCATGTGATGGATGGCGTAGTAGGCACCCTTCTGACCGCTAGGCGGCTGCTTGACGCAGCAGAACGTCCTATTGTGGGCGAACATGTGCTTGCCGTACTTACGAAGAGGCCTGGTGAAGGTGCCTCCAGATTTGGCGTAGCCGGGGAGAACATCATCAAGAACTTTCTTGACATTTGTGTAGTCTACCTTCGACTATCGGTCCGAGTCGAAATACGTGGCCATGGAATATTTCGGGCTTAGGAGGATGAGTGTGCAATGTGTGTCACTGCACAAAACACAGAATGTTGAAAGAAAAACGATCGAAATCTAAGAATTCATATGTTACGGGGCGGTTGAGGGGATGACTTACTCGGGAAAGTAAGGCACGAGGAAGATATCCTTATCTCGTTTTGTCAGAATTACGCCTTCGAGGTAAGAACTCGCGACTTGCCGGTCCCCAGCGCTGCCCAAGATCTTGGCACACATGTTGAAGGGGTCGACTATCACGATGTCCGGGGTCTTGTCTCTAAAGATCCGCATCTCCATACTTAGCGAAAATAGCCGAACGAAGGTGTAGTGCAGCGGATGAAGGTTAAACATATCATAGATGTCATCAAACCGCAGGACGATCGTACCCCCGATGGAGTTATCCACAAAGCCCTTTCCCTCTGGCACCTTGGCCGCGAAAACTGGGTATGCCACATCCTTCTCTCTAAGACGCCGCTTCTCCAAAAAAAGAACACTGTCATGCAGACTCCGCATAGCATCGGTTGCAACATTGAGCATATTAGTCGGTAGCATCGGCCTACCCGCCACATGCACCCTCCTCATTATATCCTCAGGTGAAGGTGGTCTGTCCTGAGCATGGATCGTACTCAGTGCCGGCTGGCTCGCACCCTTGTTAGTCTTTCTTTTCCATGCCTTCTTCTTCTCCTGTAATGGGACCGAGTTCTGCTCACAGACCGCCTTCTTGAGTGTGTTGGGGCTGGTAATATTTCGCACCTAGGCTATCTGAGGCTCGGTGAAGTCGGCAGCTGGAGGCGTCTCCTGAGAACTGAACGGCAGACGACGCCTGTTGCAAATAGGTTTCTCCGTGGTACCAGCTAGATCGCGAACGTCTTTTGTAGGGTTGGGTTCTTGAGAAGGAGGCCCCATGAATTCGCCATCGTACCCATGATCGGCAAAGTACTCATCGACGTTGGCAAATGTATCGTCGTCTTTGTCGTCGTCGTCATTCGGATCCTGTGCCATATGCATGTTCGGATCTAGTGCCATAGGGATGTCCGGCACCGTTGCGGCGGTCTTGCCATGGCTTGGCGCCGGCACGACTGGCGGTGTTGTCTTTGGGGTGGTGTCCCCCGCCCCCAAACGAATCTGGTTCTTCGGCCAAAGCAGGGGCCTGCTTAGGCAGGCGTTGAGGGTCATCACATCATCTTCGTCGGCCCCGACGGGTCGAATCGGAGGTAACAACTCGTAGCAGCCTGGCAGCACCCGAACTAGTTGAACCCTATACAAGGTGGGTGGCATCGGAGTACCGTGGAACACGGGGTTGCCTGGTTGAACGATTTCTCCCTTAGCGACATCGACCAACTCGTTGTTCACGAAGTGCAGGAGAGTGCACGGAACATCGGTGGCGCCCTGCAAAAACATTTAGGGCGTCAGGGATGCCCAGTCAAAGGCAAGGAGATGAAGTCCTCGGCCGAGAGAGGCTTAATTAGTTACCGTGATGATGGCGTCGAGCTCGGCTAATGTCAAGGCACCGCCAACGGCAGGCGTGCAATTGACGGAGGGGCCGCTTGCTGCAGAGGTGCCGGCCGGTGTACACCCGGGTGCATTAAGCTCCTGTGCCGGCGTCGGAGACACCAATGTCGCCTCTGCCAGAGACACCAATGGCCCCGCCATCGCGTTCTGCGAGTTGCTGACCGTGAAGCTGGGAATCGGGGCCGGCCCCTATTAGCCGCCCGCAATCCACGTTGTCAGCCTGTGAATCAAGGTAGGCATAATGCCGGTGAGCGTCGATCCCAGTTGTTGTTGCACTTGCTCTTGGACAATCTCCGGAATCCGCGCCACTTGTGCCTTAAGTTCTTGAACCTCGCGCGACTGGCTTTTCGAGCTGGACTTTTTCTCCTTTCGCCCACCAGCGTTATAGTATGACGACCATTTTGTGGACAAGCCTTTGCCGGCCACACGACCAGCTGACGACGGCTTACTGTAATGCCCAGGATGGGACTATATCTCCTACGTGTCGAGGCACGACTTAGAGACATAACCCCATGCTGGAATGATCGCAAGTTTGGTATCTTTGCACAACTCATGTAAAAAAATGGGGATGTAAACTGAAAAAAATAGTTGGCTTACACTCGCCACGTCACACAAATACATTACATGTCCGAATCATCATTCAATAAAACATCACAGCCCATCTAAGGGTAAAATCCAAATGACAAGATACCAAACATAATTTAAATCCACAGGTCGGATCGAATCCTAGTAGAAGTTCCACTACTGATCATTTGGATAACGAACATAGTAACGGCTATGCTCCTCGTCGTACTCCCAGTCTAGCTCGGTGCCATCACCTGGATAGCTCACCATCGGACCTGCATCTGGTGTGGTGAAGTAACTGTGAGCCACAGAGGACTCAGCAATCCCGTTCCCGGGTAACATGACTATTTAAGCCTTGGGTGTGGAACAAGGCTGAAGAAAGAATAAGAACAAGTGGTTGCAGTAGCACTAGCCTAGCTTACGTAAAGAGAGCGAGAAGAGAAGGCGCCTCGGTCGAGAGATGATCACTAAGTGATCCTAACTAAAGCCAGTCAAACATAACCCCACCGTGTTCATCTCCCGAAACCCCTTTCGGAAAATGACAGTCACGGTACTCACGCTGGTAGTGTATTAGAACAATGTCTCAATTTTTGTACAACCGGATATTAACAAGCTCCCATCTGCCACATAACCGCGGAAACGGCTTTCGAAAGTTCATAACCCTGCAGGGGTGTTCTAACTTGGCCCATGACAAGCCCACGATCCGCGGAGTCGCAACTCCAAGGTGGGAAGGCCCGAGTATTCTCGGAATCCCGTGCTCAAGATACTCCGAACTGAGGTAAGGCTAATCCAGCAAATCCTCCCTGCATGCCGACACCCTGATAGTAGCTGCGCGTATCTAGTCTCAGGCCACGACCGGATGGGCGATGCTACAGGTTTTTACCAGACCTTGAGTTTCCTCGAGGTGGCCCTGCAGGACACTCATGTGGAGCACTGGCCCGGGGTTGTTGATTAAGAAGGAGGGTTAATTACTCCCTATGCAGGTTTAATTAGTTATTAGGCAAATAGTACCAATGTTGGGACTTGCTGGAAAAAGACTTAGCACTTAGCGGTTTATCGAGGGGGCCCCATAAACCCCAACCGTGTGAGGAACGCATAATCAAGGAACATAACACCGGTTTATACGGTTCCTAACGGCATGAGTGGAACAAATCACCAAGCAAAAGGCTTAGCCTTCCACCCATTGCCAATATATAGATGATTTCATTTAAGCATTTATATAGTGTGATATAACCCAACAAAACTTCAACATGAAGCAAGCATCTTCAAACTTCACCTGCAACTAGCAATGCTATAAGAGGGGCTGAGCGAAGCGTACTTAGCCATTCAACGGTTTGCATAGGTAGGGTGGTTAGACATGATCATGGTTACTAGTAGGAGGCTGACATGAAATACATGGGCATCAAGGAAAAACTATAGATCGAGACTTCTAGCAATAGGCAAAAATAGTAATGGTATACGGGTTCGGTCATCTTGCCTGAAAATTTGTCGTTCGGATCGTAAGAGGGGTCCTCGTTCTCAAGCACGGTAGTAACCTCGTGCTCGTACTCGTACTCGGTCTCAGCTTCCATCTCTAAACAACACAAACACACAAGGCACCAAATCAACAAGATGCAATGCGCACTCAAAATATGCTGGATGCATGACTGATGCACTATGGAAGCAAAATGAGCATGACAATATGCGATCAAGCAAAATGCTTCAAAACAAGATAACAATAGGATATTATGAATCTACACGAAAAATCAATCAAGTTTCATATAAGACTTGCTGCAATCGGAGCTACGGGCTAAAAGTTACAGACAGAACAATAAACATGCCAAAGCTGAAAATTACAGCAACATAGCAACTTCGGAGCACTAGATAAATAAGCTACAGCACTCAAACGTCATGGCAAAGAGCATGAACATAAACTAGACATATCCTACAGCAAATAAGTTCATTGGTGCACCCCCAAAGGAGCCACGGATCAATAGCAACAAGCTTGGACATATTGAACTTGACAACAAAATCCTGACAGCAGTAATTTATTGCAACTTTGGAGCGAAAGTTAAATATGCTACAGCCACTCAAATAAGCATGTGATAGCATGAATGGATAGCCAACAATATGTACAGCAAGTAATCATCAAGAGTCACCCCAAAACTATCATGGATTGGCCTAGAACAACAAGCAAACATGGCATCTGGAAATTACAGATTCCAGACTTAGTGAAATTTCACAGTGTTAAAACAGCAGTTTCATCATGGCATCTTTGAGAGCAAGTTTAAGTCACCTCAAAGCTAAAAATGGCAAGTGGTAAGCACCACATCAAAGTACATATGATGGTGATTCCAAAACACCTAAGCATGCATCATGGGGACAATCACAATGATAGCAATGAGCTCCTCAAATTGGCATCTCATAACAAGCTAAAAAACTTAACAGCCACATAGCACTTTGCAACGGAGATAAACATGGCAAGATTAATTCTATCATGCAAGTCTAAGCATTTAACATGTAGAGCATGACAAGACGAACACGTGGACATGTCATTTGCATCATTCGGATAAACGAGCACCAAGTTATCACTATGCAAAGATGGCATGAAAAACAACACTAACAGCAGTTTACAGCAATATGCACTCTTGCAACAGAATTTTAAACACCTAGATGAACTCAAATAGGCATGGCACAATGGAATGAAATGTAGTACAAGTCTCCACGAACGTCTGGACACCTCATTCACTCAAATCGGAGCATCACGCACAAAGTTATCCATGTTTGAAACTAGCATCAGACAAGCAAAATTATCTCAGACTTAGTGGAAAAAGAGACTACCTCCGGGTCAACAAAAGTCAACGCGGGCGGCGGGCTGACGGATCGGCCGAAACGGACCCGCGGGGAAGCGGATTGGGCGGAGGCCGGAGCGGATCGGGCTAACGGGTCCCGATCTGGGCCCGTTAGGGTTTGAAGAAAGCGGCGCCGATCGGATCGAGCGGAGCCTCTGGCTCGAGCGGCGATTGACGAAGGGCTCGGGCGACCGGAAGGGCCGGCCCAGCAGATCGGTGGCGGCCTGCTTCGGGGCCCGGGGCGGTCGGGTCGGGCGAAGGAAGTTGGCGGAGCCCAGCGGGGCGAGGCGAAGAGGATGCTGGGCTGCGGCACTGGCTGGCCCAGTCGCTGGAGGAGGGACGTCGGGACGCTGGGCTCACCGGCTCGGGGAAAGTGGCAGCTGGGCCCCGGCTCCAGCCCAGGAGGCGGTCGGGCGGGGCAGTCGATCGGATCGGCGGGAGGCGCTGGCTGCGTTGACCACCCAATCCGCCTGGATCGGGCAGAGCGGTGGCTTCGAACGGGACTCCGGCGAGGCTGGGAGCACGGGGAGCTCCGGGAGCTCAGATCCGGCCTTGGGGAGGTCGGGGCCGCCCGGATCCGGCGCCGGAGAGGTGGCGGCGGCGGTCCTCCGGCGAGGATTCCGGCGAGCTAGAGGTAGGAGACTGGAGGAAGAAGATGAAGTGGGATAGGGTTTCCTATTTTTGGGGCCAAAATTGAGGAGGGTGGACAAATATATAGGCACAAGGAGCTAGGGTTGTCCAAATGGAGTGCGGTTTTCGGCCACGCGATTAGAATTGGATGGCCTAGATGAAGGGAGGGGTTTGGGCTGGTTTGGTGGGCTGTTGGAGGGGTGTCTTGGGCCTCAAAGTGTAGGCACTTTGAGCCCACGAGAATAACTGTAGGGGCACCAAACGAACTCCAAACGCGACGAGATTTGACAGGCGGGTTACACACACCAAAACAACAACACACGACAAGTCTCGCGTCAAACCGGTAACTTTACACGGCCAAACACCAAAGTAGGCCTACGGGACGCCACGGACACGTGAGGGAGCTCCGGAACGCGAAACGGACAATGGGAAGGAACGAGTGAGACCGGATGCAAACGACAACACAAATGCAATGCGATGCACAAGACTACATGATATGAATGAAAGCCACACACGCACACAACAAAACGACGAAAACCCAAAAGACGAAGAACCCGAAATGTAATAGATGAAGCCGGAGATATATTATATGCCCAAAAGGGAAAGTATTACATCCGGGGCACTACACTTACTGAGCTTATCCTTTTTTTCATTACATTCAACGCCCTATTTAGAGTGGTTTCCCAAGGGTTGCTCTTAGTCGACCCCGTGCTACTGCTTTCAGTCGCCTGCGGAAGGAATGTGAACCATTTAGAAATTTGGCTTCATTAATTAGAATGCAACCATATGGAGCTAATTACGCGGGGGTGTATTCCTTACCAGAACAAGCTTAAGCGCCCTGGTCTTCGGATCCGTGGTAAGCTCCTTTGTTTTCGGGTCCTTCTTGTACCGGGCCTTGACAAAGTTCCTGGTCTGCTTGTCACCGTATTTATCGAAGAGGGGCGGTAGGCCTTGCTCGGCACGCTCCGCCTCCTCCTTGTCCCATATAGGCTTCGCCACTCTGCAACTGCCGGGACCGAGTGTGTGTTCCCCTAAGTTCAGCTCCCGCATTTGTTTCCCCTACTGACTTGATTCGGAGGTTGCGGTGCTCTCGCACTTGATCTTGAAGTCGTTGTAGTCATCTTCGGTGATCGAAGGATTTTTCTCCTTGATCTTCTCATAACTAAAACCTTTGTCAATCATTCTCTTCACCGTGCTTTTCCAAGTAGACAGGGCCGTGCTCATCCTCGTGAGGGCGGCATTGTTCATTTTATTCCCTTTGAGGCTTGTGCTTTCAAATTTAGCAGGGAACTTGTATTGTTCGTGCAGCTTCGTGAAGAGGAGGTTGCGCAAATTCCCTCAGTCAGGATGCCTCAGGTTCTCGGTGTTGATCGAGACGGTGCTCCGGAGAATGCACCCGAGCTGAAGCGAGTACCCCTTGACTATTCGTTCGGGCGCCGTTGGATTCCCGTCGGAGTCCACTTCAGTAAATTGCTCCTTGAAGGTGCGGAGCACGGTCGGGCGCCGGTCCTTCCGTTGCCTCTTCGGTTGGCTGCCATCTGTGCGTGCGCTGCCATAATAAGTGGTGGCATCCTCGGCGGCACCATCAGTGGTGTCATCCCCGACGGCACCATCAGTGGGGTCATCCTCGGCGGCACCATTAGTGGTGTCAGGATCGGTGCGCGGCGTCCTCATACAAGTGAGGTTCTTCCTCCATCTCCTGGGACGGCTCCGAGAATGCCTTGCCGCCCGAACCCCCGGCCTCATCGTTGTGGGCCATGTTTCTCTCTAAATAGGAAAAAGTTTGATCAAAAAGTTGGTTATTGTCAAGAAACAAGATCATGGTCTCGTCTTTTAGGGTTTGTCGACACCGAGGCATCCTAAAAGCTAGGCTTTTATCATTTAGGGTTTTTCGACGTCGAGGCACCCTAAAACCCTAAGCTTTCATCATTTCGGTTTTTATCGACACCGAGGCACCCTAAAAGCCAAGGTTTTATATTTTATGGTTTGTCGACACCGAGGCATCCTAAAAGCTAAGCTAGGAAGGAGAATTCTAAGTTGGGCCTAATCACTTGGCTCTATTGCCGCCTATGGTTTAATGCAGCAAGAATAAAGGGGTAGTTGATCCTACTTAATTAAGTACTAAGATACCCCGGCCCATGCATTAGTCACAAGTACCCCATATGTCCTATTTTTAGCAAAGTCATGCTAAAATTCACGGAAACTTTCAGCATGACCTTTGTTGAAAATAGGAAATATGGAGTACCCGAATTTGCCGGAACGGAAGTTAATCGACATTCCAGCAAACTCAAGGGCCTCTCGGGTGGACAAGGCAAAATTATTATTGCAGGTGGACAAGGCAATGTGCTACTTGCTTAAATCTCTGTCCAATGCTATTTACGAGACAAACAACAGGTGGCAAAGCCCAGTGTTAAAAAAAAGGCCTCCATCACAACATGGAAAATACGTTAGCATGTGAAGAGGTGAAACAATATATGCATCTCCAAGCAGTATCATTCAACATTTTGGACAAACCACTACAAGCAATACTGGATCAGATACAAGAAGAATGTGAGAAAATGCAGACAAATACTAACAGATTGAGGTGTTTAACTTGTGGTGCTCTCTGTGTTATACAGATATGTATTCTTGACAAACTAGTACAAGCAATGGTGGGTGGCTCTCTGGCCCCAATTCCCCTTTTTCCCTTCTTTTTTGGTCCCTCTCTGTCTTTATGCCTGTATAACTATATCGGACTCATTCATCATGCAACACCAAAAGGGGTGGTGGCGCAGTTGGCTAGAGCGTAGGTCTCATAGCTAAAACATGCGAGTGATCCTGAGGTCGAGAGTTCGAGGCTCTCTCACCCCATTCAATTTTTCATTTTTTTGCTTATTTCCCTGACTTCTCATCAGTTCAGTTGAGTTGAGTTGAATCAAGTCCTTTCCTTGACATAGTTTTTCCTCAAAGGCTTGTGCTTCTTTTTGAATCAATTTTTATCTTCATCTAATCTTCACATACAGCCAGATGAATTACCTTTTCTTGACATAGTTTTTCCTCAAAGGCTCGTGCTTCTTTTTAAAACAAAATTTATCTTCTTTCTAATCTTCACAGCCCGTCAAAAGGAATTACTCGAAACCTAAACGCTCGCAGTCGCAGCCTGGGCAAAAAGAAGACGGCGACAGAAACATACTACATGAAAAAAAAATTGCAGTATTACAAAAGGCCCCGACTCTTGCAAAAGAATGAAAGCTACCAACACCACTGCTTAGTGGACTTTTTCCTAGTAAAAGCGTGTGACCTTTTTCTTGCATTTTATCTATTCCAGAAAAGTAGAGTATGACCTTTGCAACATGTAAATCAATTATTGGTTCCTCAAAAAAAACAATTCTTAGAGATTCTCAAGCCTTCTGCATATTCTCAGAAAAGAAAGGCATCCATATGTATGGCATTTTAGCACCTCATGGCTCATTGTCTATCTTGTCTTTGTAGATAGTACGTACACTTGCTTGTACTAAAATTCACTGTGTAAACTGAATTTAAACCGAATGTGGCACAGTGTAAATTGAATTTACTGTACCAAAATTTAAACTGAATGGAGTATTGTGTAAACTGAAACTTGACAGGAGTACAATTTGCAAACAAAAATGTCGATAGAAACCTGATAGGAGTAGCCAGATGTGTGGACTATGTAAACTTGACGTAAACTTTGTTGACTGTGCAAACCAAAACCTGGCAGGAGTAGCCAAATGTTGCACATGCGCATGAGCATGGCAGAGGCCGGCCGGCCACGGCGCTGGTCCGCGAGGAGCGCCGCGGGAGCGACAGGGTGGACGGGGCCAGCGCGGGCGGTACGCGCAGGAGAGCGGGTGCGCGAGGGGTCTACAGCGCTCGGGACGAGGGGAAACAGAAGAGGGGAAGCGAGGGGAGATCACCGCAGAGGCACACGAAGGCCCGACGGTGGATTAGGAGCAGCTGGCCGACCGGACTTGAAGGAGAGGCGGCGGAATCCAAGGTGGAAGAAGGGCTCGGTGGCGGGTTCGCGGCGCTCCTCGGCTCAGCTGCGGTCCGGTTCATCGACGTATCCGACGGAGACGACGTAGACGCTCGTGCTGGACTTCTCCGGCCTGCTTCGGTGCTCGATGGCGTGGAGAGGGAGGTGGCGGGGGCGCGGGGGCGGTGGCGTTGTGGGTCGGGGCAGCGGCGCGCAGTGCGAGGGCTGAGAGAGATGTGAGATTGGGGATCGGGGCAGCGACCTAGCTGAAATATGGATGGGGCACAATACTAATGGCGCACCTCCACCTGGTGCGCCATAAGTACATCCATACTAATGGCGCACCACCCCCCTGGTGCGCCATTAGTATTTTTTTTATTTCTGTTCGAGCCAACAGGTTATCTTTCACCAAACCTCATCTACATCGAATCCCCTCTAGTAGCCCGACTGGTCAGCACGCAGTTCTCACACCAGGAGGTCCTGGGTTAGATTCCAAGGCTCCACAATTTTTGTTTTTATGCATTTAAAATGCTGTTTGATACTTATTTGTGTTTAAATATGTTCAAACTTGTTTAAATCATAACAATAATTTTTTTTATAAAACAGTAATAATTTTTTAAAAAATATCAACAAATTTGTTATTTGAATATATTTATGAATATGAAAAATATCATCAAATTTATTATTTGAAAATATCATGAGTTCATGGGTCGGCGGCGGCGGCCGGTGGAGCGGGGGAGGGTGTGGTGGGTCGGCGGCGACGGTGGAGTAGGGGAGGGTGCGGGGGGTCGGCGG
>LR738709.1:163592845-163641058 GCA_902687465.1 Secale cereale
GCCGGTGGAGCGGGGGAGGGTGCGGTGGGTCGTCGGCGGCGATGGAGTAGGGAAGGGTGCGGGGGGTCGGCGGCGGCGGCCGATGGAGCGGGGGGTTCTCGGCGGCGAGGGGGGCCGGATCTGGCGAGGTGGGATAGCGATCGAGATCGAGATCGAGTGTCCATGAAATTTAAAAACATTCAAGAGTTCAAAAAGTGCCCATGAAATACAATCGAGAAATGAAGGCTACGATTTAAATACAATCGATCTTAGCTAGCTATCTGTTCACAATCTTCTTGCCCTTCTTTTTCGCAAATGGAGTTCTTCTGTGGAACGGACGTCCTTTAGGTAGGGTGGTCCTGCTTCTTCTTGTGGTGTATGCAGGTACTTCATCATCGTCGTCATGTTCGATCTTCGGGTCGCCGTACTTGTCGAAGTCTTGCTCATTGGCTACTCCATCCATTCCGATGATCTTCCTTTTGCCTCTCCTCACGACAACACGACTGGGCTTTGCAGGTCGGTAATGAAGAAGCATTGGTCAACTTGGGAAGCCAGTACCCATGGCTCATTTTTTGCGGTGACGTTTGCGCCCGCGGTCTTAGATTTGGCTTCGGGTATAACCATGGTGGTGAAATACCGGTCTTCTTTTAGGACGCTCTTGGACCATCTGACACGGAACATCGGGACCTTCTCTCCAGCGTAGCTCAGCTCTCAGATTTCCTCGATACTTCCGTAATATCTGTCCTTGTCGTTACTGGTGTAGGATTCCATCGTTACCCTGGAGTTCTGATAACCATCGCTCTTCATGTCCTTGGCCTCGGTGTAGAATGTGTAGCCGTTGATATCATACGCCTCATAGGTCATCAGGTTGTGCTCGGGGCCCTGTGACAAGGGGAATATGAGTTGTTCTTCCGCGGAAGAATCCTCATGTAAAGGGTACGACAGACGCTTCTGCTTGAACCAACGCGTGAAACATGAGTTGTGCTGTTTGATTATATCTCCGTCCGTCCTCTGTTGGCCTCGGTCATTGTACGTCTTCTCAATAAAGGTTTTGTGCTCTACCACCCAAGGATCGACCACGTCAATGTGTTGTAGCGCGACTAGGTTTGCTCTTTCCAAGTCGGCGAGTCGACCCTCGAAGTCGACATGCATTTCGCGGCGACCCTCACGGTGACCCCATCCAGCGAGCATGCCGAGGTGCCTGTTGACGGGCAGACCAACGGGGTTCTCGATGACTAGATAATTCGTGCAGTAGGAGATGCACTCTTCGATCAGAAAGCCCCTGGCTATACTTCCCTCTGGACATGACATGTTGCGAACGTATCATTTGATGACACCATTCATCCTTTCGAACGGCATCATGATGTGCAGGAACATCAGCCCAAGTTGGATGATATTGTCCACGATATGGACCAGCAGATGCACCATAACGTCGAAGAATGCGGGCGGGAAGTACATCTCAAGCTCGCATAGTATCACCACGATCTCTTCCTGTAGCCTTCTGAGTTGCCTCACGCCAACCAACTTCCGAGAGATGACGTCGACCAAGTTGCATAGGCCAACCAACTTCCGAGAGATGACGTCGACCAAGTTTCACGAACGTGCGCGTCCATGATCCCACGGATTGCAACTGGAAGTATCTGCGTCATCAGCACGTGACAGTCGTGAGACTTCATCCCGCTGAACTTCTGCTTCGCTGGGTCTAGGTATCTGCTTATCTTCCCCGCGTAACCATAAGGAAGTTTTACTCCTACGAGGCAGGTGAAAAACTGCTCGATCTCCTCCTGACTTAGAGTGAAGCACGTGGGAGGGTAGTCATTTCCGGTCTTCTTGGCCTTTTTTTCCTTTGCGACAACTTTCTGTGTCCTGCTTCGCCTCATCATCATCATCATCATCATCATCATCATCATCATCATTAGCGTGAAGCTCCTGCCTGATGCCCATTGATTTCAACTCTGCCCTTACTTTCGGCCCATCTTTGGTCCTCTCTGGCATGTTGAGCAGGGTGCCAAGCAGACTCTCGCACACGTTCTTTGTGATATGCATGGCATCAAGGCTGTGAGGCACACGGTGGATCTTCCAGTACGGCAAGTCCCAGAAAACAGACCTCGTTTTCCATACCTTCAGCAGCGGCTCTGGCGCCTTTTGCTTCTTTCCCGGCTCTAGCGCCTTTTGCTTCTTTCTCGGCAGTGGGCAATCTTTACAATTTTTCAACAGCTCGTCTATTTCCTCGCCGCTCCTTGTATGCGGGCGTCTTCGGGGTTCGGTTTCACCATCGAACTGATCCTTACGTTTTCTCCACATGTCATCGTCGTGAAGCCACCTTCGATTTCCCATGAACACAGTTTTCGAAGACCCGGGATCTCTATCTAGCTGGCAATACGTTGTGTCATCCATGCACCTGACGCATCCAGAAAATCCGTGGACCACCTGCCCCACGACATATCCGTAACCGAGATAGTCGTGCACCGTCGTGAGCAGTGCGGCTCTCATAGGGAAATATTCTTTCTCTGCGGCGTACCACGTATTGGCTGGCGTTTTCCACAGCGTGTCTAGCTCCTCTTTCAGCAGCCCCAGATACAGATTGATGTCGTTCCCTGGTTGTTTCGGTCCTTCAATTAGCATACTCATGTGAATGTACTTCCTCTTCATGCACAACCAGGGGGGAAGGTTGTACATCCACACAAACACAGGCCAGGTGCTATGTGTGCTTCTTTGGCTGCCAAACGGATTGACTCCATCGATGCTTGCACCCAGCATGATGTTCCTTGGATCGTTCCCAAATTCTGCGTCTTTGAAGTTCAACACTTGCCACTGGCTCGCATCCTTAGGGTGACTCAGCATCTTGTCTTTTTTATTTATCTCCGGATCATTTGCGTCATCTTCTGGCTTCTTCTCCTCCCTATCCGCGTGCCAACGCAGGAGCTTTGCTACCTTAGGTTCCGCGAAATACCGCTGCATATGAGGAGTGATCGGAAAGTACCAGACCACTTTTCGAGGAGCTTTCTTCCTCTTCTTGTATCGAGTGACGCCGCACACCGGACATGTGGTAGACTCCGCGTGCTCATCCCGATAAATGATGCAATTGTTCATGCACACATGGTATTTCACGTGCGGTAAATCCAGAGGACACACGATTTTCTTCGCCGCCTCGAAACTGGTCGGGCACTTGTTCCCTTTGGAAAGACGTTCGTGCCAGAATGACATCTTCTCATCGAAGCATGCGTCGGTCATTTTGTGTTTTACCTTCATCTCCAGAGCCATGAGCGTTACTTTCAGGTGGGTATCCTCAGGCCTGCATCCTTCATACAATGGAGTAACCACGTCTATCTCCAGTTGATCCATCTTAGCTTTCTCTCGGGTGGCAGCTCTTGCGTTATCCATCTGCTTGAGAAACAGCTCTTGAATATGAGGGTCCTGCACCTAGCCCATCGATGGTCCAGCGTCGTCTGCCCCGCCGGCATGATCATCTTCATGATCATGCCCGTTGTCTACTCCGGCATCTTCCTCATCATCATGTCCTGCATCTTCTACATGATGAATGTGTACAGCATCACCGTCGTGATCATCTCCTAGAGATTCTTCGTCATCTCGCCCGCCCGAGCCGCGGTGGTTGTCTTGCAGCCCTTCCTCATTTCTTGCCCGACCCCGATGGACGACTTCGTAGTCATCTTCATCACCTTGCCACCGATAGCCATCCATGAAACCACGCAAGAGTAGGTGGTCCCGCACCTGCCCGAAATCCGGGTCCGCAACAAGGCTCTTCAGCTTGCATCTTCGACAGGGACATCTTATCTCCGTCTCGTTCTTTTGAAGCATCTCGGCCTTCGCCGAGCTCGAAAACCTATTCACGATGCCTTCGGTCATCGTGCGGACCATGGTCGCCTGCGGGGTAGAGCAAAATGATATTTTAGAACCAAGAAAAAATTTGGCATGACTTTCCCTAAAAATAGGACCAAAAAGAATGCATGATGCCAAAATTCTCGTCGAAATGGAAATGAATCAACATTACGACAAAATATTGGCAACTATCGCATTTCAAATACCGGTACACCTGCAAACACAAACATATATGCAACACAACAAACATATGCAACACCACGAACATACATAGATCTAGCTAGGCCATAAAAACTGCATGTGCACACTGTTGGAGGGAGAACAACATAAAGATAGCTTCCCCCTTACTTACCTAGCAAAAAAGGTAATTTAAACACTTAATTTGAATAAATCAATGGTGGAAATGAGGTGACAAAGAGGAGGCAGCCGAGACAAGCTTTGGAGGAGGAGGTGGAGAGAATGAAGTGGGGAGAAAGTGAGTGGGTAGGAGTGGCTGTCCAATATATCTTGTTGGTGCCCAGGTTACTAATGGCGCACCATCTCCAAATGCGCCATTAGTAACCCAGGTTACTAATGGCGCACCTGCTGGTGGTGTGCCATTAGTAGTTTTGCAAAAAAAAAACAAAAAAAACATACTAACGGCGCACTGTGGGACAGTACGCCATTACTAGTTTAAACTAGTTTAAACTAGTAATGGCACACTATGGCACAGTGCGCCATTAGTAGTTTTGCAAAATAAAAAAATAAAAAAACAATAGTAGTGGCGCACTCTGTGACTGGTGCGCCATTACAAGTTACAACTAGTAATGGCGCACTCTGTCTGGATGCGCCATTAGTATGTTTGGAAAAGAAAAAAATTGATACTAATGGCGCACCATGAGCCCAGTGCGCCATTAGTGTATTCCACACTACTGGTGCACCAGCACATGGCGCGCCATTAGTATATACTAATGGCGCACCGCATGTCTGGTGCGCCATTAGAGTCCATCCCATCTATAGCCCTTTTCCTAGTAGTGAAGAAGAAGCCTCGAAGACGAACCAAGTGTAGTTGAATGAATCCTCATGGTCGCAACGGAATATGAACTAGCGAGAAGAAGCACACAACATGGTAAACACACCACAGAAGAACATGACAAGATGCTCAACCAAGTATTATGCAAGATAAGTCTATATGATGCAAAACATGACAAAGGATGATGCATACAAGAACAACACCACCCAACAAGTTTAAATGAGGCCGGAAACAACATATAACAATTCCAGTAAGTCCTCATGCACATTTTGAAATTAGTCCAGAACTTAAGTTCAAGTTGCTAAACAGCAAGTTAACACCATGATGATCTACTTGGAATTCTAGTCAAGTTACATATAAAGTTTGTTTAATTCGGAGCTACGACCTAGAAGATATGAGCAAAACAAGTAAAGCATGGCAAAGATGCAAGATGCATCCAAACAACAAGCAAACACACTCCAAGCATGTAAACAACATGATATTATGCAACTACATGCAAAAACACACAAGTTTCATATAGGACATGCTCAAAACGGAGCAACGGCCTAGAAGATATGAGCAAAACAAGTTACAATGCAAAGCTGAAGTTAACAGCAACATAGCAACTTTGGAGCAAGGTATATTTATGCTACTGCACCCAAACATGATAACAAAATGCATGGATGTGAATAGACATGATTCTGAACAAGCATGATCTCAGAGCACACCCAAAATCTTGCTGGAACACAATTAAGCTAGCGTGGTAAGATTCAAGAAGTTTATTGATTTCTCAGACTTAGTGAAAAAACAGAGCATGTCAGAAACAACAACAAGTAGGCATGTTTGCAAGCTTGGGCAACTCATATCAGAACATATCATGGCATGTGAAGATAACCAACAACAAGTAGACATGTTTATAAAGCTACTCATGGCAAGAACATGGTCATAGGATGCATAGATCACTAGCTATTCACATGGCAAAACTGAACTTATTGATAATAGGCTGACATAAACAATTTATAGCAACTTGAGAGCAAGATTTAAACAAGCTACGGCGGGGCATATATGCTAAAAAAAGGCATGTATTGATAGAGCATAACATGGACAACAAGACATGATCATTGGGCATCTCAAAACAAACATGGATTTGAGTGGGGCATCAAGCAAACATGGCATCAGGTTATAACAATTTAAGACTTAGCAGTTTTCAACAAGTCTCAGAAAACAACAACAATGAGTAGGCCACTTTGCAAGCTTATTGCAATCACCACAAGGCATAACATGGAAAACTAATTACACTACAAGAAAGATGGCATGATTGTGCTTCTAAAATATATTGACATGTAGCTCAAACAAAAATCACACATAAAGATACAAAAAAGACAAATCAGCATCTCATAACAAGTTTCAGCACTTAACAGCCACATGCATTTTTGCAACAGAGATAAACATGGCAATATGGCACCTAACATGAATGCTACAGCAACCATCATGTAGAGAACTTCACAATGAACATTTCGACATATCATACACTCCATTTGTACCAATATGCAAAAAGATATCATCACCACAAGCATGCAACAAAATTACAGTTATTAGCAGTTTAAAACATTTAGCACTCTTGCAACGATTATTAGGGCATCAAGACGAACTCAAACAAGCATGCCACAGTACAACAATATGAAGAGCATCACGAGACGAACATTTTGATATATTATATGCTCCAAACTGATAAACATGCACAAAGTTACCAACACTCAAACATGCACACATATTTACAAAAACCAGGGACTTAGAGGAAAATTTGGACCTCGGGGTTGACTGGGCGGACGTGTCCAGGTCCGGATGGACATGTTCGTCGGTGGGCGAGCATGGGGCCACATGGCAGTGGCACAGCTTGAGGAGGACGACGGACATGTCCGGCTCCTCCGGATATGTCCGGTGCAGCGAGGGCAGACGAGGTCCCAACGGCGGTTGCTCGGCGCCGACGAGCACGAGGGGCCGGCAGGATGGACGGAGGGAGGCGGATCGGGGCAGATCCGGCCGGCTCCCTTCTGGATCTGGCCGGAGGCGGGCCAGAGGAGCGGCGCTGGCGAGATGCGGGGATGGAGGAGGAGGCCCGGCGATGGACTGCAGCGAGGCGGTTGCGGTTGCTACGGGCGGCGGCGCGCACCCACGAGGCTGGCGGTGGCGGCACCATTCGGGGAAGAAGCTCCTGCGGGAGCAGGGCAAGCTGTCGGCATGGTGGCGGATCCGGCAGGCGGCGGACAGGCTCGCCGGCGAGGAGGCGGGACCGGCGAGTTGGCGGCGCTGGCAGAGCAGATCGGGGGAAGTGGGGGCAGGGGCGGCTCGGGCCCGCGGCGGCACGGACGGGCCTGCGGTGGCGGACCGGACTGGTCCGGCCAGGCTCGATGTGGGCCCTGCGGGCCGCGGGGGTGGGAGGATCTGGAGGAGCGATGTGGCGACGTCTGGTTGGAGGAGGGCGGCGGCGCAGCTGACGTGGCAGCTCCCAGTTGGCTAGGGTGACGTGTTCGATCGGCGGCGCCAAGTGGCAGAGGGGGCTGGCTGCGCACGGAATTTGAGCAGGGAGATGGCTGGAGGTAGGTGGAGACTAAGGGAGGCCAAAAATGACATGGGTAGGTGGTTTAAATTGGCAGGGATTGGGTTTTGGGGGGTTTTGGGGGTGTTTTTGGACCGCGTGATCGCCATCGGACGGTCGGAGCGGAGGTGGTGTCTAGGTGGGCTGTAGGTGGGCTGTGAAGAGGCATTGGGCTGCGAAGAGAGGTGATAGAGAGTGGCCCACGGGGGTTTCGTAGACCGAAAACGCCCGACGTTTTACCGGCTATAGTGCCGCTATAGTTTAACGGTTGGGCTATCAGACGAACTCCGAACGCGACGCAATTTGGCAGGCGGACTGTCTACACAATAAAAAGACCACACACCAAGTTTTATCTCATTCCAAGAACATTTTCGGGCCACTTATAAAATAAATATTCGGAGGTGCCGCGGGTGCGTGCGAGTGTGTCTGGGTTCACAACGGACAACGGAGAGGATGATGGAAGTCGGACGGAAGCAAGTTTTGAAAACATGAGGATGCAATGCACATGATGACAAGGCAAAGATGTGACACGCAAGTAGATGACATGGCAACGGCGATGAATAACTGGCTGACACCTGGTGCACCGGTCTCGGGGTGTCACACAACATGTAGGGTTGTTACCGGATGATGTTTCCCGGGGCCCGAAGATGTCTAAATTCTTATCTTGTGTTGCGTCTCTCGATTCCGCTCAATCCCTCTCAAGCTACTACATAGATGTGTTGGCCTCCCGACTAAGTCCTGACACTAAAGACATCTGCCGTCACAATTCCACTATAGTTGGCGCCCACCGTGGGGCTCGCGCACGGTGGGGTTGAGTTCTTGGAGGGATCTCTTTAGGGACCGAGAAACCTGTGATTATCTAGTTGGAGAAGGATCTACATCGACTTCGAGTTCATCAATTGACATTGAAAAATTCAGTAGCAGACCAGCGCCGAGATCTGAAGCAACCCTAGCAGGCGAAATCCTCTAGAACCGACCGCTGGGCGGGCCTGCTAGTTGAGGCTGTCGAGGATCCCAAGGTCGGGACAAAATCGGCGGTCCGACAATCTGCAAGTTGTTTCGTACGACGCGTGAACACACGGTCCGGCCGTCCGGCTGCAAAAAGAATTGATACGCCATGCAAAAGTTGGATCTGAAGCATTAAACAAAAATCCCCACTTCTACGTCGACCATTGCTTTGACCCTCCAATGTTCTAAGCCGCCCTCGCTAGCGTAACTAAGGTACAGCAGCACCCCGCCTCGACTTCATGGCTCTTGTGTCGTGGCTGCGCTAAGCCACCCGGAAGGAGCGGCCTCACCTCCGCATGACTGAGCCGCCCTTGTGCCTCGTCACTTCATCGCCTCCCGCGGCTGCTGCTCGTCATCGCCTCCCGCGGCTGCTGCTCGTCTCAAAGCCGGCCCTGCCTCTCCCTATGAGCCTTGTCCGACCCGGATGATGCGGGGCTGGATTCGCCTCACCTGCTTCGACCATGACCCAGAAACAAGTACGACCACGATCCGGTCTCACTCGCCCTACGGGTGCGGTCTTGCTCGCAAGCCGGCGACCATCGAGCCGCCGTCTCCATGGTTCCACCGCCGGCCGCCGTCACCGTTTCCACCTGCTGCTACTGAACCGGCCTACGAGCCTTGCCCGACGACGAAGAAGAGAAGAAACCCGCCTCGGTTGCCGCTGCTCTCAGTCGCCTCGAGCAGTCGCCATCACTACTAGGAAAAAGGCTATAGATAGGATAGACACAAATGGCGCACCAGACATGCGGTGTGCCATTAGTATATACTAATGGCGCACCACGTGCTGGTGCGCCATTAGTGTGGAATACACTAATGGCGCACCGGGCTCATGGTGCGCCATTAGTATCAATTTTTTTTCTTTTCCAAACATACTAATGGCGCATCCAGACAGAGTGCGCCACTACTATTTTTTTTTATTATATTTTTTATTCTTTTTTTCTTTCAAAACTACTAATGGCGCACTGTGCCACAGTGCGCCATTACTAGTTTGAACTAGTAATGGCGCACTGTGGCACAATGCGCCATTAGTATGTTTTTTTTGTTTTTTTTTTGCAAAACTACTAATGGCGCACCACCAGCTGGTGCGCCATTAGTAACCTGGGTTACTAATGGCGCATTTGGAGATGGTGCGCCATTAGTAACCTGGGCACCATCAAGATATTTTGGACAGCCACTCCTACCCACTCACTTTCTCCCCACTTCATTCTCTCCACCTCCTCCTCCAAAGCTTGTCTCGGCTGCCTCCTCTTTGTCACCTCATTTCCACCATAGATTCATTCAAATTAAGTGGTTAAATTACCTTTTTTGATAGGTAAGTAAGGGGGAAGCTATCTTTATGCTGTTCTCCCTCCAACAATGTGCACATGCACTTTTTATGGCCTAGCTAGATCTATGTATGTTCGTGGTGTTGCATATGTTTGTGGTGTTGCATATATGTTTGTGTTTGCAGGTGTACAGGTATTTGAAATGCGATAGTTGCCAATATTTTGCCGGAATGTTGATTCATTTTCGTTTCCGCGAGAATTTTGGCATTAAGCATTCTTTTTTGTCCTATTTTTAGGGAAAGCCATGCCAAATTTTTTCTTGGTTCTAAAATGTCATTTTGCTCTACCCCGCAGGCGACCATGGTCCGCACGATGACCGAAGGCATCGTGAATAGGTTTTTGACCTCCGCGAAGGCCGAGATGCTTCAAAAGAATGAGACGGAGATAAGATGTCCGTGTCGAAGATGCAAGCTGAAGAGCCTTATTGCGGACCCGGATTCCGGGCAGGTGCGGGACCACCTTCTCTTGCGTGGTTTCATGGATGGATATCGGTGGCAAGGTGATGAAGATGACTATGAACTCGTCCATGGGGGCCGGGCAAGAAATGAGGAAGGACAGCAAGACAACCACCGCGGCTCGGGCGGGCGAGAGGACGAAGAATCTCCAGGAGATGATCACGACGGTGATGCTGTACACAGTCATCATGTAGAAGATGTAGGACATGATGATGAGGAAGATGTCGGAGCAGACGACGGGCATGATCATGAAAATGATCATGCCGGCGGAGCAGACGACGCTGGACCGTCGATGGGCTGGGTGCAGGACCCTCATATTCAAGAGCTGCTTCTCAATCAGACGGATAATGCAAGAGCTGTCGCCCGAGGGAAAGCCAAGATGGATCAACTGGAGATAGACGCTGTTACTCCATTGTATGAAGGATGCAGGCCCGAGGATACCCGCCTAAAAGTAACGCTCATGGCTCTGGAGATGAAGGTAAAACACAAAATGACCGACGCATGCTTCGACGAGAACATGTCATTCTGGCACGAACGTCTTCCCAAGGGGAACAAGTGCCCGACCAGTTTCGAGGAGGCGAAGAAAATCGTGTGTCCTCTGGATTTACCACATGTGAAATACCATGTGTGCATGAACAATTGCATCATTTATCAGGACGAGCACGCGGAGTCTACCATATGTCCGGTGTGTGGCGTCACTCGATACAAGAAGAGGAAGAAAGCTCCTCAAAAAGTGGTGTGGTACTTTTCGATCACTCCTCGTCTACAGCGGTATTTCGCGGACCCTAAGGTAGCAAAGCTCCTGCGTTGGCACGCGGATAGGGAGGAGAAGAAGCGAGAAGATGACGCAAATGATCCAGAGATAGATAAAAAAGACAAGATGCTGAGTCACCCTAAGGATGTGAGCCAGTGGCAAGCATTGAACTTCAAAGACGCAGAATTTGGGAACGATCCAAGGAACATCGTGCTGGGCGCGAGCACCGATGGAGTCAATCCGTTTGGCAACCAGAGAAGCACACATAGCACCTGGCCTGTGTTTGTGTGGATGTACAACCTACCCCCCTGGTTGTGCATGAAGAGGAAGTACATTCACATGAGTATGCTAATTAAAGGACCGAAACAACCAGGGAACGACGTCAATCTGTATCTGGGGCTGCTGAAAGAGGAGCTAGACACGCTGTGGAAAACGCCAGCCAATACGTGGGACGCCGTAGAGAAAGAATATTTCCCTATGAGAGTCACACTGCTCACGACGGTGTATGACTATCTCGGTTACGGATATGTCGCGGGGCAGGTGGTCCACGGATTTTCTGGATGCGTTAGGTGCATGGATGACACAATGTATCGCCAGCTAGATAGAGATCCCGGGTCTTCAAAAACCGTGTTCATGGGACATCGAAAGTGGCTTCACGATGATGACCTGGGGAGAAAACGCAAGGATCTGTTCGATGGTGAAACCGAACCCCGAAGAAGCCCGCATACGAGGAGCGGCGAGGAAATAGACGAGCTGTTTAAAAATTGGAAAGATTGCCCACTGCCGGGAAAGAAGCAAAAGGCGCTAGAGCCGGGAAAGAAGCGAAAGGCGCCAGAGCCGCTGCTGAAGGTATGGAAAACGAGGTCTGTTTTCTGGGACTTGCCGTACTGGAAGATCCACCGTGTGCCTCACAGCCTTGATGTCATGCATATCACGAAGAACGTGTGCGAGAGTCTGCTTGGTACCCTGCTCAACATGCCAGAGAGGACCAAAGATGGGCCGTAAGTAAGTGCAGACTTGAAATCAATGGGCATTAGGCAGGAGCTTCACGCTAATGATGATGATGATGATGATGATGCGAAGCAGGACACGGAAAGTCGTCGCAAAGGCAAAAAGGCCAAGAAGATCGGAAAGGACTACCCTCCCGCGTGCTTCACTCTAAGTCAGGAGGAGATCGAGCAGTTTTTCACCTGCCTCGTAGGAGTAAAACTTCCTTACGGTTACGCGGGGAAGATAAGCAGATACCTAGACCCAGCGAAGTAGAATTTCAGCGGGATGAAGTCTCACGACTGTCACGTGCTGATGACGCAGATACTTCTAGTTGCAATCCGTGGGATCATGGACGCGCACGTCCGTGAAACGCTATTTGGCCTATGCAACTTTTTCGACGTCATCTCTCGGAAGTCGGTTGGCGTGAGGCAACTCAGAAGGCTACAGGAAGAGATCGTGGTCATACTATGCGGGCTTGAGATGTACTTCCCGCCCGCATTCTTCGACGTTATGGTGCATCTGCTGGTCCATATCGTGGACGATATCATCCAACTCGGGCCGACGTTCCTGCACAGCATGATGCTGTTCGAAAGGATGAATGGTGTCATCAAAGGCTACGTTCGCAACATGTCACGTCCAGAGGGAAGCATAGCCAGGGGCTTTCTGACCGAAGAGTGCATCTCCTACTGCACGAATTATCTAGGCATCGAGAACCCCGTTGGTCTGCCCGTCAACAGGCACCTCGGTAGGCTCGCTGGATGGGATCACCGTGAGGGTCGCCGCGAAATGCATGTCGACTTCGAGGGTCGACTCGCCGACTTTGAAAGAGCAAACCTAGTCGCGCTATAACACATAGACGTGGTCGATCCTTGGGTGGTAGAGCACAAAACCTTTATTGAGAAGACGTACAATGACCGAGGCCAACAGAGGACGGACGGAGATATAATCAAACAGCACAACTCATGTTTCACGCGTTGGTTCAAGCAGAAGCTTCTGTCGTACCCTTTACATGAGTATTCTTCCGCGGAAGAACAACTCATATTCACCTTGTCACAGGGCACCGAGCACAACCTGATGACCTATGAGGCGTACGATATCAACGGCTACACATTCTACACCGAGGCCAAGGACATGAAGAGGGATGGTTATCAGAACTCCGGGGTAACGATGGAATCCTACACCCGTAACGACAAGGACAGATACTACGAAAGGATCGAGGAGATCTGGGAGCTGAGCTACGCTGGAGAGAAGGTCCCGATGTTCCGTGTCAGATGGGCCAAGAGCGTCCTAAAAGAAGACCGATATTTCACCACCATGGTTATACCCGAAGCCAAATCCAGGACCGCGGACGCAAACGTCACCGCGAAAAATGAGCCATGGGTACTGGCTTCCCAAGTTGACCAATGCTTCTTCATTACAGACCCGTCAAAGCCCAGTCGTGTTGTCGTGAGGAGAGGCAAAAGGAAGATCATCGGAATGGACGGAGTAGCCAATGAGCAAGACTTCGACAAGTACGGCGACTCGAAGATCGAACACGACGACGATGATGAAGTAGCAGCATACACCACAAGAAGAAGCAGGACCACCCTACCTAAAGGACGTCCGTTCCATAGAAGAACTCCATTTGCGAAAAAGAAGGGCAAGAAGATTGTGAACAGATAGCTAGCTAGCTAAGATCGATTGTATTTAAATTGTAATCTTCATTTCTCGATTGTATTTCATGGGCACTTTTTGAACTATCATGAATATTTTTAAATTTCATGGGCACTTTTTGAATTCATGAAAAAATATTGAATATTCGTGAGGACACTCGATATCGATCCCCCTCCATCTCGATCGTTATCCCCCCCTCGCCAGATTCCCCTTGCGAGATCCCCCTCGCCGCCGAGCACCCCCCGCACCCTCCCCCGCTCCACCACCGCCGACGACCCCCGCACCCTCCCCCGCTCCA
This sequence comes from Secale cereale, assembly GCA_902687465.1. Classification (NCBI taxonomy): domain Eukaryota; kingdom Viridiplantae; phylum Streptophyta; class Magnoliopsida; order Poales; family Poaceae; genus Secale; species Secale cereale. The sequence continues at coordinate 163,606,738 of LR738709.1, forward strand.
CCGTCACAAATGAATGCAACTAAAATAATTTTGATTATAATTTCAAAAAACAAATTTGATTATATTTTCAAATAACAAATTTGATGGTATTTTGAAATAACAAGTTTGATGATATTTCTTTATATTCATAAATATTTTCAAATAAAAAAAATCTGATGATATTTTTTAAAAAATTATTACTGTTTTTATAAAAATTTATTACTGTTTCATATTCATATTCATTTTCTAAAAAACTATTAGATGCAACAAAAAATAATAATAAATAATTACTTATGGCGCACCGCTGGCTGGTGCGCCATTGCTATCTAAAAAAAAGATTACTTATGGCGCACCGTCCTGCTGGTGCGCCATTGCTATAAAAAAAACATTCTAATGGCGCACCGCAAGGGAGTGCGCCATTAGTATTCTCCCCCCTATAGCTAGTCCTGCCTCGTCCCTCCCTCGTCCCTTCCTCGCCAGATTCCTTCGTCCCTCCATCTCGCATACTTCTCCACCGCGCCGCCGCCGCCGCTGCCCACGCGCCCCCGCCCACGCACCCCCGCCGCCTCCCTCTCCCCAGCCAAAAACTCTACGCCCGCCGGCCGCTCCAGTCTCCGGCAAGTTCGCTCCTCCACCACGACTGAGTGCCATCGTCGCCGTCTTCGCGTCGATTCCCCGACCACCGGCCGCCCCGCGATGCCCGGAGGCGTCCAGGAGGACCGCTGTTGTCGTCAGCGTCGGTTCCCCCCTTCTATTCGAGCCCAGGAGCTCCCCTACGCCAGATCGGGCGACTCCCTCCGCGTCGGCCTCTGCCATCCCGCCGTCTCAAACCTTCGCTCCGGCACCGCCCCGGCTTCCCCAAGTACGCCACCGACATCCACGATGAGCCTCTCATCTGTCCCCTCCATCTCCCCCTTGTTTCTCGTATCGACCGACGCCAGGCGGAGGCCAGTCGCTTGATTTTTATTGGAATTGGTAAAAGTTCTGCTGCATGATGCATTCGTGAGGTTCATGTTCAGGTTCAGTAGTAGTAGCAGCACTATTGAAGCACAAGAAGAAATCGATTTTTTAGTGTTGTGCAATTTTGGTACAGTAAATTCAGTTTACAAGGGCCTGGGTGATGTGAAATAGTTGTAGATGATGCTCCATCAGGTGCACATCGCCTAGCTACGTTTGCTCTTCGCCTAGCTCCGTTTTTCAGAAACTTTTTTGGTGATCATGCCGCCCGTCAGCTCGCACTCGAAACCTAGTTTTTTGCTATGTTGCTTTAGTTGCATAGGATCCTAGTCCAGATTATATATTTTTGCATTCTACACTAGAAACCCCCTAGTCCAGTTTATGCCATGTTTTAGTAAGAAAGCTGACATCAGGAGCAGCAGTCATGCTTTTTAATCACTATATAATCCAGTGTTAACATCAGGAGTAGCATTAGAAACTACCTATACCATTTTAGTTCCAGCATGTAACATTTTTTACAACATATAGTGGAGTGTTTTATCTTCCAACCTAAAGCATGTCCCATCTAGTAGCATACGCAAGTTCTTTGTATAACACTCTTTTGTGCTAATAGCACTAGGCAAGTTTCTTTTGTTTTACATACGTGGAGAGGCAGATGTAGCAAGGCAATCGTTGCAACCACTTTTAACTTCTTGTGCCGCCTGCCACTGCTGCCCAACCTCCTCTCCTCTCCTCTCCCACGACAAGCTACAGCGGCCTAATGTAGGATCTGTGAGGAGTTTAATACTAGTTGCTTCATTTAGAGCTGATGGAAAGTGCTTATGATTGATTACCATTGGCTCATTGTCAGCTTGTAGTAGTAGTATAACTTTTAAGCAATGATGCAAATATCTACAAAAAAATGAACGCATGGAAAGAGGTGTCGGTGTACTAAGATAGGGGTATCTTAGTACCCCAACTTGTGCACGGGCAGTAGCAGCTTCCCGCGGCAGGGTTTACCACGTGCTCGCCGGAAACCTTTTCGGTCCCTATGAAGCCATTCAAGAACAAAGTATGCAAGTCAGAAGATCAAGGCCCCGGCAAGAGGAGCTTGCCGGGAAGGCCACACCAGGCTCAAGATTATCACATTAACACAAGACCCTGGCAAGAGGAGCTTGCCAGGAAGACCAGAAAACAGCATCTCAGAAGACATGTCGTGGCGCATCGCGCGCCCCGGCAGGGCCCGGAGAGCGATAAGCTTCCGGGCCCGGCAAGATCAAGACCCCGGCAAGGTGCTTGCCGGAGGGAAACTTATGCTGTGTGCCCGCGCTCCAGCTCTTCTGCCCACGCGTCGTCCTGGGGTCCTTCCAGGGACGCGTGGCGGAAGGCTGTGCAGCTTGGGGCACACGGTGGCAAGCCACGGTGACGAGGCTACCGCCATGGCGAACGGAGAAGCATGGACGGACACTTTTGGGGTTGACGGTGACGGGCATTTAATGCCCTTGTCCCCCACTGTCAAGGTTAGGTGAAGACCACTGTTCATCCCCTGTTCATGCACTGTTCCCGCACTGTTACAACTACCACCAAAGTTACATTTTTGCCCTCGTCTACGTTGACACCTGTTGGTGACCCCTTTGAGCTATAAAAGGAGGCCCATGCACAACGTAGAAAAGGTTCGAAACCTAAGAAACTCTCTCGCTCGGTGTAGCTAGTACTGTAGCTCTTCAAGCTCCCGAGCTCAATACAACCAAGGCAGGAGTAGGGTTTTACGCGTCCGCGCGGCCCGAACCTTGGTAAACTGCCCGCGTGTGCCCCTCGATCTGCTCTTCGTGCTCCCTCCGCTCCCTTACCGCAACGTAGAAGGGGCTCCGGTCCCATAGGTGCTCGTGGGAGGACAATTTCCCCCGACATCTTTGGCGCGCCAGGTAGGGGGCGTCGAGGTTGTGCAAACCTGATCCGGCGCTCACGCGGGCGCATTCTTCATCAACCTCTCCAACTTCATCAATTTCACCAACTGCAACAACATGGCCCCGAAGAAGAAGGCTTCGGAGGTCGCAGGCCCGTCTGCGTCGATCCCACCACCACCAGAACCAACGGTTGGTGGAGGAGATGCCGGCGGAAGGGTGGTCACCGGCGAGGAAACTCACGGCGCCACCAAGTCCAAGGACAAGACGGACGACCGGGCAAATTCCAAAGCCTCGGTGTCCGTGGACGCACCGCGTCTCTCTCAGCAGACGCCAGGCCAGCAGCGCCGTGGTACAGGAGGTACCATTCGCTTGCTGGGGCAAGGACAAACAGAAGGATCGCGGGACGCTCAAGGCCACCGCCCTGGTACGAGCAAGGCGCGGTCGCCGGGGCGAGAAACTGCTCCTTCTAACCCTGTTAGAAGTCCGAGCATATCTCGCTCCTCGCACCGCTCGCCGCCGCTCCCCTCCTCTCTAGCAGAAGCTCTAGCAAGAGCTCAACTGCTCCTCGATTTCCCTCCAGCGGCAGATAAAGCCGAGGACTGGAGGGCGACGATACAAAGCCTCATCGCCTTCGCCAACAACGACACGCCGCAGCAGACGGCGACAACGCGGCCACGGCAAGTCGACCAGATGAAGGCCGATGGCGACAAGACCGCCGGGGGTGCAACCACCGTGCACTCCCCGCCGCGGAAGCAGAAGACGCCACCCCGCCGGATTAACGTCGACGACGACTCCACGGCGTCGTCGGATCCGTGGGCTCGTCGGGACCAGCGCCAAGTCCTCGACGATCGGCGGCAAGAAGACGCTCGGACGCGCATCGAGCGCCGACGAGAAGCCCGGCCACAATCGGATTAGCGCGCTGGGACCGCTGTCGACACGCACGCGCCCAGTGAACCAGGCGACTTGCCGTACGCGGCAGGTTGCCCTGCGTTCACCCGTGAGCTGCGGCGCGTCCAGTGGCCCAGCATGAAAAACTTCAAGCCCGACGTACCCGAGAAGTACGACGGCAAGACGCACCCCTCGGAGTTCCTCAGCATCTACACCATCGCGGTGCAGGCTGCCGGGGGACGCGACGAGAAGCTACTGGCTAACTACTTCCCGCTTGTGCTTAAGCCAAACGTTCGCTCCTGGCTTATGCACTTGCCGGAAGGCTCCATTTCTTCGTGGGCAGATCTGTGCCACCAATTTGTTGGCGCCTTCACGGGCGGCCACAAACCCCACGGCCAGGAGAGCGATCTCCACATGTTGGCCCAGAAGGAAGGAGAATCCCTGCGCAAGTACATCCAGAGATTCAGCCGCGTGCAACACAACATTCCCGACGTCCACCCCGCCGCGGTTATCAGCATGTTCCACCAAAACGTGCGTAACCGCCGCATGAGGGAAGAGATGGCCATGACCAAGATTCGGGATGTCAGCGAGCTCTACGCTCTAGCTGACAAGTGCGCGCGCGCCGAAGAGGGGAGGAGACTCCTCGGAGAGGATACTGGCGCAGGAGGAAGCGACAGTGAGGACGCCGCCCCGGCAAAGAAGAGCCGGCGGCGGAACAACAGAAGAAAGAAGAGCAAGGAGGTGCTAGTCGTCGAGCAGTCCGGCAAGGAGGCTCCCGCCAAGAAGGCACAGGCTGGCGGCTCCGGCAAGGAGCCTGCCCCTGTGGCGGCAGCCGACAAGCAGGACGGCTCCGACAGGCAATACTGTAAGATCCACCGCACCAAGGGCCACGATCTGCAGAATTGCAAGCGAGTCGAGTACCTCGTAGAGCAGCAGAAGGCTGAATACGAGCGTCGCGACAAGGAGAAGGCCCAAGGTGGCGGAGGAGAACCCAGCAAGAAGCGGCCATTCAATGGCCGGGGAGGACGCCGCGGCAAGGCCAAGCAGCGGCAAGGTGATCGACCTCCCCGGGGCCGCGACAAGGATGAGGAAGAAGACGACGACGACGACATGGAGGAAGGAGATAACAGCGAGCAGGAGTTCCAGAAGGCCACAGAAGTTCTGTGTGTCGACGGAGGCACCTCTCTGCACACTTCCCACCGCCAACTCAAGCAGTGGGTGCGGGAAGTGAATGCAGCTGAGCCGCCCGTCGAGTCACGCAGGCTGCTGAAGTGGTCCAGCACGCCCATCGTTTTTGACCTTGAGGATCACCCTGACCGTACAACGGCGGTCGGGTGCTTGCCGATGTTGGTCTCACCAACCATCCGCAACCTCAAGGTCACCAAAATGTTGGTTGACGGCGCGGCTGGCCTGAACTTGATCTCCTCGGCTGTGATCAAGAAACTCCAGATCCCAGACGGCGAGCTCGAAGAAACCGGGTCGTTCCAAGGAACAAACCCGGGGAGGAGCAAGCCGAAGGGGAAGATTACTCTGCCAGTGACCTTTGGCGGGGAGCTCAACTTCAGGACGGAGAGGATCACGTTTGATGTTGCCGATATCCCATTGCCATACAATGGGATACTTGGACGTCCTGCCCTCGCCAAGTTCATGGCAGCTTCCCACTACGCCTACAACGTACTCAAGATGCTGGGGCCGATAAGCGTCATCTCTGTCCCTGGCGACAAGAAGGACGCGCTTATCTGCGCCGACAAGATCTACCGGGACGCAGCAGCCGCAGCAGAAAGCAACACACTTGCCGCTGAAGCTCCCGGGGGAAGACCAAGACCAAGTCCGGCAAGAGCTCTGGGGCCCACTCCGGCAAACGCACCTCTTCGGAGTGTTGCGCTGCCGTCGAGGACGCACCATCGAGCTCCACCGGCAAGTGCAAGAAGGGGATGGCCACTCCACCGTCAACCAAGAAGGTGTCCGCCAAGGAGGACGGCACTGGTGGTACCTTCACCATCAGTGCTACACTCGACAACAAATAGGAAAGCGCGCTCGTTGCCTTCCTGCGGGTGAATGTCGATGTGTTTGCGTGGCAACCATCTGACATCCCCGGCGTTCCCAGGAAGGTAATTGAGCACAAGCTTGCTGTTTGTCCTCATGCGCGGCCCGTCAAGAAGAAGGTCAGGAAGCAAGCCGTGGAGCGCCAAGAATTCATCGCCGAAGAGATAAAGAAGCTAGAAGCAGCAGGCCTGGTTAGAGGCGTGATCCATCCCACGTGGTTGGCCAATCCAGTTGTCGTACGCAAGGCCAATGGGAAGTGGAGACTCTGTATAGACTTCACTGATGTCAATAAAGCATGTCCCAAGGATCCATTTCCCTTGCCGCGTATTGACCAGATTGTTGACTCCACCGCTGGATGTGAGCTGCTTTCCTTCCTTGATGCATACTCAGGTTACCACCAGATATTCATGGCCAAGGAATATGAAGAGAAGACTGCATTCATTACTCCATGCGGCACATATTGCTTCATACGCATGCCCTTTGGATTGAAGAATGCAGGCTCAACATTTGCAAGGGTGGTGCACACTGCTTTTGAACCACAGATCCACAGAAATGTAGAAGCTTACATGGATGACATAGTGGTCAAGAGCAAGAGCAAAGATACCCTGATCCAAGACTTGGAAGAAACACTTACAAATCTGCGCAAGATCCAGCTCAAGTTGAACCCCGAGAAGTGCGTCTTCGGAGTCCCCTCCGGCAAGCTTCTCGGGTTCTTTGTGTCCCAGAGGGGGATTGAAGCCAATCCTGACAAGATAAAAGCCATCGAGTAGATTGAAGCCCCGAAGCGCGTCAAGGACGTAAGGAGACTTGCTGGTTGTGTGGCTGCCCTTAGCAGGTTCATTTCAAAATCTGTAGAACGCGCCTTGCCTTTCTTTAAAATTTTGAAGAAGGCAGGTCCTACGAAATGGACTCCGGAAGCGGAGGCAGCGCTGCAGGATTTGAAAGGATACCTGTCCTCCACTCCAATACTTGTCGCACCTAGACCTCAAGAGAAGTTGTTGCTGTACTTAGCGGCAACCAATCAAGTGGTTAGTGCTGCGTTGGTAGCGGAAAGGGAGGCAGAGGAAGAACCCACACCTCCGGCAAGCGAATCCAGCGACAAGCAGGGGGCTCGGGCTCCGCCGGCAAGCTCTGGCCCCGACAAGGACAACTCTGCGCTGGAGCAAGGAGAAGTGCGAAGGAAGATGGTGCAACGCCCAGTGTATTTTGTAAGTTCCCTCTTGCAGGGGGCTAGATCAAGATACTCTGGGGTCAGAAGTTGCTTTTCGGCCTCCTCATGGCCTCAAGGAAGTTGCGCCATTACTTCCAAGCACATGAGATAACAGTGGTCACTCGCTTTCCGTTGAAGAGGATATTGCAGAATCCAGAGGCAACAGGTAGGATCGTCGAGTGGGCGCTAGAGCTGTCAAGCTTTGGCCTCAAGTTTGAGAGTACTTCAACTATACAGAGCAGAGCTTTGGCAGAATTTATAGCGAAATGGACCCCGACGCCAGATGAAGAAGTCCAAGAGACAAGTGTCCCCGTACAAGAAGCGACCAGCGAATTTGTAATGTACTTTGATGGTGCTTTTTCGCTGCAAGGCGCCGGTGCCGGCGTGGTACTCATAGCGCCCACCGGAGAGCACCTCAAGTATGTTGTCCAGATGCACTTTCCCAAGGAACAAGCGACACACAATACTGCTGAGTATGAAGGCTTCCTTGCCGGCCTCAGGATTGCAGCCGAGCTTGGGATCAAGAAGTTGATTGTGCGGGGAGATTCTCAGCTGGTGGTCCGACAAGTGAACAAGAGTTACCAGAGCCCTTTGATGGAAGCCTATGTTGATGAAGTGAGGAAGCTTGAAGGGCACTTTGAAGGTCTGCAAATGGAGCACGTCCCGAGAGCTCAGAATGATATTGCGGATGGCCTTTCAAAGTGTGCTGCAATGAAGTTACCTGTGGAGCCAGGGACCTTCCTGCTCAAGTTAACTCAACCATCCGTTACACCATCAGTTGGGCAGAACAAGAAGAGAAAGTTGGTCTCCGGCGACTACTTGCCGGCGGATCTTCCCGAAGCCGCCGCCAAGGTCCCCAGGATCAACAACCAAAATGTTAAGGGACAGTTTGCTCCTGCAGATCCAAGGGTCTGTACAGTTAAAGCAAGCGTTCCCGACAAGCCCTGCCCCGGCAGGCTTGCCGGGGGACCATCAGCTCCGGCAGAGCCGGAGGTTCTTGCCGTAGAAGCTGGGGTTCCCGCAGCAGCCCTCATGCCCTTAGTCCTTGCCGTTGAGCCAAGGGCTCTGGCATGGGCACAGCAGATCGTCCGTTTTCTGCAAACTGGAGAACTTCCCGATGAGCCAGAAGAGATCGAGAAAATAACCAGACAGTCAAGTATGTACCAGTTCGTTGACAATGAACTGTACAGAAGAAGACTCAATGGTGTCAGGTTGAAGTGCATCTCCAGAGAAGATGGACAGAAGCTGTTGGCAGAGATACATGGAGGCATATGTGGCCACCACATTGGCGCAAGGGCGCTTGCCAGGAAGGCGTTCCGGCAAGGGTTCTTTTGGCAAGAAGCCCTCCAAGATGCAACTGCACAAGTAACCAAGTGTGAAGCGTGCCAGTTCCATGCCAAGCAAATTCACCAGCCAGCTCAAGCTCTCCAGACGATCCCTTTATCCTGGCCCTTCTCGGTCTAGGGGCTCGATATCCTCGGCCCCTTTCCCCGTGCTGCCGGGGGCTTTGAGTACTTGTACGTAGCTATCGACAAGTTCACAAAGTGGCCAGAAGTGGAACCAGTGAGAAAGGTGACAGCACAGTCAGCAGTCAGGTTCTTCAGAGCGATTGTTTGCCGTTTCGGAATCCCTAACAGGATCATCACCGACAACGGCACATAGTTCACAAGCCGCACCTTCATGCAGTACGTCCAAGACCTTGGCGCCAAGGTCTGCTTCGCTTCTGTTGCTCACTCGAGGAGCAATGGTCAAGCGGAAAGGGCCAATGCTGAAGTGCTGCGCGGACTCAAGACAAGAACCTTCGACAGGCTGCGCAAGTGCGGAAGAAACTGGATAGAGGAGTTGCCGGCGGCTCTTTGGTCAATCAGGACGACACCAAGTCGAGTCACCGGACAGACACCCTTTGCTCTTGTCTATGGAGCAGAGGCAGTTCTCCCCACGGAACTCGTATACGGATCTCCTCAAGTGCTCGCTTATGATGAGGTCGAGCAAGAGCAACTGCGACAAGATGATGCATTGCTCCTTGAGGAGGAACGTCTCCAGGCTGCTGTACGAGCTGCTCGATACCAGCAAGCCTTGCGCCGCTATCATAGCCGCAGGGTCAAGGCCAGGAGTCTCGAGGAAGGCGACCTTGTTCTTCGGCGTGTTCAGTCCGCCAAGAATTCCAACAAGTTGACGCCGAAGTGGGAAGGCCCTTATCGGGTGAGACAAGTCACAAGGCCCGGCGTTGTCCGCCTTGAGACCGAAGAAGGCTTACCGGTGAGCAACTCCTGGAACATAGAGCATCTTCGCAAGTTTCACCCATAAGGCGCGGTTGCCGTGATCCGCTCCGGCAACCACCTTTTGTACAAGTCTTGCCGCTGTTGCATGTAAACCTTCGTACAAAGCCGGGCGCAGATCCCGTGGATCAGTAAAGCTTTTGTGTTTCGCACTATTTGCCATTTCCATGCTTTTTTGTTATTTGCATGCATTGTTTGGCATCTTGTGCAACACACATCCCCGGTAAGCATTGGCAGGCCAAGAGGCCCTATACTTGTTTTCCCTCCTCTTTTTCTTTCCCTCTTAAGCAGAAGGAACATTCCTCGCGCACAAGTTTGCCGGGGGAGAAGGAGGTGGAGGATGAACCAAGTGATGTTCAAGAAAGAGAAGCTTTGCTGGGGAACAAACGAACTATGAAAGCTAAGTTACCAGAATTTGAGCAGTTCAAATTTTTAAATTTTACTTGTCTTCCTTGAACAACGGCACTTTGTATGGAAAACCTGTGCGCGGAGGAACCTACCCGTGGCTAGCCGCACCCTTACTTTGTTTTCGAGCACGCTCAACGACTTAAGAGAGCTGCGACAAGTATCGCGCCCTTACTTCGTTTTCGAGTTCGCTCAGCAATCTAAGTGTGTTGCGACTAGCTGCGGCAAGGTTGCTTGCCGACAAGGTCTTTTGCCAGTAGGCTGCTCAGAGTCCAGCACTCAGCGCTCGCGGCAAGAGGCCCTTGCCGGCAAGTTCCCTCAAAGCGTAGGGTAGAAAGCATACAAAGTGGAGGACCAAAAGCAAGGGAGATAACACTGCATTGACTGATCAAAATAAGATTGTATATTACAAGGATAACTTGCCGCAACAACTAATCGATTCATGTCCATAACATAATTTGCAGCGGCAGAGGAAACAGAAAGGAAGAAATCTAATCTACGCGGTCGCCTTCACGACTCGTGACTTTGTTCGCCTTGGCAACGATGTGGGCGACCTGCGCCTTCAACGCCTCCTGGTCAGCGTCGTCCGGCAAGGAGCGGAGGACGTTGACAAGGTTGATGCCAGGGTTGCGGTAGACGACCTTCGTCAAGACGCGCTCCAGAGTGCCCGCACAGAGCCGACGCGACTCGTCGGCCAGCTGCACGGGGAGCTTCTCCCGCAGCCGTGCAAGCGCCGGCGCGATTCCCCTGAAGAAGAGACTTAACTTGGCGCTGTGGGGGAGGGCCTCGTCGGGAGAATACACGAGGTGCTCCGCCCTCAGCGCCATCATCTCCTTATCGATGCTGGTAGCGGAGGTGACCAGCTCGTCGGTCCATTGGTCCACCGCCCGGCTGAAGTTGTTCGCTGAGACGGCGACGCTCTCCACCAAGTTCCGCTCCTTGCGGAGCTCGTCCTTCAGCTTCGTCTCGCGGTCCCGGGCGGCGTCGAGCGAGTCAGTCAAAGTGGAGACCTTCAACTCCAAGTCAGCAATTGAATCCTTGGCGGCAGTGAGCTCGTCGCCTTTCTTGGAGAGACGTACCTGCAAGTCAGAGTTGGTGTGGGCATCTTTCTCCCGCTCCACATTGAGCGCGGTGACTCTGTCCTCGCTCGCCTTCAGGTACCGCTCCAGCTGCTCCACCTTAAGCTCCAGGTCCCTCTTGGCAGTCTCCGCGGCGGCGGCAGCATCCTTTGCCTCCTTCAAGGCCCCGCCGATGGCCTGCTCCCGGGCGGTGAGTTCGTCGTCATGGGCGACGAGCTCGACCTTCCGCTGGTTGAGCGCCCCCTCCCGCCGAGACAACTCCTCGGCGGCCAGCCGCTGCCGCTCTTCTGCCTCAGCCTTCTCCAGGAGGAAGGCTTGCTGCTCCCCGGCAAGCTCTTCCCGCTCCTCCGCCAAGTTGCGGAGGGCTGCCTGGTTGGCGGCGCGGAGCTCCGCAGCGCGCTTATCCAGATCAACTCCGGCCTTGGCGGCAAGAGCTTCCCGAGACTCCAGCTTCGCCTGCCTGGCCCGGTACAGAGCCAGGAGCCGGCGAAGTAGCTTCTCCTCTTCGGGCTCGTCACCACCGCCAAGCGCTTCAACAACCTTCAACCCCGCGGAGGCGAGGACCTCTCCATCGTAGGTCTCTCCCTCCACGGGGGCTCGCGACGAGGACGCCCATGGGACTTGTATGAAGATCCCGTTGGGGGCCTCAAGATAAACGGCCGACCGCTCTGTGGAGGCGGAGGGGTCGGCGGCCGGTGCAGCGCTTGACGCTCCTGCTGCCTCCGGGCCAGCAGTGTGGTCGCCGGTTCCTCCCTCAGCCGCAGCGTCTGCGGTCGGGGCGGTCTCTTCAGCGGCAGGCTCGTCGGCTCCGGCCATGCCCTCAGTGGCCGTGGCGTTGCCGCCGTCGCCGTGCGCGCCCTCCTCACCGGCGGTCTCCGTCTCCATCCGCTCCGGTGCAGGAGGATCTAGCAGAAGAAAAAGAAAAGAAAAGATCAAGCAAATATCCAAAAAGACAAATTCAAGAAGGAAAAGCTGCAAGGACTTACCATCGCGGACTTCTTCGACGACAGGCTCCCTCGCCGGGGAATCCAACCTTGGCGGCGGAGTGGTGGCCCCTGCTGGCGGAGGGCCGCCCGCGCCCTCCCTTGGCGGGGTGCTCACCCTTGTCGGGCTGCTCACCCTTGGCGGGGTGCCCGCCCTTGGCGGGGTGCCCGTCCTTGGCGGAGCGTTCTCCCTTGCCGGGGAGTTCACCCTTGGCGGGGAGGGTGGAGCAAGTAGCTCGTCGGGGGCAGTCTCTGGGCGCTCCTGCGGCTGGGGCTCCGCTTCTGCACAAAATAACCAAGACATCATCACAGGCGACTACCTCAAGCGCGCTCAACCAACAGAAAAGAATAACTACCAGACTTACGCTGGGGGCTGCGCTGGGGGCTGCTCCTCGGAGCAGCGGGTTGATCCGGCAAGTTCGCCGCTGGCGTGTCCCCAGTCGCCGCGACGGGCGAGTCATCTTCAACCTCAACCACAGGGATATTGGCCCTCTTTGCCATCCGCTGGGTCAGGGTCCTGAAAGCAAAGCAAAAACAAGATCAGAATCATCAAGGAAGATCAAGACAAAGTCAAAGAAATTACAAGTTGCAAGTACTCACTCCTCTTCCTCGTCGTCGGAGCTGAGGGCGGAGAAGTCGAACTCCACCTGAGATGCTCCCGCGCGAGGAGCAGGAGGAGAAGGCTCCCTCGGGCGCTTGGCGGTCTCCGGGGCTACGGGCTGCGAAGACCCAGCCTCCGTTGTCGCCGAGGGCCGAGGAGCAGAAGTAGCAGCCGTTCCACTCCGGGAGGATCCTCCTCTGCTTGGCGCTGGTACGCGGGGCGCCTCCTTCGCGACTTGGCTCGCCTTGGTAGCGCGCGTCGCCCGGCGCGCAGGCTGCTGTCGAGGCGACTGTGGCCTCGTCGCCGTAGCCACCTTGCGGAGGCGCTTCCTTGGTTGCTGCATGGGACTTGCCGGAGGCGGGGAGTTCTCTGAGGACAAGGAGGCATCGTCGTCAAGTCCCAGAGATCCACCAGTATCTTCATCAGCCTCGACATCCTCCTCCTCCTCCCCGGCAGGCCCACTGGACCCAGCACCTTGCCCGGCGGCCCCGCTCCCTCCGGCGACCTCGCTCCCTCCGGCGGCCTCGCTCACCCCGGTAACCCCGGCTATCCCGGAAAGCCTCAAGGAAGGAACCCCGGCAAACTCATTGGGTGGAAGCTTGAGCAGCATGAGGATTTCGGCCTCCTCTGCTTGGCACGACGCGTCCGCAGCCTCTGCATCGTCCACGGAGTATCCAAAATCACCCACCGCCGCAGCTGCGGCGGCCTCCTCCATCCTAGAAGCGATGTAGGCTATATCCCGAGCCGTAGTGGCCCGGGTGAGGCCCCTGTTCTCCTCGGTGTTCTTGGGCGTCTCGACCAAGTTGTCGAAAAAGCTCAGCACTGCATCCGGCGGAGGCTCTATCCAGGTGGGGTCGACGCCGTGGGAGTCGCACGCAGGCATCATCGCGCGCAAGGAATCCCGGGCAGTGCTGTTGCACAGCGGCACCACTCCCCGGGGAGGTCTAAACCATTCCGGGTGGGCCGGGTCATGCTTGAAAAGCTCCCGGACCATCCCTTTCAATTCCAAGGTAGTGAAATTGAAGTTCAACCCAGGGCGCAGCCTCATAATGTCCGCCGCGTTGCCAAATTCCCATGCTGGCCTTTTCCTTTCTTGTAAAGGGGCAATGCGGCGGCGGAGGAAATCTGCCCCTACCTCTCCGATGGTCAGTTTGGCTACCCGGAGACGGATAATCCTGATGAGGGCAATGCTGAGCTTGTTGTCCTCCGGGGCCAATTCGCTCCAGTCTCTGCCGCGCACTATGGCAGTTGTGCGCGGCGCGGTGAAGGGCTCCGGCTTATCCTCCACTACCCAGCACCAATCTGCACGCCACTCCTCCCACTTGCCGCGGAGCTCTCCCTTCAGGTATGAATCCTTCTTGTTCAGCCGGAAGATCCAGGAGATGCCGCCGGAGAGGGGAGCGCCCGATTCTACTCTAGGCATGAAAAAGTGGCGGAAAAGGGCGACATTGGGATGAATCCCAACATAGTTTTCGCACAGATGTGCGAAAACGGCCATCATAAGGATGGCGTTGGGAGTGAAATCTAGGAGGTGGAGGTTGTATGTGTTCATGATATCGCAAAAGAACTCCGAGTACGGAGGGCACAATCCAAAGTGGAAAAAAGCAGCGAAGAAGAAGTACCCGCCGGGGAACAGATCTTTGGCGACGGCGGGGAAGGCTCTGGTGCGGGGATGGGCTTTGGTCTCCCCGACCAGAACAGATAGTACTTGTTCCGCAGCTCCTTCGCGCCAAGCCTCGGCGCGAAGACCACGCTCCTCTTCCGCAGGGCGGCCAGCTTCGCCGCCTGCTCGGACTTCTCCTTCTTGGCCTTGTCCGCTTTCGCCTTGTGGCTCTTCTGAGCCATGGCGGGGGCGGCGAGGGAAGAGGCGAGGAGCTCGACGGCGCCGCGGATGCGGAAGACGGCGGAGGAGGGGTGGAGGTGAGAAGCAGCGGAGGTTTCTAGAGAGTTAAGACGCAATGAAGACGAAGGAGGGAACTGCCCCTGCTTCCTCTGCTTTTAAGGGGGAAGTGGGGGATGTTCCGCATTTCCCATTAAAGAACAGCCCACGATCTCTCCCACGACGCCGCAATCGACGCGTGCCGTTAGGGAGGGATGCGGTGGATGCGGAAGGGGATACGTCTTACCGTGGGCCGCGCGTGCCCGTGCACTGTTTTGGGCCTGGCCCAACAGCTCGGCACCGTGTGTGGCCCAGGCCCGGGGGCTCCTGTCGGTGTACTAAGATAGGGGTATCTTAGTACCCCAACTTGTGCACGGGCAGTAGCAGCTTCCCGCGGCAGGGTTTACCACGTGCTCGCCGGAAACCTTTTCGGTCCCTATGAAGCCATTCAAGAACAAAGTATGCAAGTCAGAAGATCAAGGCCCCGGCAAGAGGAGCTTGCCGGGAAGGCCACACCAGGCTCAAGATTATCACATTAACACAAGACCCTGGCAAGAGGAGCTTGCCAGGAAGACCAGAAAACAGCATCTCAGAAGACATGTCGTGGCGCATCGCGCGCCCCGGCAGGGCCCGGAGAGCGACAAGCTTCCGGGCCCGGCAAGATCAAGACCTCGGCAAGGTGCTTGCCGGGGGGAAACTTATGCTGTGTGCCCGCGCTCCAGCTCATCTGCCCACGCGTCGTCCTGGGGTCCTTCCAGGGACGCGTGGCGGAAGGCTGTGCAGCTTGGGGCACACGGTGGCAAGCCACGGTGACGAGGCTACCGCCATGGCGAACGGCGAAGCATGGACGGACACTTTTGGGGTCGACGGTGACGGGCATTTAATGCCCTTGTCCCCCACTGTCAAGGTTAGGTGAAGACCACTGTTCATCCACTGTTCATGCACTGTTCCCGCACTGTTACAACTACCACCAAAGTTACATTTTTGCCCTCGTCTACGTTGACACCTGTTGGTGACCCCTTTGAGCTATAAAAGGAGGCCCATGCATAACGTAGAAAAGGTTCGAAACCTAAGCAACTCTCTCGCTCGGTGTAGCTAGTACTGTAGCTCTTCAAGCTCGCGAGCTCAATACAACCAAGGCAGGAGTAGGGTTTTACGCGTCCGCGCGGCCCGAACCTGGGTAAACTGCCCGCGTGTGCCCCTCGATCTGCTCTTCGTGCTCCCTCAGCTCCCTTACCGCAACGTAGAAGGGGCTCCGGTCCCATAGGTGCTCGTGGGAGGACAGTTTCCCCCGACAAGAGGAGGAACAAAAATCATAGCAACCAATCATACACCAAATCTAAAATACAGGAGCCAAACTATATTAAGATTAGCCGAATAAACACTTGTCTTGAGGCAGCATTACAAAACAAAATTTGACACCACTAAGCTGAGACGGCCACAACACTAGACCAAAATCCCACTCTTGGCATTTTTAACGGCACCTCCATCTATTTCAATCATCAAATCATACTAGTCATACTGTTTTTTTAACAAGAACAGCCAGTTCCTAGTGCTCTAGCGTTGCTGGAATTGGTAATTTACGTTGTGAATCACATAAGTTTTCATGCATATTTCATTTTTAGTTTGAAATTGCCCCCCCCCCTTGGTTGCTTGTCACACTCCGCCACTGGTTGGGTGGAGCAAGTGTCTGTCTCTCTTATATATTTTGTTGTCTCTCTTATATTTCATAAATAATAAGGCCACGCATACATTTATTTTTTGTTTGTTGAAGGGAATGCAAATCTGGCTCATTTTATTGAGATAATACAGCAGGTGTTTCTCTTATATATGTGTTAACTTCTGGGTAATACTATTCATTTTTCCTTAGGTTAATATAAAAATGTCCAGTGGGCACATATAAATTCCTTTTACCTACTGTCTTCTATATATATTTGAAAATGATTGCTGCTAGATGTTAATTTGCTGGTACTAGCTAGAATTTGGCACTGAAAAGCAAAAGCAAAAGCTAATTAACTGCTGGGTAATAGCACTGGTACTAGCTAGCTAAAATATGTGTTGTTATTAACAATGGGTAATTAACCTAATTAACTGCTGGTACTAGCTAGAATTTGGCACTGAAAAGCAAAAGCTACAATTAACTGCTGGTATTAGACATGCTTGACATTATATATCAGTTTGTGTGGTTCTTGTTTTGGTAGTAGTAGTTTGCTTTGCTTATCCATGAGTATCAGTCAATTGGTGAACCTGGAGCAGCTTTTTGCTGGGTTTTATCTGCGACCATCGTGTCGTGATGATTTTGCAGGTACCCCGAGAGGCCCTTGAGTTTGCTGGAATGTCAATTAACTTCCGTTCCGGCAAATTCAAGTACTCCATATGTCCTATTTTGAGCAAAGGTCATGCTGAAATTTTCCGTGAATTTTAGCATGACTTTGCTAAAAATAGGACATATGGGGTACTTATGACTAATGCATGGGCCGGGGTATCTTAGTACTTAATTAAGTAGGATCAACTGCCCCTTTATTCTTGCTGCATTAAACCATAGGCGGCAATAGAGCCAAGTGATTAGGCCCAACATAGAATTCTCCTTCCCAGCTTAGCTTTTAGGATGCCTCGGTGTCGACAAACCATAAATTATAAAACCTTGACTTTTAGGGTGCCTCGGTGTCGATAAAAACCTAAATGATGAAAGCTTAGGCTTTTAGGGTGCCTCGGCGTAGAAAAACCCTCAATGATAAATGCTTAGATTTTAGGATGTGTCGGTGTCGACAAGCCCTAAATGATGAGACCATGATCTTGTTCCTTGACAATAACCAACTTTTTGACCAAACTTTTTTCCTATTTAGAGAGAAACATGGCCCACAACGGTGAGGCCGGGGGTTCGGGTGGCAAGGCATTCTGGGAGCTGTCCCAGGAGATGGAGGAACAACCCCACTTGGATGAGGACGCCGCGAAAGTCACCAATCCTGTCACCACTGATGGTGCCGCCGAGGATGACCCCACTGATGGTGCCGTCGGGGATGACACCACTGATGGTGCCGCCGAGAATGCCACAACTGATGATGGCGGCGCACGCACAGATGGCAGCCAACCGAAGAGGCAACAGAAGGACCGGCGCCTGACCGTGCTCCGCACCGTCAAGGAGGAATTTACTGAAGTGGACTCCGACGGGAATCCAATGACGCCCGAACGAATAGTCAAGGGGTACTCGCTTCAGCTCGGGTGCATTCTCTGGAGCACCGTCTCGATCAACACCGAGAACATGAGGCATCTTGACCGAGGGAATTTGTGCAACCTCCTCTTCACGAAGCTGCACGAACGATACAAGTTCCCTGCTGAATTTGAAAACACAAGCCTCAAAGGGAGTGAACAATGCCGCCCTCACGAGGATGAGCACGGCCCTGTCTACTTGGAAAAGCACGGTGAAGAGAATGATTGACAAAGGTTTTAGTTATGAGAAGATCAAGGAGAAAAATCCTTTGATCACCGAAGAAGACTACAACGACTTAAAGATCAAGGGCGAGAGCACCGCAACCTCCGAATCAAGTCAGTGGGGGAAAGAAATGCGGGAGCTGAACTTAGGGGAACACACACTCGGTCCTGGCGGTTACAGAGTGGCGGAGCCTATATGGAACAAGGAGGAGGCGGAGCGTGCCGAGCAAGGCCTACCGCCCCTCTTCGATAAATACGGTGACAAGCAGACCAGGAACTTTGTCAGGGCCCGGTACAAGAAGGACCCGAAAACAAAGGAGCTTACCACGGATCCGAAGACCAGGGCGCTTGAGCTTGTTCTGGTAAGGAATACACCCCCACGTAATTAGCTCCATATGGTTGCATTCTAATTAATGAAGCCAAATTTCTAAATGGTTCACATTCCTTCCGCAGGCAACTGAAAGCAGTAGCGCGGGGTCGACTAAGAGCAACCCTTGGGACACCACTCTAAATAGGGCGTTGAATGTAATGAACAAAAAGGATAAGCTTAGTAAGCCGTCGTCATCTGGTCGTGTGGCCGGCAAAGGCTTGTCCACAAGATGGTCGTCGTACTATAACGCTGGTGGGCGAAAGGAGAAAAAGTCTAGCTCGGAAAGCCAGTCGCGCGAGGTTCAAGAACTCAAGGCACAAGTGGAGCGGATTCCGGAGATTGTCCAAGAGCAAGTGCAACAACAACTAGGATCGACGCTCACCGGCATTATGCCTACCTTGATTCACGGGCTGACGATGTGGATTGCGGGCGGCCAACAGGGGCCGGCCCCGATTCCCAGCTTCACGGCCAGCAACTCGCAGAATGCGATGGCGCGGCCATTGGTGTCTCCGGCGGAGGCGGCATTGGTGTCTCCGACGCCGGCACGGGAGCTTAATGCACCCGGGTGTACACCGGCCGGCACCTCTGCAGCAAGCGGCCCCTCCGTCAATTGCACGCCTGCCGTTGGCAGTGCCTCGACATTAGCAGAGCTCGACGCCATCATCACGGTAACTAATTAAGCCTCTCTCGGCCGAGGACTTCATCTCCTTGCCTTTGACTGGGCATCCCTGACGCCCTACATGTTTTCGCAGGGCGTCGCCGACGTTCAGTGCACTCTCCAGCACTTCGTGAACAACGAGTTGGTCGATGTCGCCAAGGGCAAAATCGTTCAACCGGGCAACCCCGTGTTCCACGGTACTCCGATGCCACCCACCTTGTATAGGGTTCAACTGGTTCGGGTGCTGCCAGGCTACGACGAGTTGTTACCTCCGATTCGACCCGTCGGGGCCAACGAAGATGATGTGATGACCCTCAGCGCCTGCCTAAGCAGGCCCCTGCTTCAGCCGAAGTGCCAGATTCGTTTGGGGGCGGGGGACACCACCCCAAAGACAACACCGCCAGTCGTGCCGGCGCGAAGCCATGGCAAGACCGCCGCAACGGTGACGGACATCCCTATGGCACTGGATCCGAACATGCATATGGCACAGGATCCGAACGACGACGACGACAACGACGACGATACATTTGCCAACGTCGATGAGTACTTTGCCGATCATGGGTACGATGGAGAATTCATGGGGCCTCCTTCTCAAGAACCCAACCCTACAAAAGACTTGCGCGATCTAGCTGGTACCGCGAAGAAACCAAGTTGCAAGAGGCGTCGTCTGCCGTTCAGTTCTCAGGAGACGCCTCCAGATGCCGACTTCACCAAGCATCAGATAGCCGAGGTGCGAAATATTATCAGCCCCAACACACTCAAGAAGGCGGTCTGTGAGCAGAACTCGGTCCCATTACAGGAGAAGAAGAAGGCATGGAAAAGAAAGACTAACAAGGGTGCGAGCCAGCCGGCACCGAGTACGATCCATGCTCAGGACGAGCCACCTTCACCTGAGGATATAATGAGGAGGGTGCATGTGGCGGGTAGGCCGATGCTACCGACTAATATGCTCAATGCTGCAACCAGTGCTATGCGGAGTTTGCATGACAGTGTTCTTTCTTTGGAGAAGCGGCGTCTCAGAGATAAGGATGTGGCATACCCGGTTTTCTTGGCCAAGTTGCCAGAGGGCAAGGGCTTTGTGGATAACTCCATCGGGGGTACGATCGTCCTGCGGTTTGATGGCATCTACGCTATGTTGAACCTTCATCCGCTGCACTACACCTTCGTTCGGCTATTTTCGCTGAGTATGGAGATGCCGATCATTAGAGACAAGACCCCGGACATCGTGATAGTCGACCCCTTCTACATGCGTGCCAAGATCTTGGGCAGCGCTGGGGACCGGCAAGTCGCGAGTTCTTACCTCGAAGGCGTCATTCTGGCAACCAGATAAGGATAACTTCCTTGTGCCTTACTTTCCCGAGTAAGCCGTCCCCTCAACCGCCCCGTAACATATGAATTCTTAGATTTCGATCGGTTTTCTTTCAACATTCCGTGTTTTGTGCAGTGACACACATTGCACACTCATCTCCTAAGCCCGAAATATTCCATGGCCACGTATTTCGACTCGGACCGTCAGTCGAAGGTATACTACACAAATGTCAAGAAAGTTCTTGATGATGTTCTCCCCGGCTACGCCAAATCTGGAGGCACCTTCACCAGGTCTCTTCGTAAGTACGTCAAGCACATGTTCGCCCACAATACGACGTTCTGCTGCGTCAAGCAGCCGCCTGGCGGTCACAAGGGTGCCTACTACGCCATCCATCACATGCGGTCGATCGTACGGGACCATCATCACCTTCTGCTACCGAGTAAACTCAAAGATTGGGCCGCGAGCGTGTCGGCAATCCAGGACGCGGACATCAGACAAGAATTCTTTCGCATCCAGTCGGAGTTTGCGGAAATCATCCATCAAGATGTCCTTTGTACCTCGGGGCAGTTCTACCTCAGAAATTAACCGTCCAACAGTGACATAGACACAATGCTACAAATGCAGGCTGACAACGCCCGCGATTTCATGACTCCCACGATAGACGGCGGCTTCATCCACGCTCCGGTCCCTTGAGTTGAGTCGAAAGTAGTGATGTTGTGTCTAGTTCTGAAACATCGATTGGCTCATGTTGTAATTAAACTTTAATGAACTTGTAGTATGTCTCTTTGGTTTCGACAGTAGTTCAACTTAGATGTAATCGATGCTATTAATGTCTTGTTTTTCTCTTCTGATCGTTCTGTTGCATACTTATATATTGCTTATGTATTGTCTGTGTTGGTAATAATGTTTCGTTTGGCTAGTGCATAGCGATGCCGTCGTATGTCGTGTACAAGGGTAAGGTTCCCGGAGTCTACGACGACTGGGAGGAGTGTCGGAGACAGGTTCACCATTTCAGCGGTAACAGTTACAAAGGGTACACCACTAGGGCGGAGGCGGAATCTAGATTCGCCCGCTATCTAGCGGGAGAGGGGAGGGAGCGTTGGAGGAACCGGATGAAGACGAGTTTCATCGTGATGATGCTCATCGTGATGACCGCATCTCTCTTCTATGTGATGGTAGTTTAGATGATCAATATCGACTTGTAATGTGAAGACAAACTCGCTACTCGCGGTCTCGAGACTTGTAATATAATGTTCTATCTTTGTTCGGTCTTTTGAATTCGAAGACTAATATGATGAATTGTATTCGGAGACTAATATGATGTATTCTATTCAGAGACTAATCTTCTATTGTATTCGATGAATCTGTTGTTGCTGTGTGCTGCTGTCTATATTCTGTCCAATAATACATTTTGTAACCTGTGCAAAAAACAGAAAATTAAAAAAAACTTAATATTCATACTAATGGCGCATCACATCACAGTGCGCCATTAGCATGCCAAAGGATACTAATGGCGCATTATCCAACAGTGCGCCATTAGTATGCCAAAGTTACTAATGGCGCATCACGCAAGAGTGCGCCATTAGTATGCCAAAGCACCTGGGTATATATGGCCCCCTGAGAGGCATACTAATGACGCACCGTGGTCTATACTAATGGCGCACCTGTGTATACCAGATACTAATGGCGCACCATAGGTGCGCCATTAGTAAAAAATATTAATGGCGTGGCACTAATGACGCACCAGTAATGCGCCATTAATGGCCAAAGTAGGTGCGTCATTAGTAGGCCTTTTCCTAGTAGTGCATCCTCCACATTGCGGCCCGCTTCCAGGTTATCTAGGTCGCCCGAGCTCCTCCACTGCGGTCAAACCGCACCAATGGCCGACCAGCCTGCTCTCGGGCGCTCCGGGATACCTCTTCACCGCGACTGTTCCAAGCCAGTCTCGCGGCTGCGATCAAGCCGCCCTCGCGGTAAACTGTCGGTCGTCTTTGCGCCCGTCACTCGCCGCCGCAGCTGCAGGACATGGATATGACCCGGAGAAGGACTCAGGTCGCGTCTCCGAGACCACCCGTTATACGCCTTGGCTGCGGAAGCCATTGTTCCCACGGGCCACGGCTGTCGAACCGCCTCCATGGCGTTTGCCTTGACGAACCACCTGCTCTGCTGTGGCCGTCCCAGAGCAGCCCTTACCGCGCCGGGGCCACCCCACCTTGACCTGCCGTCACCGGAGAGCCTCCCTACGTTGAGCTTCCCAACGTGAAAAGCCGTCGTCTCCATTGTGGTCTGCCCTGAGCTGGCTTTCCCGCGCCGTTGCTGAGCCGTCCTGAGCCGCTCCCGCCGTTGCGGCCCCGAGGGGTCACCTCCGCTCGTTTTCACTCCGGATCACCGGTGCGCCAACCACATATGAGCCCGACCTCACGTCGCCTCTGCATTCCGGTCCATTGGCCGCACATACTCCATACAGGGCTTGGATAGAGAACAAGACAGACGTAATTTCAATTGCGTTGGTTCAGTTTCATCAGGTTCTGGACATGGAAAACAGTGGCCTGTATTTCAAATGACCATATACTGATCACAGTGCAGGAGCTGAAAGCAACATGGAGTTTTCTAGTTAGAACATTAACAGAAAGAGGAAGTGATGTGAGGCTATGCTAGTACTAGTTCAACATATGTACTCCTCCATCAGTCAGTTAGATACGTCTAGAATTTTGGAAAGGCCATGGCCACACGAACTTGATCACTTATTGATGAACAGCAGGTCTGCCTCCAACAGAAAGTATAGCAGATATTATACTCAAACCCTCAGTCAAAATCACCTATCTCTGCGCCATACCAACGGGCCAAGCTGCCTAATGTTCGATGGACATGCGCCAAGGGTACAAGTTTATGGTTCGTTCAACTCATTTGCAAAATGCGCACACGCAATCATTTGTTAGGCTCGTCCAACCGCGTCTGGCTGTCTACACACGCAAGTTCAGAGGAATTTCATATGATAAACTCGTTCAACAGCAGGCCAAACCAAAGGGGTTTTTCTTCGTTGATATGTGAAGGCAGAATTGGTCAATCATACTATATGGAGTACTATTCCCTGGCAGAGAAGACCAAGGCATCTCTCCCTCGTTTCATTCTTGAGCTGCCGCTCGAATGTTACCTATGACGGACGACTACTATTGGGGGCAAGAAAAACAATTCAAGTTACAACAGTACTAGACAAAAGAAGGTCACGTGGGTGTTGTGCTACATCACATCAGCGGAGCTCAAAGCGTGCACATTCTATTTAGTATTATCTTTCACTAGCATCAGGTGAAATTATTGTTATACTGTAGATATGGGCCCGCGACGACATCAATGTGCACTGATGATCGTCTGTGCCGCACTGCTCGACTGCTCGACGGACACACGGTCCGGTCTACATCAACTTGCCAGTTCGTGCGGCTTACAGCACCTGCAATTGACTCGCCCGTCCGCCTGGCTTACTGTGCCTGCAATTGATTCGGATGTCTCCACCGGCTTACAACACTGTGGCCGACTCATCTATCTATATCGCCTCTAATGCTGCGGCCGTCTTTACTGTCCGTCTCTCGCGGCCTGGTCTACATCAACACATCAGGGCCACACCTGTCTGCATGAACAGTTTATTGAGTATAAAGCCAGTCACTGCTCGGGTAGCCCGGTTTTCTTCCAACAACTCTGGAGCGCGGTTTATTGAGAGCAATTTATCATGTATTATCAGCCGTCGTCTGCACTAAATCGCTCAATGGGAAGGCACACAAGTCACCGCCACTAAAGTTTGGTTAACTTCAAAACAGTCAAATGGAAGGAACCATTGGCCGAGTTGTTGACACGGCTCATACGGGGTCATTTATAACCCGCCGCAGTCACCATCAACCTTCTGTGGATTCACATCGCGCTATCAATACCAATGACATACATCTTATGCTAATGGTCAAGTCTGGAGAATCTCAAGCCCACTCCTTGAGTCGTCTTATGACTCGGGGGCTACAATTATATGACTCAGCAAGTCTTGCCAGTTTTCAGCAAAATTCAAGAACCCCAGGACATTGGAGTGAAAAATAACCTGGCCCCGGAGATTACTGTTATATCGATGAAAATTTAAGGGCTGTCAGAAAGTTTCCGGCTCAAAATGAAGGATCCAGTTCAAGGGAAATCTCGTCTCCCACAAAGCGCTGAAGCTCTTAATATCCGGTTCACAATCCGGCTCAAGGGAAATATGTCTCCTACAAAGCGCTGAAGCTCTTAATATCTGGTTCACAAACCAGCACAAGGGAAATCTGTCTCCCACAAAGCTTTGAAGCTCTCAAATCCAGTTTACAACTCCGGCTCAAGAAGAATTCAGTCTCTCGCAAATTCGGATTCTTAGGAAGATTATAGGGACCAAAGAGAGTTGGATACATGGCACAGCTCAAACATAGGTCTCCGACGAGTACAATTCGTAAGTATGTCACTCAGTACTAGAAAAAGGCTTATCCCGAATATCTCTACTAGTGGCGCACCATGATGGTGGTGTGCCACTGCTATATAGCAGTGGCGCACCGGAATCAGGTGCGCCACTACTATGTTTTTACTAATGGCGCACCACATGAGCAGTGCGCCATTGCTATTTTTTTGGGTCCATCCCCCCCCCACCAGACATAGCAATGGCGCACCACACCTAGGTGCGCCACTACTATGTAGCATAGCAGTGGCGCACCTAGGTGTGGTGCGCCATTGCTATGTCTCACACACACAAACACACACACCCCCGCCTTGTGGGTCGCCTTTTAGGTTTTTCAAAAAATTAAAGAAAATGATAAAAGATTCAAAAAAAATCAAAAAAATAGATGCCCATGTGTTATGTGTTCTATTTGTTAGGAAAATTAACAAACATGAATTTTGAATTTTTTGCAAAAGGCCGCCGTGTTTCGGTAAAATGGTCGTAACTTTTGCATACGACCTCCGATGAAAAAGTTTTTTATATGAAAAATCTTATCCTCGAAAAGTTACATCCGAATTCAATCAGCTACGCCCGTCATTGATTTCTAGAATCCTCAAAAATCTAACAGAAAAAAGTTACGATGCTTTTAAGATCTGGAGGCAAAAAAATTCGAAAAAAATACAAAATAAATAAATAAATTAGCAATGGCGCACTTGTGCATGGTGCGCCGCTGCTATTTTCCCGCCTTCAAAATAAAAAAAATACAAAAATAAAAAACAAGTTAGCAATGGCACACCTTTTGAATAATGTGCCACTACTATTTTCCCGCCTTCACAATTCAAAAAAATAGCAATGGCGCACCAGTTCATGGTGCGCCACTGCTAAGTTGGGATAGAAGTTTAAAAGGGTCGGCCAGTCACTTACCCCTTCATTCTTCTCCTCCTCTCCTCCTCTCCTCCTCTCCTCCACTCCATCTTCTCCTCTCCGGCGACCTCCTCCTCCTCACGGTGCTCCTCCGACGACGACCTCCTCCTCCCTCCTCTCCTACTCACGGTGCACCTCCTCCGGCGGCCTCCTCCTCCCTTCTCTCCTACTCACGGTGCTGCTCCTCTGGCGACCTCCTCCTCCCTCCTCTCTACTCACTGTGCTCCTCCTTCCTCTCCTGCTCACGGTCCTCCTCCTCTCTGACGACCTCCTCCTCCCTCCTCTCCTGATCCTCACGGTCTCTCCTCCCTCCTCCTCTACTTCCGGCCACATGTGGAGCTCCCCCGGCACAAAGAATGTACCAGATCCAGGTCGGGAACGAAATTTGAAAAAAAATCAAGCAAAAAAATGAGCAAAAAAACAAGCCAAAAAATAAGCCAGATCTAGATCCAGATCCAAATTCAAAATTCAAAAATAGCAATGGCGCATGGTGGGGGTTAGACGGTGCGCCACTACTATTTTCCTGCCTTCAAAATGAAAAAATAAAAAATTCAAATAAAAGTTAGCAGTGGCGCACCTGTAGCAATAGTAATGCCGCAGTACAACGTGCGCCACTGTTACCTGCAATACTAATGGCGCACCAGAGGTCGGCCATTAGTATTTGTTACTAATGGCGTGGTAATAGTGGCGCACCTATAGAGCGCCATTAATGGCAAAAATAGGTGCGCCACTAACAGTCCTTTTTCTAGTAGTGACTTGGGGGCTTCTTGTTCAAACATAGGCGTATTCGACCAAAGAGAATATAGCGTTACTACCCATTTGACCAGGTTATGTTCAAACATAGGCATATTTGACTGAAGAGGACATAACCTGTGGATCATCCTACCTGTACCCAGCTTCTTCAACTCCATTACGTCATCCTGATTGACCCGGCGAACTCTTGGCGATCAGTCTAGTATGGCGTATTCGACCAAGACCTTAGCTTGTTAAGGTTCAAACGCCGGCTGTCATGTGAGAGCACGGCTTATAGATAGTCAGGATAAGATCCAGGCTCAAAATGCCGCCTTCCTTGAAACTTGGTTAAACATGCATGTTTGCTTGATGCTACTCTGACCCCGCGTACTCTCGATAAGTCATATTTGAACTTATCCAGGTTCAAATGTCGATTGGGTATGTGTGAGAGCTGGCTACAGAATAAAACGATACTCCAGTGGCTCAGGCCAGTTTCATTGAAGTTTTCTATTATCGTACACATACATCATCATACATTGCATCATATACATACATCATCATATATTGCATCATACATTTTATCATCATTACATCATCATAACATGCATCATATATGCATAGATATACTGATTTATATTGCAGGAACCGATTTTCAAACCAGATTATATTATTCAAATCTTTAATAGCCAAACATGGCAATGACTATGATTTTATCAATGGATATGATTTATTCTACGATGGAAGGAATAGTCCCGAGTCGCCGCAGGCTTACAACCCGGCAGTTGGGGGCTACATCATTCAAGTTGAGATTACATCAAATATGCAAGTCCCATGTCACTGCCAGCATGCACCATGGCACTCGGGGGCTAATGCAAAGTCATTTTTTGCTCACCTTATTGAAGGCCCCGACTCATCACATCGTAATGAGCCGGCCCTTGGGGGCTATCAATTGCTCCTATAAAAAATTCAAGGTACACAAGCCTTATTCCATTATATTGAAGGGTCCACTACTCAGTTGGTAAAGCACAAAGCTCTTAACCTTGTGGACGTGGGTTCAAGCCCCATGATGGGGGTTACATCCTATGATGTTCTTTTCAAAGAAGTATATGTAAAGTCCCAGCTCAATATTATCTTACTGAGCCGGCCCTTGGGGGCTACACATTGTTGTTCAAGTCTACATGATCATATTTATAAAGTCCCTGCTCATTATTGTATAATGACCTGGCCCCTGGGGGCTACACTGGTTGAAGTTTTTATGAGTATAAGGCATTTAAAAGTCCCAGTTTGCTGCAAGCATGACAACCCGGCACTTGGGGACTACATATGTGGGATATTCAGTTTTGACTAGTGACTGAGATGAACAATCTCGATTTCTTCAAGGTTGCAATATTTATATTGAAACAAATCTTAAGCTATCACTATGTTCTCCTCTTAAGACTTGGGGGCTACATGTGATATGAATATAATTGAGGAACATCTTCAAAATCTCAATTTTGAGCAAACCAGGAAGATCAATTATGTGACCTGGCATTGGCAACAATCAGGACCCGGCGTCTATAACAGTCATGACCCATAATCGTCAGTTTTTTATAACCCGGAGATTTTGGAAATTATAACTCAACAAGTTCTACATCTTTAAGCCGGCTGAAAATCAGATGAGTATTTCAAGACCAATATCTTTAAGCCTGTCACATCCCCAGTTCTGGTCTGCTCTGGTCCAGTTAGTCTTGTGTTGCATCATGTTTAAATTTCTCTTAAACTGAAATGGGGATGACTAAACCCTAGCACCAGATGAAACCAACTAGGTTCAAAATTCAAATCTTTTTCAATGAACCCAAAATGCTCTTTGGAAAAGTTCATCATTTTTGGATTGATTAAAAACCTCTGCCAAAAATGTTGCACATATTTCTAGGACCATTCTGGATTTTTGAATTAAATTATATCTTATTTGCATTTGGGCATTTAAATTTTATATATTATTTAAAATGCTCAAATAATCATAAACTAAAATGTTTACTGTTGGATTTATTCCAAACAGTAGCCATGCCTGGTTTCATGATTTATGAATATGTTCTGGTATTTTTATTAAATCAAAACAAAGTCAAAAGAATAGAAAATAGAAACTAAAAGAGAAAGCACAGAGAGAGAGGGAGTCTTACCTGTGCAGCCCACCTGGCGGCCCAAGTGGCCGGCCCAGCCCACCAGGGGCAGGAGCGTCTTCAACCTCCTGCCAGAAGGACAGGCAGGTGCGTGGCGACGGCGCACGCCCATGGCCTCCACCTCCTCCATGTCTGCTTCCCTCCCGACGGCCTGGACGAGCGCCACGACACCTCTAGAACCCCCTGGACAATACTCTCCCCTCCTCTGCTCTCTCCCTCGTCCCCTCCCACCATGGCCGAAGCCGCCGCGGCCGTGCCGGCGAGCACCACCGCGGCCACAGCCCTCCCCACGCCCCCGCAAAGTGCCCAGTAGCTCCGCCTCGTTCCTCTCTTCCTCCTCGCCGAGCTGCCCGATGCCAGGAGCCCCTAGAGCGCCATCATCGACCTCGTCTTCAACCTACGGCCATGGAGATCGCCGGCGACCGTGCGCCCGCTCCGGTGCTTCCTCAAGCTCGCTGAGGCCACCACTACATTCGTCGTGAGCCCCTGCTTGTTTCCCCTCTCTCCCCGTGGTCGATTTCTCCACCTAGCCTAGCTAACCACCGCGCCCGAGAGCTCGGATCCGCCGGCGATGCCGCCGCCGTAGCCACGGGCCCTGCGTCTCGTAGCCGAGCATGCTTCCGTGCTCAGCAGCTCTGCAGCAAGCTAACACACCCACCAGCTCACCTTCTCGTGCCCCGTAGCACCTACTCCATCGGTGCCCGAACTCCGGCGCCGCCGCGAGCTCGTTTTCGACGAGCTCCGGCCACCCCAGCCCCTCCCGATGGCATGAATGGATGCGCACGAACAAGGGCTCCTCCCTGGTGCCAGCAGCGCGACGAACGGCCGTCCCTAACGCAAGTCCGGCAAGCTTCTGCCGCAGTTTTGGTCGCCGCCGGCCGAACTCCGGTGACCGCCGACGTGGCGCTTAGTTAGGAGCTAACTACACCACTAATCACCCCTAATAGCCACTGACCAGTGGGCCCTAGCCCTGGTCAAACCCCAGTCAAAGCTGGTTTTGACCGGATTTAGTCCATGTGTCACTGACCAGTGGGCCCCACTGGTCAAGTTTGACCTGGACCAGCCCGTTGACCTGGTGACATCATGTTGACGCAGTAAGTATTTTCTGGAGTTTTAAATAAATCAGAAATGATTTATTTAATTCAGAAAATAACCAAAACTTCTAAAAATCATAGAAAATAATCTATAGCTCAGATGAAAATAATTTATATATGAAAATTGATCAGAAAAATCCAAGGAATCTGTTTATGGCATTTTCATGCATGTTTGAATAACTTACGGCCACTGTTTAGGACAATCTGAATAAATGGCATTTGAATAATCACATATGGAGTTTGAATTTGAACCTTGGTTCAAACCAACTTCATTTAACATTGTTGCTAGTTGCATTAGGCCAAACCACATCATATTGCCATGTCATGTTCATGCATCATATTGTTGCATTGCATTGATTGTGTTCTTTCTCTGTTTGTCGGTTTTGTCCCCTCTCAGTAGACGACGTTCCGACGATGAGTTCGATGACACCGATGAAAACTCATTGATATCTTCATAAGTGCCAGGCAAGCAAAACCCCATTGAGCATTCCGATACAATCCCACTCACTCGCTCTTGCTCTCTCTTAATGCATTAGGACAACAACGCTTCAACTGTTACCTGCTGCGGTAGTTGAACCCCTTTCCACTGCATGACCTGTCATTGCCACAGTAAATAGTTGAAACCCACTAGTATGAGTAGGATTTGTTTGAGCCATGTTGTGCCTACTCATTCATGCTTTCTGGTTATGCCTGCTATTGCTTAGAGTTGTGTCAGGTCTGATTCATCGGGGATGAATTGGAATGGTGGTGAACATGTCCTAATGTGTGTGAGCTAAGTGTGTGAACACGATTTGGTAAAGGTAGCGATGAGAGGCCATGTAGGAGTACATGGTGGGTTGTCTCATTGCAGCCGTCCTCAGGAACTGAGTTCTGTGTTGGTTGATCCATGATCAGTTACTACCATGCATTGGGCCCGAAAACAATGGACCCTCTCGACTTATTAATCAACATGATCTCTGTCCAGGAGTTGCAACTAGTTTCTGGTGTTTGTAGTTTACTGGAGGTCGTGCGCAGCGCTGACCCTCGGGGTGGGCTGTGACACGGCAGATACGTGGCACGGTGTACCGATTGCCCGTTTGGTGATGCGGGTACCCTGTACACATCGTTTGGGGCCGTGAGCGACACCCCGGCCGGATCTCCCCACGGATGGAACCCAAATAGGCGATAAACCTGGACGAGAGACTTGTGTGGTTAGTCAGGTCGTGGCCGACACCCTCGCTGGGCCTCCGCTTGAAGGTTGCCGAGTACATGTCGTGTAAACGGCGGTAAGTGGTGAGAGCGTGTGTGAAGAAGTACACCCCTGCAGGGTTAAATATAATCTATTCGAATAGCCGTGTCCGGGGAAATGGACTTCTGGGTTACCTATTACAGTTCATAGACAAGTGAAAGTGGATACTCTAACACGCGCAAGATAAGCGTGAGTGCTATGGATGGCCTTCTCGTAGGGAGACGGGAGCGGATCCATAGTGGTGTATTGATTGGTGAATATGTGGACTCGTGTGCGCCACCTCAAAGAGTTACTTACAGTTGTAGTTTAGGATAGCCACCGAGTCAAAGCTGGCTTGCTGCAGTCAAACTCCACCACCCCTTTGTTGATACCGATGCATATGTAGCTAGTTCTGATGTAAGTCTTGCTGAGTACCTTTGTACTCACGTTTGCTTAATTTATGTTTTTGTAGAGAGACTTCAGTCACGCTAGTGGTTCCGCGTGGACTTCGACGTTTAGCTTGTTACCTCAGCTACGATCTTGTACCCTTGGGAGGGTCTGGTAGATAGTCAGGCTTCTCAGCCTTTTTCATTTGTAGATGTATGTACTCAGACATGTAATGCTTCCATTGCCTGTATGCTCTGTATGTTGGGTCATGTGACCTCTGTTTGTAATAAATGCTATGATGGCTCTTCTGGGCCTTATTTATATGAGTTGTTGAGTTATGTTGTGATGCCATGTTGTACAGCACATACTTGCATGTTATGCGTACGTGTAATGTGTATTGCTATGTGTGGGATCCGACACCTAGTTGTTTACCTTTGCTAGCCTATCTTACAGGGAAATTTCTCCTGGTGCTTCCACTGAGCCTTGGTAGCTTGCTACTGCTCCGGAACACTTAGGTTGGCCGGCATGTGTCCTTCTTCGTTCCTGTGTCTGTCCCTTAGGGGAAATGTCACGCGTTGTTCCTTTAAGTCCTTGTAGCTTGCTACGACTTGGGCTCATACGTTGATGACCGACACGTTCGTTGCTGGGTCATGTATGCATGTCTCTGTAATTTAGTGCCACTTTTGGTTTATAACTGGTCATGTCGGCCCGGGTTCTCTGTCATATGGATGCTAGCGACACTATCATATACGTGTGCCAAAATGCGCAAACGGTCCCGGGCCAGGTAAGGTGGCACCCGTGGAATACCGTGCGTGAGGCTGCAAAGTGATATGGTGTGTTACAGGCTAGACCTGTGTGACTTAGGATCGGGGTCCTGACAGCTTTGGTATCAGAGCCTGACTGCCTGTAGGATTAGCAAGCCAAACTGGTCGAAGTCGTGTCTAGAAACTCTTTAGTTATGTAAGGGAATTGATTGTGGAAGGGAACGTAAGGCTCTTTTTACTCCTTTACCTTATGCCCTTCTGATCTGAGTCACCTTCTCCTATTCCACGGGGATTAAGAACTAGGCTTTCTCTTATGTCTATCAGGATCACGTTATTGTGGATTCAACCCCAGTTCAGTTTCTACTACACCTGTTGCTCATCTGTTGGTCTCAGAACCTTAACATGATAATGTTAAGTGGTTATGCTATCTTTGTGCATGAGTCTCAAAGGTATTTTCGAGCATTCACTGCCGTTATGCTGTCCGAGTCATCCCAGGTCTCTAAACAATCTGATGCATTTGCAAATCATTCCTACCTGTTCTTAATGTCCTTTTAGGCCAGATTAACCACACTAGACGGTGAGTTGTGGTACTCTGTTACCTCGACACATATGTTGGAGTTATTATTATGACCATAAGTATCTTAGAAGATCACCCAGTAATCCAGCAATGTTTTATATTCCAGTGTGATGATTTTGGCCATCATTCTCGAAAGCATACCGTGATGCCATTTAGTTAGTAGGCATTATATCTCTGGGTTCTTGAACCCTAGATTCTTTCTACTTACTTCATGTTGATAGTATTTGCTCGTTCCTTTAGGTTATTAGTAACCTTGTGATAGTCCTCGAGGTCCGTGGTATATCCTTCTTCCAAATACCATGAACCATCATGGCAGAAGTTCTTCTGAACCAAAAGATCACAACCCGAGTGCTCTTGAGTAGTACTCCATTCATATTGTGACTCTGCCAATTCTACTTTCCGCATGGGTTATCCGGAAGACATATGTTGAACTCGTTCGACATGTTAATCTATGCATCCACAACTCAGAAGTTATATGTTCCTTGAGTTGTCTCCTTTTAGTTGTATTATGACCCTCGTCTATCAATTGATAGTCAGGAGTAGTTGTGCATTCGTGTTCATCGATGCCTTCTACCCTTGTGGTCCGTCAAGCCATTCTATTCTGGAATGACTAGGAGAAATAAACTTCCGTACCCTATCCATATCCAGGATTGGGTCAAAGAAGTTGTACTTCGCAGATGAAGAATGCTAATGCAGCTTCTAAACTGTTCTATCCTGGAGTATTACCATCTTTATGTCAAGATTGTCATGGGAATTGCACAACCTCCTATGAACTCTTGATACAGTGATACTTCTCACCATCACCGTTCATTTCTCGGTCTCCGTGTTGTTGTAACCGAAATGCTGACAAGTGGATTATGATGTGTGAAATCAATACTCCTAGCAACTCTGTTGCTTGGTAGTTAAAATGGACGATAATCTCATTCTTAGCATGATGGTTACTGAATCATCATCCTAAGTTTGATCGTGCTACCTAGTCAACTTCCTTGGTGCACTCCTTGATTGGTGAGTTAGGATTTTGTTAACTCCTCGCTCATTTGATCATATCATCTCGCCCTGAGAAGCAAGATTGGTCCCGAGCTTAGTAACATATCGGTGGTTCGTGATTTTCCGAATATCTTCTCGGAAGTATTACCAGGTTGTCACCTGACCACTGTGTTGAGATCATGATCAAGTTGGTTTCTTTATAAACCACCACTTCTCTAAGAATCTGTATTGGATACCCTGAACTGGTTGGTTAAGCTAAAACAATAACTTGGAGAGTTGGGAGATAAAAGCTTGCCAGCTTAGTTCATCTCAAGGGGTATGTTTGCGTGTGTTGAAGATAGATGACATCTTCATCAGTTGGTCCCTGTGATCAGTTGTTGGACCTATTGTCATATCAAAACTTTGATTTGAGTGTGGGCTATCATCAAATCAAATCAGAACCAACGATGTTCTTAATGTTGTCTTACTCGTGGTTGATCCCTCGAGCATACACCATTACATCTATTGGTCTGACCAATACTATCACTTGTTCACATAATTATGGAGTTCCATCTCCATGGAAACCTGGATGAATTGTTGTTGAGCCCATCAGCAACATTGTTATCTTCACCATGATCTATGTTGAACATCCAGTTAGTATTGGAAACTTTTATAAGCATTATCTTCATGACCGTTCGTGAAGCATAGGTACGGAAGAAAGAAGTGACTTCCTCTAATTCATGTGCATTTGATGCAAGTTGCCGCCGTGAATTCGAGAAATCATGTTTTTACCTCCTCTGGAGTCATCCCAAGTCAGTCATGCATACGTGCGAACTATTCTATGGTCTGATAGACTGATCATCTTCATTCCATATGTGTCCCTAGCACACCAAGCCACCAACTGAATTGTTCAAGGAAGAGAAGTCTATGTTTGGGATCTAATCCATGGACTTGCATAGAGACTTCGTTATCCTTGTTGATGGTTCCCCACCTGAACTCGATAGTGTTTTGTTGTAAGACTATTACATGGCCATGCTTGTCCTGGACAACGTGTTCATACGTATGTAGCAGAACCAGCTCATGTTTAGGAGCTTGCTATCGTAGTTCACCCC
>LR738709.1:163641102-163732788 GCA_902687465.1 Secale cereale
CCCCCCCCCCCCCCCGAGAATCTCGCAACGCCGTCTCGTTGATTTGTGTTGCAAACATTCATTCTTTCTAGACTCGGTGAGTCTGGAATATCCTGACACCATCAGAACTGAATCTCAGGCAGATATGATGGTTGGAGCCTTTCCCAAGAACTATAATATTGGTCTCTCGATAATCGGTAAAGTGGATGTCGTGGCCAACACACCCCGCCGGAAGACCTGTTGTTGTAGAATCTTGATTGAAGAAATTGGCCACCTCCCCATAAGGACTTCGTAGGATTTACTCCCTAGTTGTTCCTTATGGATTCTTGTGCTTCCGAAGTCCGACCTTTACTTGATGTTCAAGATACCAAACATATCTATGAATGGTTTATGCTAACACATCAAGGAGAACATTAGAAGCGGAGTGCTAAATGTCTCTCGGTCGATCATCCAGATTTAGCCCCTTGACTCCGCTAAGGTGAAATCTGAGAAATGTTATCTTCCTTTGCATCTGCATCATCCATCGTTATTCATGATGGTAGTATATGATGTTGCCAGGATCCTTGACACGGATATTGGTAAAACCTTGATGAATGTGGAAATACTCAAGTTCTTGAGAGCACGCACAAGCACTAGGTGTTATCCTCGACACTAACCGGGATTGCTCCCAGTGTTCTTGGTTATGTTGTAACCTCTCAAAGAGCAATTTACTCTCTACTGTTGGGTTTCTCCCCAGTTACCAGAATCATTCCCAGCATCTGCATTTTGCTCCCAGCTTGCACCACCAATGTGTCAATTCTCCATGGGATACCATTCTCAATCATTGCTGTTCGGGATCATCCTTAAAAGTGGAATTGCCATGGGTTCCATCCATCTTCGATGATATCCAAATCATCCCTTGTGTTGTCTTTAACAAGATAGTCCACATCATCCATTTTGGCCGAGAATGTCATTTCTTCGGACTCCGTCAAATGATCGATTGTGTTTGCCTTAGGTTGGTATAGGGAATTTCAATGATCTCTATATCAAAAGTAATTCTTTTTGCCACTTAAGGGAATAACTCTACGAGTCACCTTCTCCAAGGTGCCCCGTCTGGTGGTATCGATCACCATCTTCTTAGGTGTGGAATTATTGCCACTAGGTGAACCTTCATCGTTTGTTTCACTCCATCCCCCTGGAGGTGTACTCCGTGTCTCAGCTCAAGAGATGTTTCAACGTCTCACTCCATGGGTTGATCTTGAGTTGCTCGATCTTTTGGAAGATCAATGTTGTAGAGTTTCTCTCATTATCACCGGTTGGATGAAGATCTCAAGCAAGGATGACAAGATCAATAGGATATAATGAATCAACATTTTTCGAGGAGGGAAACCGGGATCGAGAAGATTGTGTTAGATAGTGTCCCCTCTGATTTCTTATCTCACGTCCTGAATCTCGGGACGAGATTCTTGTTTAGTAGGGGTGAGTTGTCACATCCCCAGTTCTGGTCTGCTCTGGTCCAGTTAGTCTTGTGTTGCATCATGTTTAAATTTCTCTTAAACTGAAATGGGGATGACTAAACCCTAGCACCAGATGAAACCAACTAGGTTCAAAATTCAAATCTTTTTCAATGAACCCAAAATGCTCTTTGGAAAAGTTCATCATTTTTGGATTGATTAAAAACCTCTGCCAAAAATGTTGCACATATTTCTAGGACCATTCTGGATTTTTGAATTAAATTATATCTTATTTGCATTTGGGCATTTAAATTTTATATATTATTTAAAATGCTTAAATAATCATAAACTAAAATGTTTACTATTGGATTTATTCCAAACAGTAGCCATGCCTGGTTTCATGATTTATGAATATGTTCTGGTATTTTTATTAAATCAAAACAAAGTCAAAAGAATAGAAAACAGAAACTAAAAGAGAAAGCAGAGAGAGAGGGAGTCTTACCTGTGCAGCCCACCTGGCGGCCCAAGTGGCCGGCCCAGCCCACCAGGGGCAGGAGCGTCTTCAACCTCTTGCCAGAAGGACAGGCAGGTGCGTGGCGACGGCGCACGCCCACGGCCTCCACCTCCTCCCTGTCTGCTTCCCTCCCGACGGCCTGAACGAGCGCCAAGACACCTCTGGAACCCCCTGGACACTACTCTCCCCTCCTCTGCTCTCTCCCTCGTCCCCTCCCACCATGGCCGAAGCCGCCGCGGCCGCGCCGGCGAGCACCACCGCGGCCACAGCCCTCCCCACGCCCCCGCAAAGTGCCCAGTAGCTCCGCCTCGTTCCTCTCTTCCTCCTCGCCGAGCTGCCCGATGCCAGGAGCCCCTAGAGCGCCATCATCGACCTCGTCTTCAACCTACGGCCATGGAGATTGCCGGCGACCGTGCGCCCGCTCCGGTGCTTCCTCAAGCTCGCTGAGGCCACCACTACATTCGCCGTGAGCCCCTGCTTGTTTCCCCTCTCTCCCCGTGGTCGATTTCTCCACCTAGCCTAGCTAACCACCGCGCCCGACAGCTCGGATCCGCCGGTGATGCCGCCGCCGTAGCCACAGGCCCTGCGTCTCGTAGCCGAGCATGCTTCCGTGCTCAGCAGCTCCGTAGCAAGCTAAC
Source organism: Secale cereale (assembly GCA_902687465.1). NCBI lineage: Eukaryota > Viridiplantae > Streptophyta > Magnoliopsida > Poales > Poaceae > Secale > Secale cereale. Next base: position 163,643,667 of record LR738709.1, read on the forward strand.
ACACCCACCAGCTCACCTTCTCGTGCCCCGTAGCACCTACTCCATCGGTGCCCGAACTCCGGCGCCGCCGCGAGCTCGTTTCCGACGAGCTCCGGCCACCCCAGCCCCTCCCGATGGCATGAATGGATGCGCACGAACAAGGGCTCCTCCCTGGTGCCAGCAGCGCGACGAACGGTCGTCCCTAATGCAAGTCCGGCGAGCTTCTGCCGCAGTTTTGGTCGCCGCCGGCCGAACTCCGGTGACCGCCGACGTGGCGCTTAGTTAGGAGCTAACTACACCACTAATCACCCCTAATAGCCACTGACCAGTGGGCCCTAGCCCTGGTCAAACCCCAGTCAAAGCTGGTTTTGACCGGATTTAGTCCATGTGTCACTGACCAGTGGGCCCCACTGGTCAGGTTTGACCTGGACCAGCCCGTTGACCTGCTGACGTCATGTTGACGTAGTGCTGACGCAGTAAGTATTTTCTGGAGTTTTAAATAAATCAGAAATGATTTATTTAATTCAGAAAATAACCAAAACTTCTAAAAATCATAGAAAATAATCTATAGCTCAGATGAAAATAATTTATATATGAAAATTGATCAGAAAAATCCAAGGAATCTGTTTATGGCATTTTCATGCATGTTTGAATAACTTACAGCCACTGTTTAGAACAATCTGAATAAATGGCATTTGAATAATCACATATGGAGTTTGAATTTGAACCTTGGTTCAAACCAACTTCATTTAACATGGTTGCTAGTTGCATTAGACCAAACCACATCATATTGCCATGTCATGTTCATGCATCATATTGTTGCATTGCATTGATTGTGTTCTTTCTCTGTTTGTCGGTTTTGTCCCCTCTCAGTAGACGACGTTCCGACGATGAGTTCGATGACACCGATGAAGACTCATTGATATCTTCAGAAGTGCCAGGCAAGCAAAACCCCATTGAGCATTCCGATACAATCCCACTCTCTCGCTCTTGCTCTCTCTTAATGCATTAGGACAACAATGCTTCAACTATTACCTGCTGCGGTAGTTGAACCCCTTTCCACTGCATGACCTGTCATTGCCACAGTAAATAGTTGAAACCCACTAGTATGAGTAGGAGTTGTTTGAGCCATGTTGTGCCTACTCATTCATGCTTTCTGGTTATGCCTGCTATTGCTTAGAGTTGTGTCAGGTCTGATTCATCGGGGATGAATTGGAATGGTGATGAACATGTCCTAATGTGTGTGAGCTAAGTGTGTGAACACGATTTGGTAAAGGTAGCGATGAGAGGCCATGTAGGAGTACATGGTGGGTTGTCTCATTGCAGCCGTCCTCGGGAACTGAGTTCTTTGTTGGTTGATCCATGATCAGTTACTACCATGCATTGGGCCCGAAACCAATGGACCCTCTCGACTTATTAATCAACATGATCTCTGTCCAGGAGTTGCAACTAGTTTCTGGTGTTTGTAGTTTACTGGAGGTCGTGCGCAGCGCTGACCCTCGGGGTGGGCTGTGACATGGCAGGTACGTGGCACGGTGTACCGATTGGCCGTTTGGTGATGCGGGAAGCCTGTACACATCGTTTGGGGCCGTGAGCGACACCCCGGCCGGATCTCCCCACGGATGGAACCCAAATAGGTAATAAACCTGGACGAGAGACTTGTGTGGTTAGTCAGGTCGTGGCCAACACCCTCGCTGGGCCTCCGCTTGAAGGTTGCCGAGTACATGTCGTGTAAACGGCGGTAAGTGGTGAGAGCGTGTGTGAAGAAGTACACCCCTGCAGGGTTAAATATAATCTATTCGAATAGCCGTGTCCGCGGAAATGGACTTCTGGGTTACCTATTACAGTTCATAGACAAGTGAAAGTGGATACTCTAAAACACGCAAGATAAGCGTGAGTGCTATGGATGGCCTTCTCGTAGGGAGACGGGAGCGGATCCATAGTGGTGTATTGATTGGTGAATATGTGGACTCGTGTGCGCCACCTCAAAGAGTTACTTACAGTTGTAGTTTAGGATAGCCACCGAGTCAAAGCTGGCTTGCTGCAGTCAAACTCCACCACCCCTTTGTTGATACCGATGCATATGTAGCTAGTTCTGATGTAAGTCTTGCTGAGTACCTTTGTACTCACGTTTGCTTAATTTATGTTTTTGCAAAGAGACTTCAGTCTCGCTAGTGGTTCCGCGTGGACTTCGACGTTTAGCTTGTTACCTCAGCTACGATCTTGTACCCTTGGGAGGGTCTGGTAGATAGTCAGGCTTCTCAGCCTTTTTCATTTGTAGATGTCTGTACTCAGACATGTAATGCTTCCGTTGCCTGTACGCTCTGTATGTTGGGTCATGTGACCTCTGTTTGTAATAAATGCTATGATGGCTCTTCTGGGCCTTATTTATATGAGTTGTTGAGTTATGTTGTGATGCCATGTTGTACAGCACATACTTGCATGTTATGCGTACGTGTAATGTGTATTGCTATGTGTGGGATCCGACACCTAGTTGTTTACCTTTGGTAACCTATCTTACAGGGAAATGTCTCCTGGTGCTTCCACTGAGCCTTGGTAGCTTGCTACTGCTCCGGAACACTTAGGCTGGCCGGCATGTGTCCTTCTTCGTTCCTGTGTCTGTCCCTTAGGGGAAATGTCACGCGTTGTTCCTTTAAGTCCTTGTAGCTTGCTACGACTTGGGCTCATACGTTGATGACCGACACGTTCGTTGCTGGGTCATGTATGCATGTCTCTGTAATTTAGTGCCACTTTTGGTTTATAACTGGTCATGTCGGCCCGGGTTCTCTGTCATATGGATGCTAGCGACACTATCATATACGTGTGCCAAAATGCGCAAACGGTCCCGGGCCAGGTAAGGTGGCACCCGTGGAATACCGTGCGTGAGGCCGCAAAGTGATATGGTGTGTTACAGGCTAGACCTGTGTGACTTAGGATCGGGGTCCTGACAAAGCTGGTGCTTTGGAAGCCGACTCAAGTGGATTATTTCTTACAATATTTTTTTACAAGAAGCCAACATCAACAAATTGATTATGAAGCTGGTCTATTGACCCGGATTTTTCAGAAGAAGTGCCCGGCTTTTTTGCATTGGCAAAGTTTGAACATATCTGCTAAGGAGATTTGCTATGAGATCATGGATACATATCAAGGAGGAAATGACAAGGATGTAAGGATGATCAGGTGCCGATTCAGGAAAATATTTAACCCGGAGCACGACCTGTGAAATTTGTTCTTATGTTTATTTTACAGGATCAGTTTAACATGGATAAATCCAAATTAAACTGGGGCTAATGTCGGGGATATACCCCGCCGTATGACCCGGCCGGATTTGGCGACTCACCAAATACCCGGCTGGACATGGTGACTCACTGGTAACCCGCCTAGAGTTGGCGGCTCATTGGTGACCCGATAGGTGTGTCAGATGGATGATGCGGCCCAAGGCCTAGAAGGCCAGCTCATGTTATGGTAGGCCGCCTTACGAGAAAAGTCATAAGGAATATTCTCCTACAGAGGAAGCAAGACTAGGACTCCACTTGTAATAGAGTAATACTAATCCTATTAGGACTAGTCATGTAACCCTCCCCTTCAACATATATAAGGAGGGGCAGGGCTCCCCAAGAGGGACAAGCAACAGAAGTAACAACAGACAATCTCTAGGGCTAGAAAGAACTAGAGGAGAGCCGGTTTATGCGGCAACTCCCTCATGAGCATAATGAGACCAAGCAACAAACAACATGTATGGTTGTTACCGGATGATGTTTCCCAGGGCCCGAAGCTGTTTAAATCCTTGTATTGTGTTGCGTCTCTCGATTCCGCTCAACCCCTCTCAAGCTACTACATAGATGCGTTGGCCTCACGATTAAGTCGTGACACTAAGGACATCTACCGTGACAATTCCACGACAACGCTTGTATTGAATTGCATCACAGTACTCATTCGTGTCCAGAAATTGATTTTGAAGTAATATACATCCAATCATGGAAACAGAGACGGCCACAAGCTTGTCGAAGATAGCAAGAACGTCATAGTTCTTGTAATCCCAAGAGCAGTAGGGAACTCGAGAAATTACTATCTTCCGTAGAAGACAATCATGATGATCGTATTTGAACGTACGTAGACTATCTGTGTGCTAAACCTCATGGCAGTCTGAGATTTTTGGAAGTGGAACCCGGTGACGAGTGTACACATTCACAAGTTCCCACTCGTAGTTGTTACCAATATAAATCACCCAATCTCCATCTGCGCCTCCCCAGGCCTTGCCCTTAAGCGATGGCATCTTAACATCCAATGTATCATTATCAAGCGGCATCAACTTGCAGAAGGCAAGGCATCAGTCGTCCTCGCGAAGGCGAGCAGGGTCATGGAGAAAAAGATAGGGAGATCAAACCGCTCCTAAACCCTTGGGTTATTTGTAATGATCCTATTTGTTGACTCGAGAATGGTATTGTACTAAGTTGCCATGCTAGCCGAGGTGATGATGTCGCACCGATCAATGAATTCCTCCACCACGTCATCTTTCTGATCGGGGTAGAATAACAGAGTCGTTTCCGGCCTGTTCCCTCCATGGAGATGACTATCAAACAATGGCATAAGGAAAGGTGAAGGAAAATGGAGGGAGGGAGAGAGTGCGACAGAAGTTCCAAATTGAGAGAGAAAGGCGAAGAAGCGGTGGATGGTTGCTACGGTACAAGAAGAGGCTAGTGGGGAGCGAATGGTTGCCACATAAGTCACACACTGACGACAAGGCTGAGTGAACCGCATGTCGTATATCGCACACACGTTGATCTGGCTGACCGTTTCTTTTGTGTTGCCTAATCACAAACAGTTCATTCGAGTGAACCGTATGCTGTATATCGCACACACCTTCATTTGGCTGCCCATGTCGTTTGTGTTGCCTAATCACAAATAGTTCATCCGAGTGAACCGTATGTTGTGTATCGCACACGCTTTCATCTGGCAGCCCGTTTCTTTTGTTCCTTATCATCGCAAACAGTTAATTGAACTGAACCGTATGCCCTTCATCGCACACACAACTAAAACCTGAACCGTGTTTGATGCATCCGTCATCGCAAACGTTTTATACATTTCTGAGGTTTTCATACACCACCTTTTGCGATTATGCCATCGCACACAGTTTCTCGAAGGGTCTTTGATTGTAGTGTCGCATTAGCAGCAACCTGCAGTAGTCTATGTGTATGTGGAGAAGGAAATCTTTGGTCCACACTGTTGGGTCTATAGTGATGTATGGTTCTATATTGATGGGTTCAAACCCATTCAGAAACTGGTGTTCCATTACCCTATCTGTGAAGCAGATGGGGTGAGCCGGATCTTGGAATTGGGTGGTGTCCCACCGGAGGTCCGGGGAGTGCCGTGTGTAGGCTTGATCTCGAGTCTTGCCGTTCGTGTCTATCCAAGTGTCATAGTTGTCCGTCCCGGCGGGTCCGCGTCCTCTTGATCCATAGATGGACTGGGAGGTGCCCTGTTTGTGTTGATGTGACATTAAACATCCTGAGGGTTGAGGTAGTCCACGGGGTCCTTGCCACCACGGCATGGAGCCAGACGAGTGTTGATATTTTCCCACATCGGCCTGTCCCGACCTCTAGGGGGTCAAGCGGGCTCATCAGCGACTAGCTCTTCGTCGAACTCCAACATCATACGCCTTCATGGGTATGATTTCGGCGCACTACATCGTCGGTCTTCTAGATCTTGTTCAACCTAGATTACTTCGACCCACTTCTCGTTCAGCGCGTCCATATTTGCTTGCAACTCATGCTGCTTGTGTTTCATGCTTTGGGATGTAGCTACGGGGAGCTGTTGAAAGCGATCTTGCTCGAAAGGATCTTCGGGGACGATGTTTTCCTCGATGCTGAGGCTTTTGTCCTCCTCGGACTCCGGCATGTAATTGTCGCTGGCCTCTTAAAAGAGGTCATCGAGATCTAAGTCCTCGAGATGTCCTTCAGGAGTTCCATTTGGTATAGGGGAGGCTCATAGATCCTCACTCTTATTGTTGGCATCCCCAACAGTTGTGTCAACATTATCAGTGGTAGCATTGTCGTTGTTGTGCTCCACTTGTTGCCCCTTCTGCGTTTGCGCCGACGTCCTGGAGAGGAATTGGGGGTGTGCACCTTGTAAACGTCATAGGTGGATGTTGCGGTCCAGTTGCCAGTGTATACCATAGGCAAAGTGTGTTATGTACGGTCATTAGCATCTTCATCCATGTATGACGCCTCGCCATAGTCCAACACATCGGTTAAGTCATCGACCATGGGGACTAGGTGGGTGGTGGATGGGATATATATTTCCCTATTGTCGGCTTTAAGTCCGATCTTGTCATTGATCAAAGTCTTGTCGTCCGAGATTGGCATTCTCTAGATACAATTTAGCATCTCATTTATGTGAGATAACTCTTCAGGATCCATGGCCTGGCTGTAGGCGGGGCCGACTTGAAGTATGCCCGACTAATAGGTTGGTATGCTTTTGGCGCCAGGGAGATCCGAGGGTGACTCTGAATCTTGCATCATTGTCGGTTCTACATTTGACACGGCCTCAGCGATCGAGGCTGGACTAGAGTCTGAGCCAATGGCAGAGGTGATATCGCCTGGAATTGTCGTGTTGGGATGTTCTAGCGACACCGAGGAGTTTGACAAGACGTCCTTGAAGGGTGTCGGATCCGGCGTCGGACCTCCAACGTCTGTTGAATCCTCAATCCATTCGGGCATCCAACTCGACAGAATGAGCTCGCCACGAGAATCTACGGAGTATTATAAGCCTCCAAAGGTCACAATCTAGCTCGGGGCATAATTCTGTTCTGAGGCCAGATGGTCCGCCGAGTCGGCGCAAAAGATCATGCTACCGAAGACAAAAAGTTGTCTGAGGGCATAAATGTTCTTGCTGTCGCGATCGTAGTTGACCTATAGATGAACTGTCAATCCTTTTGTTGATCTCAAAGCAGAACTCTTAATGAAAGCACCAGTGTCAATGTGAAAACCGGCAGACCTCGGGGTAGGGGTCCCGAGTTGCGGATCTCGGACAGGTGGTAACAAACCAGAGAAGCGATGTTTTACCCAAGTACGGGTCCTCTTGATGGAGGTAAATCCCTACATCATGCTCTTGTCAAAGTTTACTTGTAACTTGACTTGTCACCGGTGTTTGGGCAAGCTCAAATAGTAGATGGAGACGCCGGAGTTGCGGAAGCTTGAGTATAGGATCTGCATGTCTAGAAGAGTAATCCGAGTATGTGTAGTCCTCTTGAACTTGTTGCTCTGCCTTGGTTTTTTAATGCACGAACTCGAGGAGGTTGGAGTAGGGATGGAAATCTGCAATTTTCTTGATTTTGTGGTCGAGGCTATTCAAGAAATGCGCCAACGTTTGCTCCGCTTCTTCCTCTATGTTGGCTCATATCATGGCAATCTCCATTCCTTGGAACTAATCTTCAACCGATTTTGTGCCTTGCCTAAGGAATTGGAGTTTATTAAAGAGATCACAGTTGTAATGGGTAGGCACAAAACGAGCTCTCACGATTTCCTTCATTTCCTTCCAAGTTATGGTGGTGGCTCGTCTTTTTGCCTTCGGCGCTCAATCACATGTTCCAAACAAAGAAGAACATAATGTTGGAACTCAAAGGAAGCCATAGTGATCTTCTTTTACTCTTCATAGTTGCAAAGTCGGAATATCTTGTCCTCTTTTAAGGCCCATGAGATGTAATCTTCGAGGTCGGTGCTTCAGGAGAACTTGGGCATGTTAAACTTGAGCTTTCCACGGTGTTGTTCCTCATTTTAGTGGTTGTGATGGTGATGCCGCTCATTTCTTGGAGGAGGGTCTTCATTTTCTTGCTCCTCATTATTATTTGCTTGATGTCGTGGGTGAGGGATGTTTACTCGGGTTCATCTTTCTTGGCGCTCTTCAACCCGCGCGGCTTCATCTTGTTTCTCTTGTGTGAGTGCTTCTTCTTGTTCGTGCACTCGGGATTTTGCTCTTCTACGACGTTATTATCTTCTTGGACGGCACGTTGTGCTTCAAGAACTTGTTCCTTGAGGCATCGTTGTTCTTGCTGTAGAGCATCATCGTCTTATCTCTTTTTTTGCGTTGACGTTGTCGTTCTTACTCTTTTTCAACGGAGCATGGTCTTGGCGATGATGTTGTTCGTGCTCTTGAAGGCGATCTTGCAAACCATTTCCATGGAATGGATTTTGTGAAGCTTGATGGGTTTGGCGATCGTCTTGAAGATGACAGTGAGGTCGTGAAAGAGTTGTGTCGTAAGATGTGTCCTAAGAGTGGCGACTTGAGTGTCGCCTTCTTGATGAAAAAGATGTGGAAGGCACGGTTAACCATCATTGCACGAAGTTCTTCTATTTGAGTGGACAACTTGGCGTCAAGATAGTCATGGTTCCTTGCTTCGAATTGACGCAAGTCGGTGGCGAGTTGTTCGATGCAATCGCCTAAAGCTACACTTTCCTGATGTAGAGCTCATTGTACACCGAAGATATGACCCTTGGCGGCGTACTTGTTTGTGTCTTCTTTCTCATTGAAGAGTGGATTTGATGTGCTTTTCTTATCCTTGACAACTCAAGAAAATGTGAGTGGACACTACTTCAGGATGCTGCTAACGCGACACTACGATCAGAGACCCTTTGACGAAACTGTGTGCGATGCAATAATCGCATACAATGATGTAAAAAACTGTCAAAAGGTGCAAAATGTTTGCGATGACGGATGCATCAAACATGGTTCAGATTTTAGTTGCATGTGCGATGAAGGGGATACGGTTAAGTTCAATGAACTATTTGCGATGAGAAAGAAGAACAGAAACGGGCGGCCAAATGAAGGTGTGTGTAATATACAGCATACGGTTCACTCGGATGAACTGTTTGTGATTAGGCAACACAAAAGAAATGGTCAGCCAGATCAAGGTGTGTGCGATATACGCATACAGTTCACTTGGATGAACTATTTGCTTTGAGCCAAGACAACATAAACGGTTCAATTTAACAAGATGTGTGCGATACGCGGCAAACAGGTGTGTAAACAAAAATGTGTGCGAAGACTGATAATAACACAGACGGTTGCTTCTAATAAGATGTATGTGATATGCTCCGGCTATACAACAACTATTGGCCATTGGGCGACCGGTGGTCATCCGGGTATGCCAGAAGGATGCAAAGAGGCATCATATATCAACAAGGACTACCTGTTCCACCAATAGCTCATCTAAGAGAACTCTCAAGTTAACTATGCTCAGACTGGAGCAGCCATTGGATGGGTGACTGGATGGGAAGTTTTCTTCATGTTAAGTTATCTAATGGGATGGATCATTGAGGTCAAATTAAATGACCTCTGTTATCCATCCCATCAGTTAAAAACCTCGGGGTCCTTTTTTATTTTTATTTTTATTTTTTAACACATGTTAAAGAAGGTCTACCACATTACTTTTTGACAATGTGTGATACGTGGCATACGGTTTATCCATCCTACCTGTTTGTGATGGAATAAGTCGTGTGTGCTGTGGGCAAACACTTGCTAGTATACAACTGTTTGCGATTGATGAATTCATCACTGACGGGTTCTGTAGTGTGGTCCGTGTTCATCTGAGCATCATCTACTTCTTGTGCTAGCTCGATGTTCCTTATATGCTAAGTTTTCATTAATTGATGGCATTTTACGAACACGCCACCGTTTCCCGCCATTTCCGCACATGTTTCCTGCCACCTAACGATATTGCGCATAAACCTAGGCGGCGCGCGACGCACAGAGGCAACAAGCGCAGCCTGTAGCACATCCACCTTTCTCCAAGCATACTAACCCACCAAAGCGCCACCTCCACCATCAACCTCCTTGATGAGGAAAATGAGAAGGAGGCACGGCCCGTCGAGGCCGAGGCGCTCCCCAGCAACGCGATGGACGACGCAGTGATGCGCATCATCGCCAGGGTTGAGCAGACCCTTGGCACATGGCGCTTGAGCACCGAGGATCAAGATAGGCATGTTAGCACCGAGAGGCTGCAGCTCGCCGTGCCACATGATCAATGGTGCGTCACAGAGCAAGCTAAGCGCATCCGCGGTGATAAGCTGCGGCTCTCCACATGGCAAGACCGTTGGAGCGCCGCAGAGCGAGAGGCATGGCACACTGCACAGCAAGAGCGGATCCATCGGTGCGTGCCTGCTATTGACTCGGCATCGCAGCTGGGTACATGTCCCGTCAGTAGCCCCATTCCCCGCCAAGAGTGGGCAGAGGCCCTCTGCGTCGTACTTGCACCAGAGGCCGGCCGCTCCGTACTAGCACCGGATGCCCGCCGTGCTGTTCGCATGGGTCGCGCCATTCGCCTTGTCCGCGGCCCGCTCGATGCCAACGCACTGGTCGGTAGGCTTGACCGCCTCCTTGGCCCAGGTGTCCATCTGGGCACAGTAGAGGAACATGGCCGCCACATCCTCGAGCTGGTGATCTCCAATGAAATAGACAACTTGGAGTTCGACATCGCACTTGACAGTGTCCTGGATTAGGTGGTACTCACCACGTCGTCTCCCGATCAGTTGGATTGGGCCGAGGACTCCCATGGCCATTCACTCATGGGCCAGTTCGGACAGCCGATGTATACACAACGAAGATTCCACAAGACTTGGTGATCAAGACAAGGACTCCTCCCCACCAGCGTATTCGACTAGGACTCTTGTTATCCTAGGCCTTTATTACATTATATAAGCCAAGGCTAGGCTAGTCGATAGGGATATGCTAGATCATTATTATTCATCATACCCTTAGGTTTTAGACCTCAACTTATGATCTCGAGGTAGATCAACTCTTGTAATCTCTATATTCATCAAGATCAATCAAGCAGGAAGTAGGGTATTACCTCAATAGAGAGGGCCTGAACCTGGGTAAATATCGTGTCCCCTGTCTCCTGTTACCCATCGATCCATGACACACAGCTTGAGACGCCCTACCCGAGATCTGTCGCTTTTGACACCGACAATGGTGCATTGAGAGTTCCGCTGTGAGATCAACGAAGGATCAATGGCTCGTCTGCAAATTAATTGCGACGTCGGCATCTTCGTCACCGGCTCGACTGGTCACCTTGGCTCGACCGAGGATTGCACTCCGTGTCAGATCATCGTGTTCGAACGACGACCTTCATCAACATTAACTCCGATCTCTCTCAAGATCATGGAGAAATCATCCATGGAGCTCGGGGGCTCAGCGTCAGCATTGCCCTCGAGCGACTGTGCTGTTTTTTCGTACAACGAACTTGTATCCGCTGCCACCGCCTCCTCGAGTATCGCTTTAACGATTGCTTCGATGAAATTGTGCAAAATTAAGTCTACAACAACCATGCAAAATTTCGTCGAGTTTTGATGGAGGAATCTCCAACAATCTATGACATACCAGAGCCGTGTCAAATTTGGATGGGAATATGGACGAGTTTAGGGCGTGGTCTCCATAGCCCAGTTCGGAAGTCCTTTGGAAGATCCAACCGTTCATCTGCTGCGGAATTCCCACATCTACCACTCCTCAACATTTCGGCTAGATCCGACCGCTCAATCTCCGGGAACCTTCCGATGAGTGAACCAATTTTCCGATCTGTTTTCTGTGCAAATACAGATCCAACCTGAATTCATCTTTCTTCATGAACGGCGTATGTGACAACCTTTATAAAGGGAATTTCTTCTAGGGTATTGTGCGTTGTTCTTAAACACGTGCCCATACAATTTTAAGCCTTCTCTGAGGTACTCTTCACCATCAAGCTGGTGTCAAACCAGTCCAGCAATATTGTTGTACGGCTGCAGACCTGCGCTAGACAGGTCATCACTTCATCGAGCCAAGCTCAACTTCTTCGGATAATCATCTCGGCAAGCCGAACAAGAGTGAGGAATCGCAAAGGATAAATCATCACCAACATCTCCGCCCCACGGATTACACGGAGCGGGCACACCGACATCGTAGCATGGTCACTTCGTCAATCCGGCATTGACCGCGTCACAAGTTACGACCTGCGTCGGCATGGCCGCATTGTTGCTTCTTCAAGCCAATGTCCATCACGCCGAACTGCTTTAACACTGCGGCTAACATGGGAGCTGCAACTTCTCCTTACCGAACTGCTCTGTCACCTCGGCTAGACTGGGGGCTTCACCATATCTTCGTCAAACCTACTCCGGTGACTTCGGCGTCACCAGCCGACATGCTTCGACTCATCGGCTAACATGGAGGCTTCGTCACCTCGGCTGGACCGGGGGCTCTGCTATTTATTCATCAACATGCTCCGGCGACTTCGACGTCACAGGCCGACCACCTTCGACACATCAGCTGGTATGGTGGCTGCAACATCACCTTATCGCCTGCTCCGTCACCTCGACATTTAGGCCATATTTCTTGAATTATTTACTTCACTTAAATTAATTAAGTAGAAGAATTTTTTAAGCATATTATTGTTATTATTTCTGGCTTGCGCTATTTTATGTGTGTAGGCGATTGGTTCAGACCGGGCCGCGCTGTCACCTCCCCATATCGACGTCGTCGTCCCACCTCCGCCAACACAATTTTGTCGTCGCCCTGGTGTGCTGCCCTGTGTTGGCAACCCCGCACCGTTCGCTTCATCAACCTACTTAGTCGGAGACTCCGACATCATCCGCCACACCTCGGCTAGACAGGGGGCTTCACCTCTTCAGATTGCCGAGCTCTTTGCTCGGCCACCTCGGGACCGGTTTGGGGGCTGGGACCTCATCCCGCCGTAAGCTCGGGCCGCATCACCAACGATGAGCACATTAACCAGCTAAGTCATTTTCATGCTCAAGTTTCTTTTTAATGTTTAGTTTTTGTTCGGTTTAACCAAACATTATATTTGTGTTTTAAAAAGCATTTTTGCTATAAAAATGTTTATTACAAATGGTGTTTGTTAAAAACAATTTTCTTTACCCAAGTTAACTGGGGGCTCTTCACATTATATGAGCCGTTTTATAGTAAATGTGTTTTCTTCTTGGTCATTGCAAAGTCTTTTTCTACCGCTCCTTTTTCGACTTAAGTGTGTGGTCAATAGCCGGATAGCCTAGTTTCTCTTTAAAGTCGCTCGAGTTTAGTTTGCTAAACTGGCCTCGGAGAAACAGTCCACCTTCGGGATAAGGAGGTTGAAGCCAAAGGCTGACCCACTTGAAGTATCGAGATCGGATGTGTCATGTTAAAGCACGACAGAAGCACAATATTTTAAGACCAATGTTCGGATTAGCACAAAAATCCTAATTTAGTTCGAACGTCAAGCTTTTATATAAGTTTTTTTTTATTTTTTGAGCATATGGCACTTTTTAGCTATTTGTATGTTTTTCTTTCAGGAAGCGGTACATCCTCATAACTGAGGTGCCCAGCATTATAATTCAGCTCGGGAGATCTTTTCCGACTCACAGCTCGGCATCTTTCCCACAGAATTACACCTCAGTGTTTACAAAATACACGCCACATCGAGACTAGTTCCCAAGCAGTGCAGTGCCAGACGCCTTTAAAGCATTGGCAATATTAACGGGTGGCTGGACTACAGCCGAACCCACCAAAAGCCAAGGTACTCCGAGAAGTCTTTGGCAAAACGTTCTCGGATATTGCTTTATATGGATCAGTTTCGAATTGTGTCTTAGGTCAATAGTTTCATTGCCCGGCTCATGTGCTTGCCTCCTACATTCTGCTTTGTTCGGCTAGGAGTGCATAGGGAGAACCACTACGATTGTGATTCCAGCTGGAATGGTTAAGCGCCTCAGTGGAGAAAGCCAAAAACTTACTGGCACAATGGGCATAAACTGGTCGGCGATCCGATGATTGTGTTAAACTATAAGATTGATGGAGGTCACCCCGTGTTAAACGATGGGCCTTTCATAACATTGGCCGAAGTGTTAATGGCTAGACTATGGTCGGTGCAGAACACTAATCGAGGGCTCGTAGCTAGCCTCTGCAACTTTAAGCTCCTATGACTAAGTGAAAGTTATAAAGCCCGCATATCTGATTGCCTTGTTTCCGCTAACACAACCGCCTTCAGGCACCGAGACGTCGGCTAAGGGTTGTTTTGTTATTGCAGAAACACCCTGCATAGCACCTACAAAGGGGTGGAAGACGACGATGGGCCACTTTCAAATAATAAACGATCGCAACAGAGTCAAAATAAGCACATGTCATCAACATTTGTATTCATTATACAAGCGATGCCTTTCGTAATTATCGGTATAAAGCCATAAATATGCATCCATTTGACTTAAGATTTTTGCAAAGCTGGGTTGCCTGGCTCCTGTGATTACCCCTACGTTCCTGATTGTTCGGCTAGGAGGTAAAGGAAGCACCTCTATGATTGTTACTTCCGGGTCATCCGTGTTAGTACCTTAGACTGGGAGAAGCCGAAAGCTAGCCATCTCAAAGAATATAATTGGTCGGCAACAACGAAAGTGAAAAATTTGGTTCATTTAGACCAAAGAGTTTGAAAACTTTCCCCGAACTAAATCCTCAATATTTTCCTCCCACATTGATTGGAGGTCAAGTTTCATGATCATGGTCAGCATGACAACCCAGGGAAAGGAACCAATAGCGGGACTATTTTCATTGAAAGATGTCTCTTACACTAAAAAGTAATATAATATATCTCTCTGCATACCTTTGTTTATAAAACCGTATGACCGGATTGCCTTGTTTGACATAAATCTTTGCCCTCATAAAGGCTTAATAAAGTAGGACAAACGATCCCCGACTACTGACCGAGGAGGTTGAAGCCGATGGTCGGTCAAGAAAGTTTTGTACAATGCAGATCCGAGCATTAATGATGTCAAGTACTTGGATACATAAAATCATTACACATAATTTGTGATTTTTCTCCAGATATCGATCCTTAATTCGGCCTCCTGTGCCCAAATTAAGGCTTGGGGGCTGCCGGGCTTCGCGCTCATTGTTTATAAATATTAAAGGGGCACATTGATCCCCAGATATGGTGTTGCCACCCGTACAGTGGCTCGGGGGCTACTGCATTACCTATTCAATGCATAAAATTTCAAAGAGCTCAGTGTTCGATATAACCGAACTATGGACAAGCCCGTCTTCGGACAACAATAAGTACCATCTGGGACTTATCCGGCATCAAGCTGATATAGCACGGTGACTTCTCACGACCCTCACTTAGGGGCCCGTCCACCGATCACTTTTACCTCTAATATATTACACTACGTTTCTATTCCTATGTATGCTACCGAGCTAGGAGTTGATCCTCAGGCCGATTTCATGACTTGAGTCTCAGGAGCTACTAGGATCAGCGGTTTCATATTTTCCTTTAGGTGCATCTCGGATTTTAGGCCGGTGGACACCTTGAGGTCTACTGGCAATACATCTCGTCAGCAAATAAATTTACATGCATCGGAAATAAAATCCGCAAACAATCAGCCCATGACCGAGGTGCTGACCCACCTCGGAAGCAGTTCGGCATATAGCTCGGATGAAAGTGGCTGGCTCCTTAGAGGGCATTTCTGGTATTAAGCTCGGCTAAACTCCTTCAAATTTTTTGAACCAAGGTGATCTATGACACCTCGGATATAGTCTGGCGTTGGAGCTTGGACATAGTCTCGTGTTGGAGCTTTGATACAGTCCGGTGTTGGAGCTTGGACATAGTCCGCCATTGGAGCTCAGACATGGTCCGGCGTTAGAGCCCGGATACGGTTTGACATTGGAGTTCGACTGCCAAAAGACAACTCGAATGCAATCCAGCGTTGGAGCTCGAACGCAAGAGGACACTGCCGCACGGGAAACACTTCAAACCCAAGGTGTGGCATAAAAATAACAAGGCATTGATAAAGTCCGAAGACTTAAAGGGCTCCTCGGATACCCGATGTGTCAAATCTTCAGATTTAGCTCGGAAATCCTCAAGATCGAAGATGGGAAGATTTCTTGAACCAGTTTTCAAGACCGACGGCCGAAGGCGAAGAACGGTTCGGAAGAATCGAGGAACGTCCCCAACTTGAAGACCAGTTTAGGGGGCTACTGACGGTGTCTTGGATTAGGGGGTACTCACCACGTCGTCTCCCGATCAGTTGGATTGGGCCGAGGACCCCCATGGCCATTCACTGATGGGCCAGTTCGGACAGCCGATGTATACACAAGGAAGATTCCACAAGACTTCGTGATCAAGACAAGGACTCCTCCCCACCAGCGTATTCGACTAGGACTCTTGGTATCCTAGGCCTCTGTTACATTATATAAGCCGAGGCTAGGATAGTTGATAGGGATATGCTAGATCATTATTATTCATCATACCCTTAGGTTTTAGACCTCAACATATGATCTTGAGGTAGATCAACTCTTGTAATCTCTATATTCATTAAGATCGATCAAGCATGAAGTAGGGTATTACCTCGATAGCTTGCCTGTGTCACCTGTCTCCTGTTACCCATCGATCCATGACACACAGTTTGGGACCCCCTACCCGAGATCTTCCGGTTTTGACACCGACAGCGCTCCAGATGTACCGCGAGTGTGTCGACTGCTTGGACGAACACCTGTACGAGTTTAGGCAGAGCCAAGAGCTACCGTGGCCAAGGGCTGCTGGTCATGGTCTCATGGACGCATTTTTTTTTGAGTCATTTCGACGTGGATAGCTATGTATTAACAACAATCATAGTTTTGCTCTGTTAATTCCTCTATTTCAATGTGTGTACTTTGTTTTCAGTTCTTATATGTTCTGTTTCAATGTGTGTGTATATACGCTTTCAATTCTGTATATGTGGATGATAACAGCTAGATTCAAATTAGTATACAAAAATAGATAGAAAATGGAATACATAATTTATATCTATATATTAATTGTTCATTAGTTCATCACAGAATATATATAATATCATCACATATACGTGATGATACTTAACTACTGGGTACAATGCATCAAATTGAAAACGAACAATAGTAAAACTAATAATCCCTCGGGGGAGTAGTATTCCGGCAGCCCCTCGCCAGAAGCTCCCTTGTGTGCGGTGTCTTCCCATCATGGAGGCAGTACTCTGCCTCATCCGCCTCGCGGCGCTTGACGTACCAATCTACCTCTTTCTGGCGAACAAGCACGAACGATCTTGCCATTTTGTCGGGCACCCACCGGAGCTCCTCGTTGGTGGCACGCTGGAGCTTATCAGCCCACCTCCACGCAGCGATGAGGTGCCTAGCGCCATTGACCTTCCTCGCGAAGTACCCATCTTCGTACACCTCCTCCGCACGACAATGCGCCCGCCCCCAAAGCTCCACGGCCTCCTTTTTCCAGGCGGCATCACGGGCTTCACAGGCCGCCACTTGCCTGGCTTCCTCCTCCGCCATCTCCTCTTGAACGCCACTTTCCTGGCTTTCTCAGCCGGCGGCTGTGACTTCCACAGACAAAGATTATACTGGCCCCAAAACCAATCCAAAATTGAGGGGTCCGGCGCAACCTTGTTTGGCGGCGCATAGGGGTCCTCCTCGTCATTGCTCTTCAACTGAGCGTCCTCGGGGGCGGCAACTCCTCGTCGGCGCGTGAGCAGATCAGCGGCGCCATGGCAGCGCTTTGAGAGAGAGAGAGAGAGAGAGAGAGAGAGAGAGAGAGAGAGGGGAAGATGTAGATGAGAATGCAGGCGGGACGATGTGAGCAAGGTAGTATTTATTGGCGGCCTAAATCTAGATCGACGGAACAGTACAAACGCCTGTCGGCGAAATTTACGAGTACTGTAGTTTGAATTACACACGATTCCCGCATTAAAATCCGTGTGTGAACATAATAGCTGACGGTTTCCAAAATAGATCCGTGTCTGATTAATAACCCCCGCCATTCACCTTCCAAACCTTGAAGCGCGAAATACAGTGCCAATCGTGTGGGGGTCGTTTGTCTTGCCAGATCTTTACATTTTCTTTTTTGAACACCAGATATTTACATTATCTGAAGATTTTTTAACTCGCACACAAGTACACAAAAATATGATTTTTCAAACCGTTATGGTTAGCCGTTGCTTGTATATGTAGTTCAAATTTGAATTACGGTCATTAAATGTCTAGGAAATCACTTAAATGTCTTTAAAAGGTCAAATGACCCCTAAAATTATCCAAATTTTCACATGACAGTTGTATTAGTGCACGTTACACATAGAAAAATTTGAAGTCCATAAGGGGAAGCTATCTACGATTCGTCATTAAACATGCATTGTTCCCTCTCGGAACCACTACCCTTCTAGTGAGTTGCTCCGGTTTGTGAGGGGGGGTGTCCAAACTTTCGTCAAACATGCATATTTTTTACCACATCATCTTGGTGGGATGACATTACATCAAGCAAGGTTTCATATTTTTCTGATCATTTTTTAATTTTTTGGAATTTAAATGCCATAGCACTCCATTCATGTCCATATGTGTCCATGCCGTGAAACCAATATGATTGAAAATTCCTTCTAATTTACTGCACATGGAATTAACTCGCACACAAGTACACAAATATGATTTTTCAACTCGCTATGCTTAGCCGTTGCATGTAGATGTAGTTCAAATTTGAATTACGGTCATTAAATGTCTAGAAAATTACTTAAATTTATTCAAAAGGTCAAATGACCCGTCAAATTTTCCAAATTTTCACATGCCAGTTGTATTAGTCCACGTTACACGTAGAAACAATTTGAAGGCTGTAAGAGGAAGCTATCTCCCGTTCGTCATCAAACATGCATTGTTCCCTCTCGGAACCACGAGCCTTCTAGTAAGTTGCTCCGGTTGTGAGGGGTGTGTGTACAAACTTTCGTCAAACATGCCAAAAAAATTACCACATCATCTTGGTGGCATTACATTACATCGACCAAGGTTTCATGTGTTTGTGATCTTATTTTTGGAATTTAAATACCATGCCACTCCATGCTTTATTGTGTCATAGCCGTTAGACCAACATGTTTGAAAATTCCTTCCAATTCACTGCACATGGAATTAAATCGCACAAGAGTACACAAATATGATTTTTCAATCCATTATGGTTAGCCGTTGCATGTACATCTAGTTCTAATTTTAATTAAGGTCATTAAATGGCTAGAAAATCACTTAAATGTCTTCAAAAGGTCAAATGACCCCTGAAATTTTCCAAAATTCGACTTGACAGTTGTATTAGTGCGCGTTACACGTAGAAAAAAATTGAAGGCCATAAGGGGAAGCTATCTCCCGTTCGTCATCAAACATGCATTGTTCCCTCTTGGAACCACAAGCCTTCTTGTGAGTTGCTCCTGTTTGTGATAGGTGTGTGTCCAAACTTTCGTCAAACATGCCAAATATTTTACCACGTCATCTTGGTGGCATGACATTACATAAACCAAGGTTTGATGTGTTTCTGATCTTTTTTAAATTATTTGGAATTTAATTGCCATGGCACTCCGTGCGTAATTGTGTCATAGCCGTTAGACCAATATGTTTGAATATTCCTTCCAATTTACTGTACATGGAATTAAATCGCACACAAGTACACAAATATGATTTTTCAAACCGTTATGGCTATCCGCTGCATGTACATCTAGTTCTAATTTGAATTATGGTCATTAAATGGCTAGAATATCACTTAGATGTCTTCAAAAGGTCAAATGACCCCTTAAATTTTCCAAAATTTGACATGATAGTTGTATTAGTGCACATTACACGTAGAAAAAAATTGAAGGTCATAAGAGGAAGTTATCTCCCGTTCGTCATGAAACATGCACTGTTCCCTCTCGGAACCACAAGCCTTCTAGTGAGTTGCTTCGATTTGTGATGGGTGTTTGTCCAAACTTTCGTCAAACATGCCAAATTTTGTACCACATCATCTTGGTGGCATGACATTACATCAACCAATATTTCATGTGTTTCTGATCTTTTTTTAATTTTTTGGAATTTAAATGACATGGCACTACATGCCTAATTGTGTAATAGCCGTTAGACCAATATGTTTGAAAATTCCTTCCAATTTACCGCACATGGAATTAAATCGCACACAAGTACACAAATGTGATTTTTCAAACCGTTATGGTTAGCCGTTGCATGTAGATGTAGTTCAAATTGGAATTAAGGTCATTAAATGGCTAGAAAATCACTTAAATATCTTCAAAAGGTCAAATGACCCTTGAAATTTTCCGAATTTTCACATGACAGTTCTATTCGTGCACGTTACACGTAGAAAAATTTTGAAGGCTATAAGAGGAAGCTATCTCCTGTTCGTCATCAAACATGCATTGTTCCCTCTCGGAAACCACGAGCCTTCTAGTGAGTTGCTCCGGTTTATGAGGGGTGTGTGTACAAACTTTCATCAAACATGCCAAAAAAATTACCACATCATCTTGGTGGCATTACATTACATAAACCAAGGTTTGATGTGTTTCTGATATTTTCTAATTTGTTTGGAATTTAATTGCCATGGCACTCCATGCTTAATTGTGTCATAGCCGTTAGACCAATATGTTTGAATATTCCTTCCAATATACTGCACATGGAATTAAATAGCACACAAGTAGGCAAATATGATTTTTGAATCTGTTATGGTTATCCGTTGCATGTACATCTAGTTCTAATTTGAATTACGGTCATTAAATGGCTAGAATATCACTTAAATGTCTTCAAAAGGTCAAATGACCCCTTATATTTTCCAAAATTTGACATGACAGTTGTATTAGTGCAGTTACAGGTAGAAAAAATTGAAGGCCGTAAGAGAAAGTTAACTCCCGTTCGTCATGAAACATGCATTGTTCCCTCTCAAAACCACAACCTTCTAGTGAGTTGCTTCGGTTGTGATGGGTGTGTGTCCAAACTTACGTCAAACATGCCAAATTTTCTACCACATCATCTTAGTGGCATGACATTACATCAACCAAGATTTCATGTGTTTCTGATCTTTTTTTAATTTTTTGGAATTTAAATGACAAGGCACTCCATGCCTAATTGTGTCATAGCCGTTAGACCAATATGTTT
Source organism: Secale cereale (assembly GCA_902687465.1). Classification (NCBI taxonomy): domain Eukaryota; kingdom Viridiplantae; phylum Streptophyta; class Magnoliopsida; order Poales; family Poaceae; genus Secale; species Secale cereale. The sequence goes on from LR738709.1 coordinate 163,664,559, forward strand.
GAAAATTCATTCCAATTTATGTTACATGGAATTAAATCGCACACAAGTACACAAATATGATTTTTCAAACCGTTATGGTTAGCCATTGCATGTAGATGTAGTTCAAATTTTAATTACGGTCATTAAATGGCTAGAAAATCACTTAAATTTCTTCAAAAGGTCAATGACCCCTGAAATTTTCCAAATTTTCACATGCCAGTTGTATTAGTCCACATTACACGTAGAAACAATTTGAAGGCTCTAAAAGCAAGCTATCTCCCGTTCGTCATCAAACATGCATTGTTCCCTCTTGGAACCACGAGCCTTCTAGTGAGTTTATCCCGTTTGTGAGGGGTGTGTGTACAAACTTTCGTCAAACATGCCAAAAAAATTACCGCATCATCTTGGTGGCATTACACTACATCAACCAAGGTTTCATGTGTTTCTGGTCTGTTTTTTGGAATTTGATTGCCATGCCACTCCATGCTTTATTGTGTCATAGCCGTTAGACCAATATGTTTGAAAATTCCTTCCAATTCACTGCACATGGAACTAAATCGCACACGAGTACACAAATATGATTTTTCAATCCATTATGGTTAGCCGTTGCATGTACATCCAGTTCTAATTTGAATTAAGGTCATCAAATGGCTAGGAAATAAATTAAATGTCTTCAAAAGGTCAACTGACCCCTGAAATTTACCAAAATTCGGCAAGACAGTTGTATTAGTGCACGTTACACGTAGAAAAAATTTGAAGGCCATAAGGGGAAGCTATGTCCCGTTCGTCATCAAACATGCATTGTTCCCTCTTGGAACAACAAGCCTTCTAGTGAGTTGCTCCGGTTTGTGATAGTTGTGTGTCCAAACTTTCATCAAACATACCAAATATTTTACCACATCATCTTGGTGGCATGACATTACATAAACCAAGGTTTGATGTGTTTTTGATGTCATTTAAATTATTTGGAATTTAATTGCCATGGCACTCCAGGCTTAATTGTGTCATAGCCGTTAGACTAATATGTTTGAATATTCCTTCCAATTTACTGTACATGGAATTAAATCGCACACAAGTACACAAATATGATTTTTCAAACCGTTATGGTTATCCGTTGCATGTACATCTCGTTCTAATTTTAATTACGACCATTAAATGGCTAGAATATCAATTAAATGTCTTCAAAAGGTCAAATGACCCCTTAAATTTTCCAAAATTTGACATGACATTTGTATTAGTGCACATTACACATAGAAAAAAATAGAAGGTCATAACAGGAAGTTATCTCCCGTTCTTCATGAAATATGCATTATTCCCGTTCGGAACCACAAACCTTCTAGTGAGTTGCTTAGGTTTGTGATGGGTGTGTGTCCAAACTTTCGTCAAACATGCCAAATTTTGCACCACATCATCTTGGTGGCATAACATTACATCAACCAAGATTTCGTGCGTTTCTCATCTTTATTTATTTTTTTGGAATTTAAATAACATGGCACTACATGCCTAATTGTGTCATAGCCGTTAGACCAATATGTTTGAAAATTCCTTCCAATTTACTGCACATGGAATTAAATGCACATAAGTACACAAATGTGATTTTTCAAACATTTATGGTTAGCCGTTGCATGTAGATGTAGTTCAAATTGGAATTAAGGTCATTAAATGGCTAGAAAATCACTTAAATACCTTCAAAAGGTCAAATGAGCCCTGAAATTTTTCTAAATTTTCACATGACATTTGTATTCGTGCACATTACACGAAGAAAAAATTTGAAGGCTATAAGAGGAAGCTAACTCCTGTGCGTCATCAAACATGCATTGTTCCCTCTCGGAACCACGAGCTTTCTAGTGAGTTGCTCCGGTTTGTGAGGGGTGTGTGTACAAACTTTCGTCAAACATGCCAAAAAATTTACCACATCATCTTGGTGGCATTACATTACATCAACCAAGGTTGCATGTGTTTCTGATCTTTTTTATTTTTTTGGAATTTAAATGCCATGGCACTCCATGCTTTATTGTGTCATAGCTGTTAGACCAATATGTTTGAAAATTCCTTCCAATTCACTACACATGGAATTAAATCGCACACAAGTACACAAATATGATTTTTAATCCGTTATGGTTAGCCGTTGCATGTACATATAGTTCTAATTTGAATTAGGGTAGTTAAATGGCTAGAAAAATCACTTAAAAGTCTTCAAAAGGTCAGATGACCCCTGAAATTTTCCAAAATTCGACATGTCATTTGTATTAGTGCACGTTACACTCAGAAACATTTTGAAGGCCATAAGGGGAAGCTATCTCCCGTTCGTCATCAAACATGCATTGTTCCCTCTTGGAACCACAAGCCTTCTAGGGAGTTGCTCCAGTTTGTGATAGGTGTGTGTCCAAACTTTCATCAAACATGCCAAATATTTTGCCACATCATCTTGGTGGCATGACATTACATAAACCAAGGTTTGATGTGTTTCTGGTCTTTTTTAAAAAAAATTGGAATTTAAATGCAATGGCACTCCATGCTTAATTGTGTCATAGCCGTTAGACCAATATGTTTGAATATTCCTTCTAATTTACTGCACATGGAATTAAATCGCACACAAATACACAAATAGGATTTTCAAACCATTATCGTTATGTGTTGCATGTACATCGAGTTCTAATTTGAATTATGGTCATTAAATGGCTAGAATATCACTTAAATGTCTTCAAATGGTCAAATGACCCCTTAAATTTTCCAAAATTTGACATGATAGTTGGATTAGTGCACGTTACACATAGAAAAAATTTGAAGGCCGTAAGAGGAAGTTATCTCCCGTTCGTCATGAAACATGCATTGTTCCCTCTCGGAACCACAAGCCTTCTAGTGAGTTGCTCCGGTTTGTGATGGGTGTGTGTCCAAACTTTCGTCAAACAGGCCAATTTTTTTACCACATCATCTTGGTGGCCTGAAATTACATCAACCAAGATTTCATGTGTTTCTAATCTTTTTTTAATTTTTTGGAATTTAAATGACATGGCACTCCATGCCTAATTGTGTCATAGACATTAGACCAATATGTTTGAAAATTCCTTCCAATTTACTGCACATTGAATTAATTCGCACACAAGTACACAAATATGATTTTTCAAACCGTTATGGTTAGCCGTTGCATGTAGATGTAGTTCAAATTTGAATTACGATCATTAAATGGCTAGAAAATCACTTAAATGTCTTTAAAAGGTCAAATGACCCCTGAAAGTTTCCAAATTTTCACATGACAGTTGTATTAGTGCACGTTACGGGTAGAAAAATTTCAAGTCCGTAAGGGGAAGCTATCTCCCGTTCGTCATTAAACATGCATTGTTCCCTCTCGGAACCACTAGCCTTCTAGTGAGTTCCTCCGGTTTATGAGGGATGTGTGTCCAAACTTTCGTCAAACATGCCTTTTTTTACCACATCATCTTGGAGGCATGACATTACATCAAACAAGGTTTCATTTTTTCTGATCATTTTTATAGTTTTAGGAATTTAAATGCCATAGCACTCCATTCATGTACATATGTGTCCATGCCGTGAAACCAATATGTGTGAAAATTCCTTCTAATTTACTGCACGTGGAATTAACTTGCACACAAGTACACAAATATGATTTTTCAACTAGCTATGCTTAGTCGTTGCATGTAGATGTAGTTCAAATTTGAATTACGATCATTAAATGTCTAGAAAATCACTTAAATTTCTTCAAAAGGTCAAATGACCCCAGATATTTTGCAAATTTTCACATGACGGTTGTATTAGTGCACGTTACACGTAGAAAAAATTTGAAGGCTGTAAAACGAAGATATGTCTCGTTCATCATCAAACATGCATTGTTCCCTCTCAGAACCACGAGCCTTCTAGTGAGTTGCTCTGGTTTGTGAGGGGTGTGTGTAAAACTTTCGTCAAACATGCCAAAAAATTTACCACATCATCTTCGTGGCATTACATTACATCAACCAAGGTTTCATGTGTTTCTGTTTTTTTTATTATTTTCTGGAATTTAAATGCCATGCCACTCCGTGCTTTATTGTGTCATAGCCGTTAGACCAATATGTTTGAATATTCCTTCCAATTCACTGCACATGGGACTAAATCGCACACGAGTACACAAATAAGATTTTTCAACCCATTATGGTTAGCCGTTGCATGTACATCCAGTTCTAATTTTAATAAGGTCATTAAATGGTTAGAAAATAAATTAAATGTCTTCAAAAGGTCAAATGACGCCTGAAATTTCCCCAAATTCGACAAGATAGTTGTATTAGTGCACGTTACACGTAGAAAAAATTTGAAGGCCATAAGGGGAAGCTATCTCCCGTTCGTCATCGAACATGCATTGTTCCCTCTTGGAACCACAAGCCTTCTAGTGAGTTGCTCCGTTTTGTGATAGGTGTGTCTCCAAACTTTCGTCAAACATACCAAATATTTTACCACATCATCTTGGTGGCATGACATTACATAAACCAAGGATTGATGTTATTTTGATGTTATTTAAATTATTTGGAATTTAATTGCCATGGCACTCCATGCTTAATTGTGTCATAGCCATTAGACCAATATGTTTGAATATTCCTTCCAATTTACTGTACATGGAATTAAATCGCACACAAGTACACAAATATGATTTTTCAAACCGTTATGGTTATCCGTTGCATGTACATCACGTTCTAATTTGAATTACGATCATTAAATGGCTATAATATCAATTAAATGTCTTCAAAAGGTCAAATGACCCCTTAAATTTTCCAAAATTTGATATGACATTTGTATTAGTGCACATTACACGTAGAAAAAAATTGAAGGTCGTAAGAGGTAGATATCTCCCGTTCGTCATGAAATATGCATTGTTCCCGCTCGGAACCACAAACTTTCTAGTGAGTTGCTTAGGTTTGTGATGGGTGTGTGTCCAAACTTTCGTCAAACATGCCAAATTTTGTACCACATCATCTTGGTGGCATGACCTTACATCAATCAAGATTTCATGCGTTTCTGATCTTTTTTTAATTTTTTCGAATTTAAATGACATGGCACTACATGCCTAATTGTGTTATAGCTGTTAGACCAATATGTTTGAACATTCCTTCCAATTTACTGCACATGGAATTAAATCGCACACAAGTACACAAATGTGATTTTTCAAACCTTTATGGTTAGCCGTTGCATGTAGATGTTGTTCAAATTGGAATTAAGGTCATTAAATGGCTAGAAAATCACTTAAATATCTTCAAAATGTCAAATGAGCCCTGAAATTTTCTGAATTTTCACATGACATTTGTATTTGTGCACATTACATGAAGAAAAAATTTGAAGGCTATAAGAGGAAGCTAACTCCCGATCGTCATCCAACATGCATTGTTCATCTCGAAACCACGAGCCTTCTAGTGAGTTGCTCCGGTTTGTGAGGTGTGTGTGTACAAACTTTCATCAAACATGCCAAAAAATTTACCACATCATCTTGGTTGCATTACATTACATCAACCAAGGTTGCATGTGTTTCTGATCTTTTTTATATTTTTTGGAATTTAAATGCCATGGCACTCCATGCTTTATTGTGCCATAGCTGTTAGACCAATATGTTTGAAAATTCCTTCCAATTCACTACACATGGAATTAAATCGCACACAAGTACACAAATACGATTTTTAATTCGTTATGGTTAGCCGTTGCATGTACATATAGTTCTAATTTGAATTAAGGTAGTTAAATGGCTAGAAAAATCACTTAAAAGTCTTCAAAAGGTCAGATGACCCCTGAAATTTTCCAAAATTCGACATGACAGTTGTATTAGCGCACGTTACACGTAGAAAAAATTTGAAGGCCATAAGGGGAAGCTATCTCCCGTTCGTCATCAAACATGCATTGTTCCCTCTTGGAACCACAAGCCTTCTAGGGAGTTGCTCCGGTTTGTGATAGGTGTGTGTCCAAACTTTTGTCAAACATGCCAAATATTTTACCACATCATCTTGGTGGCATGACATTACATAAACCAAGGTTTGATGTGTTTCTCCTCTTTTTTTTAAAATTGTAATTTAAATGCAATGGCACTCCATGCTTAATTGTGTCATAGCCGTTAGACCAATATGTTTGAATATTCCTTCTAATTTGCTGCACATGGAATTAAATCGCACACAAATACACAAATAGGATTTTTCAAACCGTTATGGTTATGCGTTTCATGTACAGAGTTCTAATTTGAATTATCATCATTAAATGGCTAGAATATCACTTAAATGTCTTCAAAAGGTCAAATGACCCCATAAATTTTCCAAAATTTGACATGACAGTTGGATTAGTGCACGTTACACATAGAAAAAATTTGAAGGCCGTAAGAGGAAGTTATCTCCCGTTCGTCATGAAACATGCATTGTTCCCTCTCGGAACCACAAGCCTTCTAGTGAGTTGCTCCGGTTTGTGATGGGTGTGTGTCCAAACTTTCGTCAAACAGGCCAAAAAATTTACCACATAATCTTGGTGGCCTGAAATTACATCAACCAAGATTTCATGTGTTTCTGATTTTTTTTTTAGTTTTTTGGAATTTATATGACATGGCACTCCATGCCTAATTGTGTCATAGACATTAGACCAATATGTTTGAAAATTCCTTCCAATTTACTGCACATTGATTTAAATCGAACACAAGTACACAAATATGATTTTTCAAACCGTTATGGTTAGCCGTTGCATGTAGATGTAGTTCAAAATTGAATTACGATCATTAAATGGCTAGAAAATCACTTAAATGTCTTTAAAAGGTCAAATGACCCCTGAAATTTTCCAAATTTTCACATGACAGTTGTATTAGTGCACGTTACACGTAGAAAAATTTGAAGTCCGTAAGGGGAAGCTATCTCCCGTTCGTCATTAAACATGCATTGTTCCCTCTCGGAACCACTAGCCTTCTAGTGAGTTGCTCCGGTTTGTGAGGGGTGTGTGTCCAAACATTCATCAAACATGCCTTTTTTTTACCACATCATCTTGGTGGCATGACATTACATCAAGCAAGGTTTCATTTTTTCTGATCATTTTTAAAATTTTAGGAATTTAAATGCCATAGCACTCCATTCATGTACATATGTGTCCATGCAGTGAAACCAATATGTTTGAAAATTCCTTCTAATTTACTGCACATGGAATTAACTTGCACACAAGTACGCAAATATGGTTTTTCAACTCGCTATGCTTAGCCGTTGCATGTAGATGTAGTTCAAATTTGAATTACGATCATTAAATGGCTAGAAAATCACTTAAATTTCTTCAAAAGGTCAAATGACCCCATATAATTTGCAAATTTTCACATGACGGTTGTATTAGTGCATGTTACACGTAGAAAATATTTGAAGGCTGTAAAACGAAGCTATCTCTCGTTCGTCATCAAACATGCATTGTTCCCTCTCAAAACCACGAGCCTTCTAGTCAGTTGCTCCGGTTTGTGTGGGGTGTGTGTAAAACTTTCGTCAAACATGCCAAAAAATTTACCACATCATCTTCGTGGCATTACATTACATCAACCAAGGTTTCATGTGTTTCTGTTTTTTTATTATTTTCTGGAATTTAAATGCCATGCCACTTCGTGCTTTATTGTGTCATAGCCGTTAGACCAATATGTTTGAAAATTCCTTCCCATTCACAACACATGGAATTAAATCCCACAGAAGTACACAAATATGATTTTTTTCAATCCGTAATGGTTAGCCGTTGCATGTACATCTAGTTCTAATTTGAATTATGGTCCTTAAATAGCTAGAAAATCACTTAAATTTCTTCAAAAGGTCAAATGACCCCTGAAATTTTCCAAAATTCGAAATGACAGTTGTATTAGTGCACGTTACATGTAGAAAAAATTTGAAGCCCATAAGGGGAAGCTTTCTCCCGATCGTCGTAAAACATGCATCGTTCCCTCTCGGAACCACAAGCCTTCTAGTGAGTTGCTCTAGTTTGTGATAGGTGTGTGTCCAAACTTTCGTCAAACATGCCAAATATTTTACCACATTATCTTGGTGGCATGACATTGCATAAACCAAGGTTTGATGTGTTTCTGGTCTTTTTAAGAAAATGGAATTTAAATGCCATGGCACTCCATGCTTAATTGTGTCATAGCCGTTAGACCAATATGTTTGAATATTCCTTCCAATTTACTGCACATGGAATTAAATCACACACAAGTACACAAATAGGATTTTTCAAACCGTTATGGTTATCCGTTGCATGTGCATCTAGTTCTAATTTGTTTTACAGTCATTACATGGCTAGAATATCACTTACATGTCTTCAAAATGTCGAATGACCCCTTAAATTTTCCAAAATTTGACATGACAGTTGAATTAGTGCACGTTACACGTAGAAAAAATTTGAAGGCCGTAAGAGGAAGTTATCTCCCGTTCGTCATGAAACATGCATTGTTCCGTCTCGGAACCACAAGCCTTCTAGTGAGTTGCTCCGGTTTGTGATGGGTGTGTGTCCAAACTTTCGTCAAACAGGCCAAATTTTTTACCACATCATCTTGGTGGCCTGAAATTACATCAACCAAGATTTCATGTGTTTCTGATCTTTTTCTAATTTTTTGGAATTTAAATGACATGGCACTCCATGCCTAATTGTGTCATAGACATTAGACCAATATGTTTGAAAATTCCTTCCAATTTACTGCACATTGAATTAAATCGCACACAAGTACACAAATATGATTTTTCAAACCGTTATGGTTAGCCGTTGCATGTAGATGTAGTTCAAAATTGAATTACGATCATTAAATGGCTAGAAAATCACTTAAATGTCTTTAAAAGGTCAAATGACCCCTGAAATTTTCCAAATTTTCACATGACAGTTGTATTAGTGCACGTTACACGTAGAAAAATTTGAAGTCCGTAAGGGGAAGCTATCTCCCGTTCGTCATTAAACATGCATTGTTCCCTCTCGGAACCACTAGCCTTCTAGTGAGTTGCTCCGGTTTGTGAGGGGTGTGTGTCCAAACATTCGTCAAACATGCCTTTTTTTTACCACATCATCTTGGTGGCATGACATTACATCAAGCAAGGTTTCATTTTTTCTGATCATTTTTAAAATTTTAGGAATTTAAATACCATAGCACTCCATTCATGTACATATGTGTCCATGCCGTGAAACCAATATGTTTGAAAATTCCTTCTAATTTACTGCACATGGAATTAACTTGCACACAAGTACACAAATATGGTTTTTCAACTCGCTATGCTTAGCCGTTGCATGTAGATGTAGTTCAAATTTGAATTACGATCATTAAATGGCTAGAAAATCAATTAAATTTCTTCAAAAGGTCAAATAACCCCAGAAATTTTGCAAATTTTCACATGACGGTTGTATTAGTGCACGTTACACGTAGAAAAAATTTGAAGGCTGTAAAACAAAGCTATCTCTCGTTCGTCATCAAACATGCATTGTTCCCTCTCAGAACCACGAGCCTTCTAGTCAGTTGCTCCGGTTTGTGTGGGGTGTGTGTAAAACTTTCGTCAAACATGCCAAAAAATTTACCACATCATCTTAGTGGCATTACATTACATCAACCAAGGTTTCATGTGTTTCTGTTTTTTTATTATTTTCTGGAAGTTAAATGCCATGCCACTCCGTGCTTTATTGTGTCATAGCCGTTATACCAATATGTTTGAAAATTCCTTCCCATTCACTACACATGGAATTAAATCCCACAGAAGTACACAAATATGATTTTTTTTTCAATCCGTTATGGTTAGTCGTTGCATGTACATCTAGTTCTAATTTGAATTATGGTCCTTCAATGGCTAGAAAATCACTTAAATTTCTTCAAAAGGTCAAGTGACCCCTGAAATTTTCCAAAATTCGACATGACAGTTGTATTAGTGCACGTTACATGTAGAAAAATTTGAAGCCCATAAGGGGAAGCTATCTCCCGATCGTCGTAAAACATGCATCTTTCCCTCTCGCAACCACAAGCCTTCTAGTGAGTTGCTCTAGTTTGTGATAGGTGTGTGTCCAAACTTTCGTCAAACATGCCAAATATTTTACCACATTATCATGGTGGAATGATGATACGTCCAAAACGTATCTATAATTTCTGCTTGCTCCATGCCACTTTTGGGTGAAATTGCTATGATATTCATACACTTCCATACAGTTTTGATCATATTTGGACTAACTTACTAATCCAGTGCACCCCAGTGCCAGTTTCTGTTTTCGGCTGTTTTTGTATTTCAGGTTTTCACGTTTCGAGAACTGCCCAGAAAAATCCAGAAAAAATATATAAAAAATCAGCGATACGGAAACAACACTGCGTCCGAAGGGCAACCTTGGGGGGGCACAGGGGCTCCAGGCGCCCCCCCCCCCTGGGCCGCGCCGGGGGGGGCGCCTGGGCCCCCCGAGGCTCCCCCGGTGCCCTACTTTGGCATATATTTAAAGGACTCTCCGAAACCCTCAGAACATGACTTCCTTTCGCGATCCCATCTCTGTTCCGCCGCCGCCGCCGCTTCCAAGATCGGGAGCACCAGGAGAACTCTTCCCGGCACCCTGCCGGAGGGGAGGATCACCACCGGGAGCTTCTCCACCACCATGGACGCCTCCCAGATGACTCGTGAGTAGTCTCCCTTGGACCATGAGTCCATGACCAGTTGCTATGTGATGTTCTCCTCCCATTCTTGTGCTTCACTAATTAGTCCTCGTGAGCTGCCCTACATGATCGAGGCACCTATGTAATCCTTATGCTGTTGCTATGTTGAGTTTGCTGGGATCCGATGGATTATGAGATTATGTTCAGATTGATCTTGAGTAATATATTTGATTCACCTCTTTTATATTTTAGTTCATAAGTAATTCTTGCATGTTCTCCGTTGTTATTTATTGCTTTGGCCGAGTAATAGGTAGTGACTCCAAGAGGGAACGTTATGCTCGATTGTGGGTTCATGCCCCTCGATGACTAGCTTGAGTGACAGAAACATGAGTCTAGGGGATGTGCTATTGTCACAAGGGGGAAAACAACGGTGCTTGTGCCCGTGGGTGCAAGGATTGTTTACTTTACGCAAAGTTCTTTTAATGCAGTTGTCTGTTGCATTGAGTTTACACTATGGGTGGGACTCGCAACTTAATACCAGCGAGATGTTCTGGATAGATATCTCAAGGTGGATGATTAGTAGTAGATATTGATGGATTTCGGTCTACTTACTTTGGCGTACCGCCCATGCTTTGAACCTCAACCTTTCTTGCAATGTAGTCAGCATTGGTTTGCGTTCGTGGTCCTGTCAATTGCCCATCTGTAATTTGTTTACCTCACATAGCTGTTTTATCGTCTTTTGGGAGAGAGACATCACTAGTGAACATCATGAGACTCCGGTCCATATTACCATCATTGATCACATCCACTATTTACTTTCCGTTATTATTTACTATTGCAAAAACTATCTATCACTACTATCATTGCTTTTAACCCTTTGTGAACTACAAGGCCGGAGAGATTGACAACCTCTCTGTACTCGTTGGGAGCAAAGTTATTTGTATCTGTGTGCAGGTCCATGTTGGTTGCTACTAATCTGGCGCCGTAGCAATTGACACCTACCTGTTGAACCTAGGAGTCTCTGGGGAATCGATCCTTGGCATCTTTGCTAGGGGAAAACACTTCTACTTACTGCATCTTACACCTTCCACTTGGGGTAACCAACGAGGGGTTCGAGGCCCATCAAGAAGTATTTTCTGGCGCCGTTGCCGGGGACACCACTCTTCAGGATAGGGGAATTGCATGCTATCTTTTACCTTTGCTTTTTAGTCTTGTTAGTTTACCTTTCATTTTTGCTTTAGTTCCTTTTTATCGAAAATCAAAAAAAATAGTTATCTTGCTTGCTTGCTACTATGGGTTCTACCAAAAACACTAAATGGGAGGAGTACACCCCTACTTCCATTGCCCCCACTTATCTCTGACGGGATTTACAAAAAAAATAAACCTTGTGATTACACTAGTTATGACGGAGAGTTATGCCCATGGCATGGTCTTCCAGGAAAAAAATATGAGCCTCAGTTTAAAATTGCTCCTAAGCTTCCCCAAACTTGGGAAGATGTTCAAACTCTTATAATAGGGAGCGAATTAAACAAAGAGGATGACACTACAATTCTGCCCACTAATGTTAAAATTGATTTTGATAATTGTAGTATTTCAGAAGTTGTCACCTTTCTACAAGGAATGGCTAAGGATCCCAACACTAGCACGCTTAATCTTGCCTTCACAGAGCATGTCACTAATGCTCTCATCAAAGCTAGGGAGGAGAAACTTAGAGTAGAAGCCTCCATACCTAGAAAGCTAGAAGATGGTTGGGATTCTATGATTAAAATTAAGATAAATAACTTCTCATGCTTTGCTTTATGTGATATTGTAGCTAGTACTTCTATTATGCCCAAAAGACTATATGATATGCTTAAATTGAAATCTTTTGATTCTTGTTCTTTTGGTGATGCTCTCGTTGATTCTTCCATAAAGAAACCTTTGGGGAGGATCGACGATGTTCTTATTGTTGTCAATGATAATTATGTGCCCGTTGATTTCACTATTATGGATATTGAATGTGATCCTTCATGTCCAATTATTTTGGGACGTCCCTTTTTGCGCACCGTTGGTGCTGTCATTGACATGAAAGAGGGTAATATAAAATTTCAGTTTCCTCTCAAGAAAGGGATGGAACACTTCCCTCGTAAGAAGGTCAAGTTACCCTTTGAGTCCGTTGTACGGGCTAGTTATTCTTTTACTCTTGATAAAACTTGATCTATGCATTATGCCTAGCTTAAAGGCATAAAAGAAAGCGCTTTTGGGAGGCAGCCCACATGAATAAATTTTTTTTTGCTTTTGTTGTGTCTTGATGTTGTTTACTGCTGTAGCATCATCATTGTATCTTTGCTTTTCATATTTGTGCCAAGTATAGCCTCTGATTGCTAGAAAGTTCAAAAGTTGTGAGGTGCTGTCCAGGAAACAGATTCTGTCCTTGGATAGAAAAATTCGTATAAAATCACCAGATCATCTTTTTGGTCTGAATTGTTTCGAGAGCGTTCTCTATATAATTTTCTTTCGTGCATCAGTTCTGAGTTTTTTTATTTGAGTTGCAGAAGTATCCCGGACAGGTCAATTACTGCCTGTTGTTCTGTTTTTCACAGATTCTGTCCTGTTTTGCCTTACCTTCACTTTGCAAATTAAGAACTTGCTTTTTCTTTGCAAAAACCTTTTGGCAATCTTGAGAAACAGTAGAACTTCAAGAATATCCTTATTTCCAGCAAGGTATAATTATTTTATTAAGGGTACTAACCTCGCTAATCAGATTATGATGAGTTGTGTATGAAGGGAGTTTTCAAGTGTGCGAGGGAAGATGATAAAAAGATTCAGGAGTGTCAAGCGCTCAAGCTTGGGGATGCCCCCATGCACCCCCAAGAAATATTCAAGGAGACTCAAGCGTCTAAGCTTGGGGATGCCCCCGTGCATCCCCTTCTCCATCAACATTATCAGTTCGTCTTTCGTTCCGCTATATTTTTATCACTTCATGTGTTATGTGCTATGCTTGGAGCGTCTTGCTTTTAGTTTTCTTTTTAGTTTTTCATAACGAGTCGGAACCCAGCATTCCTTTATGTGGGAGAGAAACACGCTCCACCTCTACCTAGAACATTACATAGAATTTTCATGTCTATCTATGATGTGTGTGTTCTTTGTCTTTTAATAGCTACTATCGTGCTATGCTCTTAGTATTCATGCTTATCTTTTCAAGAGCTTTTATTTAGTTGGTTGCTTGAACTCTCTTTAATTACCATGCTCACCTTATTAAGAGAGTTTGCTTCCGTTGCATGGGTTAATGTGTCTATGATAAAGATGCTACTTTCATGATGGTGCTTAGTAGTTCAGGTTTTCTTTTGGTTAATGTTGAATAGCTGGGGGGTTTCCAATGTGTTATTGAAGTACCAACTTGGTTTGTTTGCCTATGATGTGGTATGGTTTAGTAATATCTTCCTTCGAGAATTTATTTTGATTGACTTGGCGTATGCTCACGCATATTTAAGACAGTAAAGAAAGTCTGTCAAGCCTTGATGATCTTTTATTTCTAAGTAGCGATATAACTACCATGCCTGGTTCAATATTGCTTTGTCGCTCTGCATGATTATGACCGTCATTGCTCTCTTAGTTGGTCGCTCCCAGTCTTTTGCTAACCTCTACCTGTACTAAGCAAACTAACCATGCAATACATAGCTCATGGGAAAGTAGCCTAAAAACTATTGTGGTAAAGAATATGTTGCCTATGTATCTTATTTCTTATGAGTTGCTTGCTGAGCGGTAACCATGTTTCTGGGGACGCCATCAACTGTCACACTTTTGTTGAATATCATGTGAGTTGCTATGCATGTTCGTCTTGTCTGAAGTAAGGGTGATTTACCGTGGGTTGAATTAATATGCATATTGTTAGAGAAGAACATTGGGCCGCCAACCAAAGCCATGCATCATGGTGGAAGTTTTAACTTGGACCTTAATCCTCAATCTCTCATGAAAATATGCTTATGCATTAAAGAGCAGTCCATCATCTATTTTCTATGTTGTCCCGGTATGGATGTCCTCAAGTTGAGATCTATCAAAAACGAGAAATCAAATGCGATCTATCTCCTTAGACCTTTGTACAGGTGGCATAGAGGTACCCCTTTGTGACACTTGGTTAAAACATATGAAATGCAATGATAACCCATGGGGATTCGAGCTAATTAGGACAAGGAGCGAGCACTATTGGTATTCGATGCATGAGGCTTGCAACTTATGAGATGTTTTATGCATGACACATATGAAGTACTACTACCGTTGACACAATTGCTTCCATGTTTCAAAATAAAAAGCTCTAGCACTTCAAGCACCAACTACTGAGAGCATGATTGTCATTCTGAGTGTAATGTGCATTGTCCCAAGGTAGCATTGTCTTTTGCATGATTGTGATATCGTTTATTCTGAAATGATTGTATCTAGTCATCACATAAACCTTGAAGGTGCCCCTGCATTTATGTTTTGCATCACCAAAGGGGGCAAGCTAGATATCACTTGATCATATTTGCACATCATGTTCATTGCAAATCTTTTTGATGTTTCAGTTTCATGTTGTAAAACTTTCAGTCATTTGTGATTTTCTCTTGAGACAACTTAATTACTTTAGAATCATTGTCTCAGTAAGCTTTTGTCATATGACTATGAGAAAGTCCTATATGGTTAATAGCATGTCACCACAGAAATTATTCTTGTTATCATTTACCTACTCGAGGACGAGCAGGAATTAAGCTTGGTGATGTTGATACGTCCAAAACGTATCTATAATTTCTGCTTGCTCCATGCCACTTTTGGGTGATATTGCTATGATATTCATACACTTCCATACACTTTTGATCATATTTGGACTAACTTACTAATCCAGTGCACCCCAGTGCAAGTTTCTGTTTTCGACTGTTTTTGTATTTCAGGTTTTCACGTTTCGAGAACTGCCCAGAAAAATCCAGAAAAAATATATAAAAAATCAGCGATACGGAAACAACACTGCGTCCGAAGGGCAACCTGGGGGGGCCACAGGGGCTCCAGGCGCCCTGTGGGCTCCCCCCTGGGCCGCGCCGTGGGGGCGCCTGGGCCCCCCAAGGCTCCCCCGGTGCCCTACTTTGGCATATATTTAAAGGACTCTCCGAAACACTCAGAACAGGACTTCCTTTCGCGATCCCATCTCTGTTCTGCTGCCGCCGCCGCTTCCAAGATTGGGAGCACCAGGAGAACTCTTCCCGGCACCCTACCGGAGGGGAGGATCACCACCGGGAGCTTCTCCACCACCATGGACGCCTCCCGGATGACTCGTGAGTAGTCTCCCTTGGACCATGAGTCCATGACCAGTAGCTATGTGATGTTCTCCTCCCGTTCTTGTGCTTCACTAATTAGTCCTCATGAGCTGCCCTACATGATCGAGGCACCTATGTAATCCTTATGCTGTTGCTATGTTGAGTTTGCTGGGATCCGATGGATTATGAGATTATGTTCAGATTGATCTTGAGTAATATATTTGATTCACCTCTTTTATATTATAGTTCATAAGTAATTCTTGCATGTTCTCCGTTGTTATTTATTGCTTTGGCCGAGTAATAGGTAGTGACTCCAAGAGGGAACGTTATGCTCGATTGTGGGTTCATGCCCCTCGATGACTAGCTTGAGTGACAGAAACATGAGTCTAGGGGATGTGCTGTTGCCACAAGGGGGAAAACAACGGTGCCTGTGCCCGCGGGTGCAAGGATTGTTTACTTTACGCAAAGTTCTTTTAATGCAGTTGTCTGTTGCATTGAGTTTACACTATGGGTGGGACTCGCAACTTAATACCAGCGATATGTTCTGGATAGATATCTCAAGGTGGATGATTAGTAGTAGATATTGATGGATTTCGGTCTACTTACTTTGGCGTACCGCCCATGCTTTGAACCTCAACCTTTCTTGCAATGTAGTCAGCATTAGTTTGCGTTCGTGGTCCTGTCAATTGCCGAGCTGTAATTTGTTTACCTCACATAGTTGTTTTATCGTATTTTGGGAGAGAGACATCACTAGTGAACATCATGAGACTCCGGTCCATATTACCATCATTGATCACATCCACTATTTACTTTCCGTTATTATTTACTATTGCAAAAACTATCTATCACTACTATCATTGCTTTTAACCCTTTGTGAACTACAAGGCCGGAGAGATTGACAACCTCTCTGTACTCGTTGGGAGCAAAGTTATTTGTATCTGTGTGCAGGTCCATGTTGGTTGCTACTAATCTGGCGCCGTAGCAATTGACACCTACCTGTTGAACCTAGGAGTCTCTGGGGAATCGATCCTTGGCATCTTTGCTAGGGGAAAACACTTCTACTTACTGCATCTTACACCTTCCACTTGGGGTAACCAACGAGGGGTTCGAGGCCCATCACATGGCATTGCATAAACCAAGGTTTGATGTGTTTCTGGTCTTTTTAAGAAAATGGAATTTAAATGCCATGGCACTCCATGCTTAATTGTGTCATAGCCGTTAGACCAATATGTTTGAATATTCCTTCCAATTTATTGCACATGGAATTAAATCGCACACAAGTACACAAATAGGATTTTTCAAACCGTTATGGTTATACGTTGCATGTACATCTAGTTCTAATTTGTTTTACAGTCATTACATGGCTAGAATATCACTTAAATGTCTTCAAAATGTCGAATGACCCCTTAAATTTTCCAAAATTTGACATGACAGTTGAATTAGTGCACGTTACACGTAGAAAAAATTTGAAGGCCGTAAGAGGAAGTTATCTCCCGTTCGTCATGAAACATGCATTGTTCCGTCTCGGAACCACAAGCCTTCTAGTGAGTTGCTCCGGTTTGTGATGGGTGTGTGTCCAAACTTTCGTCAAGCAGGCCAAATTTTTTACCACATCATCTTGGTGGCCTGAAATTACATCAACCAAGATTTCATGTGTTTTTGATCTTTTTTTAATTTTTTGGAATTTAAATGACATGGCACTCCATGCCTAATTGTGTCATAGATATTAGACCAATATGTTTGAAAATTCCTTCCAATTTACTGCACATTGAATTAAATCGAACACAAGTACACAAATATGATTTTTCAAACCGTTATGGTTAGCCGTTGCATGTAGATGTAGTTCAAATTTGAATTACGATCATTAAATGGCTAGAAAATCACTTAAATGTCTTTAAAAGGTCAAATGACCCCTGAAATTTTCCAAATTTTCACATGACAGTTGTATTAGTGCACGTTACACGTAGAAAAATTTGAAGTCCGTAAGGGGAAGCTATCTCCCGTTCGTCATTAAACATGCATTGTTCCCTCTCGGAACCACTAGCCTTCTAGTGAGTTGCTCCGGTTTGTGAGGGGTGTGTGTCCAAACATTCGTCAAACATGCCTTTTTTTACCACATCATCTTGGTGGCATGACATTACATCAAGCAAGGTTTCATTTTTTCTGATCATTTTTAAAATTTTAGGAATTTATATGCCATAGCACTCCATTCATGTACATATGTGTCCATGCCGTGAAACCAATATGTTTGAAAATTCCTTCTAATTTACTGCACATGGAATTAACTTGCACACAAGTACACAAATATGGTTTTTCAACTCGCTATGCTTAGCCGTTGCATGTAGATGTAGTTCAAATTTGAATTACAATCATTAAATGGCTTGAAAATCACTTAAATTTCTTCAAAAGGTCAAATGACCCCAGAAATTTTGCAAATTTTCACATGACGGTTGTATTAGTGCACGTTACACGTAGAAAAAAATTGAAGGCTGTAAGACGAAGCTATCTCTCGTTCGTCATCAAACATGCATTGTTCCCTCTCAGAACCACGAGCCTTCTAGTCAGTTGCTCCGGTTTGTGTGGGGTGTGTGTAAAACTTTCGTCAAACATGCCAAAAAATTTACCACATAATCTTCGTGGCATTACATTACATCAACCAAGGTTTCAAGTGTTTTTGTTTTTTTATTATTTTCTGGAATTTAAATGCCATGCCACTCCGTGCTTTATTGTGTCATAGCCGTTAGACCAATATGTTTGAAAATTCCTTCCAATTCACTACACATGGAATTAAATCCCACAAAAGTACACAAATATGATTTTCTTTTCAAACTGTTATGGTTAGTCGTTGCATGTACATCTAGTTCTAATTTGAATTATGGTCCTTAAATGGCTAGAAAATCACTTAAATTTCTTCAAAAGTTCAAATGACCCCTGAAATTTTCCAAAATTCGACATGACAGTTGTATTAGTGCACGTTACATGTAGAAAAAATTTGAAGCCCATAAGGGGAAGCTATCTCCCGATCGTCGTAAAACATGCATCGTTCCCTCTCGGAACCACAAGCCTTCTAGTGAGTTGCTCAAGTTTGTGATAGGTGTGTGTCCAAACTTTCGTCAAACATGCCAAATATTTTACCACATTATCTTGGTGGCATGACATTGCATAAACCAAGGTTTGATGTGTTTCTGGTCTTTTTAAGAAAATGGAATTTAAATGCCATGGCACTCCATGCTTAATTGTGTCATAGCCGTTAGACCAATATGTTTGAATATTCCTTCCAATTTACTGCACATGGAATTAAATCGCACACAAGTACACAAATAGGATTTTCAAACCGTTATGGTTATCCGTTGCATGTACATCTAGTTCTAATTTGTTTTACAGTCATTACATGGCTAGAATATCACTTAAATGTCTTCAAAATGTCGAATGACCCCTTAAATTTTCCAAAATTTGACATGACAGTTGAATTAGTGCACGTTACACGTAGAAAAAATTTGAAGGCCGTAAGAGGAAGTTATCTCCCGTTCGTCATGAAACATGCATTGTTCCGTCTCGGAACCACAAGCATTCTAGTGAGTTGCTCCGGTTTGTGATGGGTGTGTGTCCAAACTTTCGTCAAACATGCCAAATTATTTGCCACATCATCTTGGTGGCATGAAATTACATCAACCAAGATTTCATGTCTTTCTGATCTTTTTTAAAAAATTTGGAATTTAAGTGACATTGCACTCCATGCCTAATTGTGCCATAGCCATTAGACCAATATGTTTGAAAATTCCTTCCAATTTACTGCACATGGAATTAAATCGCACACAAGTACAGAAATATGATTTTTCAAATCGTTATGGTTAGCTGTTGCATGTTGATGTAGTTCCAATTTGAATTACGGTCATTAAATGGCTAGAAAATCACTTAAATGTCTTTAAAAGTTCAAATGACCCTTGAAATTTTCCAAATTTTCACATGATAGTTGTATTAGTGCATGTTACAAGTAGAAAAATTTGAAGTCCGTAAGGGGAAGCTATCTCCCGTTCATCATTAAATAGTCATTGTTCCCTCTCGGAACCACTAGCCTTCTAGTGAGTTGCTCTGGTTTGTGAGGGGTGTATTCCAAACTTTTGTCAAACATGCCTATTTTTTTACCACATCATATTTGTGGCATGACAATGACATTACATCAATCAAGGTTTCATTTTGTTCTTATCATTTTTTAATTTTTTGGAATTTAAATGCCATAGCACTCCATTCATGTACCTATTTGTCCATGCCGTGAAACCAATATGTTTGAAAATTCCTTCTAATTTACTGCACATGGAATTAACTTGCACACAAGTACACAAATATGATTTTTTTTAACTCGCTATGCTTAGCCGTTGCATGTAGATGTAGTTCAAATTAGAATTACGATCATTAAATGGCTAGAAAATCACATAAATGTCTTCAAAAGGTCAAATGACCCCAAAAAAATTGCAAATTTTCACATGACGGTTGTATTAGTGCATGTTACACGTAGAAAAAATTTGAAGGCTGTAAGACGAAGCTATCTCCCATTCGTCATCAAACATGCATTGTTCCCTCTCAGAACCACGAGCCTTTTAGTGAGTTGCTCCGGTTTGTGAGGGGTGTGTGTACAAACTTTCGTCAAACATGCCAAAAAAATTACCACATCATCTTTGTGGCATTACATTACATCAACCAAGGTTTCATGTGTTTCTGGTCTTTTTCTATTTTTTGGAATTTAAATGCCATGCCACTACATGCTTTATCGTGTCACAGCCGTTAGACCAATATGTTTGAAAATTCGTTCCAATTCACTGCACATGGAATTAAATCGCATACAAGTACACAACTATGATTTTTTCCAATCCGTTATTGTTAGTCGTTCCATGTACATCTTGTTCTAATTTGAATTATGGTCATTAAATGGCTAGAAAATCACTTAAATGTCTTCAAAAGGTAAAATGACCCCTGAACTTTTCCAAAATTCGACATGACAGTTGTATTAGTGCACGTTACACGTATAAAAAATTTGAAGGTCATAAGGGGAAGCTATCTGCCGTTCATCATCAAACATGCGTTGTTCCCTCTTGGAACAACAAGCCTTCTAATGAGTTGCTCCGATTTGTGATAGGTGTGTGTCCAAACTTTCGTCAAACTTGCCAAATATTTTTCCACATCATCTTAGTGGTATGACATTACACAAACCAAGGTTTTATGTGTTTATGATCTTTTTAAAAAAAATGGAATTTAAATGCCATGGCACTCCAACCTTAATTGTGTCATAGCCGTTAGACCAATATGTTTGAATATTCCTTCCAATTTACTGCACATGGAATTAAATCACTCACAAGTGCACAAATATGATTTTTCAAACTGTTATGGTCATCTGTTGCATGTAGATCTAGTTCTAATTTGAATTACGGTCATTAAATGGCTAGAATATGACTTAAATGTCTTCAAATGGTCAAATGACCCCTAAAATTTTCAAAAAATTGGCATGACAGTTGTATTCATGCACGTGACACGTTGAAAAAATTTGAAGGCCGTAAGAGGAAGTTATCTCCCATTCGTCATGAAACATGCATTGTTCCCTCTCGGAACCAGAAGCCTTCTTGTGAGTTGCTCCGGTTGTGATGGGTGTGTGTCCAAAATTTTGTCAAACATGCCAAAAGAATTACCACATCATTTTAGTGGGATGACATTACATCAACCAAGATTTCTTGTGTTTTTGATCTTTTTTTAATTTTTTGGAATTTAAATGACATGGCACTCCATGCCCAATTGTGTCATAACCATTAGACCATTATGTTTGAAAATTCCTTCCTATTTACTGCACATGGAATTAAATCGCACACAAGTACACAAATATGATTTTTCAAACCATTATGGTTAGCCGTTGCATGTAGATTTAGTTCAAATTGGAATTACGATCATTAAATGGCTTGAAAATCACTTAAATATCTTCAAACGGTCAAATGACCCCTGAAATTTTCCAAATTTTCACATGACAGTTGTATTCGTGCACGTTACACGTAGAAAAAAAATTGAAGGCTGTAAGAGGAAGCTATCTCCCGTTCGTCATCAAACATGCATTGTTTCCACTCGGAACCACGAGCCTTCTAGTGAGTTGCTCCGGTTTTTTAGGGGTGTGTGTACAAACTTTCGTCAAACATGACAAAAAATTTACCACATCATCTTGGTGGTATTAGATTACATCAACCAAGGTTTCATGTGTTTCTGATCTTTCTTTTTTTATTTTTTGGAATTTAAATGCCATGGCACTCCATGCTTTATTGTGTCTTAGCCGTTAGACCAATATGTTTGAAAATTCCTTCCAATTCACTACACATGGATTTAAATCATACACAAGTACACAAATATGATTTTTCAGTCCGTTATGGCTAGAAAATCACTTGAATGACTTAAAAGGTCAAATGACCCCTGACATTTTCCAAAATTCGACATGACAGTTGTATTAGTGCACGTTACACGTAGAATAAATTTGAAGGCCATAAGGGGAAGCTATCTCCCGTTCATCATCAAACATGCATTGTTCCCTCTTGGAACCACAAGCCTTCTAGTGAGTTGCTCCGGGTTGTGATAGGGGTGTGTCGAAACTTTCTTTAAACAAGCCAAATATTTTACCACATCATCTTGGTGGCATGACATTACAAAAACCAAGGTTTGATGTTTTTCTGATCTTTAAAAAATAGATTTAAATGACATGGCACTCCATGCTTAATTGTGTCATAGCATTTAGACCAATACGTTTGAATATTCCTTCCAATGACATGGAATTAAATCGCACACAAGTACACAAATAGGTTTTTTCAAACCGTTATGGTTATCCATTATATGTACATCTAGTTCTAATTTAAATTACGGTCATTAAATGGCTAGAATATCACTTAGATGTCTTCAAAAGGTCGAATGACCTCTTAAATTTTCCAAAATTTGACATGACAGTTGTATTAGTGCATGTTACACGTAGAAACAAATTGAAAGCCGTAAGAGGAAGTTATCTCCCGTTCGTCACGAAACATGCATTGTTCCCTCTCGGAACCACATGCCTTCTAGTGAGTTGCTCCGGTTTGTGATGAGTGTGTGTCCAAACTTTCGTCAAACATGCCAAATATTTTACCACATCATCTTGGTGGCATGAAATTACATCAACCAAGATTTCGTGTTTTCTGATCTTTTTTTGGAATTTAAATGACATGGCACTCCATGCCTAATTGTGTCATAGCCGTTAGACCAATATGTTTGAAAATTCCTTCCAATTTACTGCACATGGAATTAAATCACACACAAGTACACAAACATGATTTTTCAAACCATTATGGTTAGCCCTTGATTGTAGATGTAGTTCAAATTTGAATTACGGTCATTAAAGGGCAAAAAAATCACTTAAATATCTTCAAAAGGTCGAATGACCCCTGAAATTTTCCAATTTTTCACATGACAGTTGTATTAGTGCATGTTACACATAGAAAATATTTGAAGGCTGTAAGAGGAAGCTATCTCCCGTTCGTCATCAAACATGCATTGTTCCTCTCGGAACCACGAGCCTTCTAGTGAGTAGCTCCAGTTTGTGAGGCGTGCGTGTACAAAATTTCGTCAAACATTCCAAAAAATTTACCACATCATCTTGGTGGCATTACATTACATCAACCAATGTTTTATGTGTTCTGATCTTTTAAAAAAATGGAATTTAAATACCATGGCACTCCATGCTTAATTGTGTCATAGCTGTTAGACCAATATGTTCGAAAATTCCTTCCAATTTACTGCACATGGAATTAAATCGCACACAAGTACACAAATATGATTTTTCAAACCGTTATGGTTAGCCATTGCATGTACATCTAGTTCTAATTTAAATTACGGTCATTAAATTAATAGAAAATCACTTAAATGTCTTCAAAAGGTCAAATGACCCCTGAAATTTTACAAAATTCGACATGAAAGTTGTATTAGTGCACGTTACACGTGGAAACATTTTGAAGGTCATATGGGGAAGCTATCTCCCGTTTGTCATCAAATATGCATTATTCCCTCTCGGAACCACAAACCTTCTAGTGAGTTGCTCCGGTTTGTGATGGGTGTGTGTCCAAACTTTCGTCAAAGATGCCATATTTTTTACCACATCATCTTGGTGGCTTGACATTACATCAATCATTGTTTCATGTGTTTCTGATCAATTTTTAATTTTTTGGAACTTAAATGACACGGCATTCCATGCTTAATTGTGTCATAGCCGTTGGATCAATATGTTTGAAAATTCCTTCCAATTTACTGCACATGGAATTAAATCGCACACAAGTACACAAATATGATTTTTCAAACCGTTATGATTAGTCGTTCCATGTACATCTAGTTCTAATTTGAATTAAGGTCATTAAGTGGCTAGAAAATCACTTAAATGTCTTCAAAAGGTCAAATGACCCCTGAAATTTTCTAAAATTAGACATGGCAGTTGTATTAGTGCATGTTACGCATATAAAAAATTGTAAGACCGTTAGAGGAAGCTATCTCCCATTCCTCATCAAACATGCATTGTTCCCTCTCGGAACCACGAGACTTCTAGTGAGTTGCTTCGATTTGTGAGGGGCGTGTGTCCAAACATTCGTCAAACATGCCAAACATTTTACCACATCATCTTGATGGCATGACATTACATCAACCGAGGTTTCATGTGTTTCTGATATATTTTTATTTTTTTGGAATTTAAATGCCATGGCACTCTATGCTTAATTGTATCATAGCCGTTAGACCAATATGTTTGGAAATTCCTTCCAATTTACAGCACATGGAATTAAATCACACACAAGTACACAAAATATGACTTTTCTAACCATTATGGTTACCTGTTGCATGTACATGTAGTTCAAATTTCAATTACCTTCATTAAGTAGCTAGAAAATCATTTAAATATCTTAAAAGGTCAAATGACCCGTGAAATTTTACAAAATTTCACATGACAGTTGTATTAGTACTACAAATTTTCTCGTACATTTGAAACACCATCAATTGCTACTTTACTCCAAATTCATCTTTCACAACTGATAAAAAATATCTACAACATCACACACATTTGTTTTGTAGAAACCGTTTGCGATGAAAATTGCGTGGTTTATTTAAGTCTTACTCCTTAAGCTTTGCTGGCTCATCTGCTCCAGTGCCGGCAACCCCCGAATCCACGAATCCCGATCCCCATTCCCGCACCCCTTCGTGCAAAGATGACATCATGGAAATGCTTCGTGAAGGCCCGTACGATGGCTGTGTCCCCCCCCCACCGCCGCCGCCTATGCCGAGAGCGCGGCCGCCTACGCCGAGAGTGCCACCGCATCCACATTGAGCGCGGCCACTTCGGTCGAGAGGGCGTCTGCGGCAGCCGACAGGGCAGCTGCAGCAGCCGAGACGGCTGCAGCTGCTACTAGGATGGCGGCTGCAAACGCCGAGAGCGCTCGAGTTGTCGTTTGTGCCGCCGATGTCGCCCTGGCCCGGGTCGAGGCCATCCATGCCAAGATATTCTAGGACACCTCGTAATCCAGCTTGCATCCCACGTCCGAAAAGTCGGCGGTGGCCATGGAGCACGTGCTTCCTCATGAGGTCGCCGAGCAGTAGCTGGAGATGCTGGAGGTGGTGGTGATCGAGGAGCGCCGGGAGCAGGAGTTGCACGTGGCCAAGGTCGAGGTAGAGTAAAGTCTGTCCATCGAGGAATCGGTGGTGGAGTACCAATGCGAGCTCTGGCGCAGCCACTACTACGAGTCCTACAACCTTGAGGGCGGCGCTGAGGATGAGGACGAGGACGAGGACGCGGTCGACTTCAGCAGGGAGGACGCGGAGTCCACCAACGGCGGCATGTCGCCAGGATAAGTCATCGACGTCTCATCTCACACCGGTGATGCATAGGCCGGCGCGGCGGTGGATTTGTTAAAATTATGCGTACTTAGGCTTTGTTTTTAATGTTGGTCTTTTGTTAGAGCAATTTTTAGGTCAACTAGATTTGTTTAATTACTAAAATTGCTTGATTCGGTAAGTGTGGTATGTGTGTTGTACGCTCTTTTGTGTGCCCAAATTAGCAAGCGATGTTAAATTATGCAATGACCTACCCGGGGAAATTTCCACCAAAATTTGAATTATCAAACTCATCCAATGTGCGTAAAGCAGAAGAGTCGTTTGCGATGCACACTATCGTTCAAAGTGAATGGTATCCAGCGGCACCGCGCGCAAAGTTTCCCTCCACATTTTAAAATTTTTAGCTAACCGCTGAAATATCTACCCACCTCCTTCCCCACCCCCTTTTCCCCCCGACCACAAGTCACATTTCCCCTGTTTCCCCCGTCCTTGCTTCCTTCCTAAGCTATAGCCACTTACTCGCTTGCTTCCTCGCTCTCACCGTCTTGCATCCTACCGTCGGGGTCACCATGGTCTTTTTGAAAGACCTCTCGAGCGGTTCCTCCTCTGAGGATGACTCCTTCACCACCCAGGTATGCCTCTCTTCTCTCTCTCAGGCTATGACTTTGAATGAAGGATTTTTACCCAGGCGGTCGATTTGAGTCATTTCTTCCTCTTGTAGTTCCCTAGGACCAACAGTTGCAATGAATGGAGTGGGGTGGCTGATGATCTGTCTGCTCGTTGTCACCATCAATCTCCATGTGTGAAGCTTGTTGCGTTTGAATCTATGGACAGTGGGAGGAAGTTTCTGGCATGTGCAGAGAAGGTTAAACCCTCTTTCATTGTTACAAATCATTTGTTAGATGTGATTCAGACAATGTCACAGTCCCAACCCATTCATACCACACCTTCAACCAAACGCATCCTAAGACAGTGTCATAGTTTGTATCTATTATCTGAAAATGTTGACGTCTCATCAGCGATGCCATTAGAAAATTATTGGGCATCGCGTCAGCAGTTTGTGCAGCCAACTTGTCCACACATCCAAGCAGCCAAGCAGTAAAATACTAAATCTTTATGGCACGAAGGAACTGGGCATCAGACCAACTAGGTGCTCCGGAGTTTGGGTCCCTGATTTTTTTTCCGCTGCATCGGCTCGCTAGTGCAGGGCATCGGTGTGATATGTAGCAACAGTTGTCTTTACACCGGTTTTGGTATCCATAGTGGACGGCCTTGGTGCTATTAGTTCTATGTTAATAAATTTGTGCATGTACACACACCTGTTAGTATCAATTTGATGTCATCCAAACATTGCCGCTATGTTGTTGCAGTTATATTTAGCTTCCTCTTAATGTTCAATTTGTTATTTATAGTACATGAGTAAGTACTTGTAGCATTGTTGTAGTTAATTATAGCTTCTGATGTTTCAGAATTTGGTTGTTGTCTCAGTAGCAATTAATTCATTTGCACGTTGATCTTTTTGAGAAGATATGTCATAATTAACTTGTTTCTTCAGTTTTTCAAAATACACATTGGTGATTTTCTATTGTGCTATAAACCCATTTCCCCTACAATTGTTACTGATCTAGTTTTAAATATTATAGGATGAATGGAAGTGTTCTTACTTGGAGTGGGTTGATCAAGAGTGGCCATAGTCTTTGAAGATGTGCCTAGCAAAGCTCTGGAGCATGTATGAGGAAGAGAACAGAGGTAGGCTTAGAGAAAGTGTTGTCAACGCTGAAGAATATTTGAGGATGTGGGATAAAAAGAGGAAGGTGTAGAATGAGCTCAGATTTTTTAAATTAGACTTTGCTAAAATGGTGTTGGCAAAGGAGGAGGCACTCTCCCAGTTGGCCAGTGCAAAACAGGTTCTTACTAAACTGAAAGCAGGGGTGGATAAGATGAGCCTGGACGATCTCGATTAGGGAAATGAATATATTATTCTTATGAAGTTGAACTAGCTATATGTTGTATTGTACTGTTTTCACGTAGCTATCATATTGTGATGTTAAAATCTATTTATGTGCCTGATATGAAATTGGCAAATAGCTGTTCGATATGAAATGTGAATTTGTGTAATACTGGAATTATTAATTGTAAACTAATAACCCCGCTAAATGTGTCATGGAACTTTGCAAACGGTTCTAGCAGTAAAAGCGCTCGTGATGGATAGCCCGATGCCACACAGTTTTCTTCATCAAATCGTGTCTGATGTAGTTGATCAAAGCAAACGGTTAACCAAAGCAGAGCGTGCGTGATAGTTACACCTATCACGCACAAGCCTATAAATAAACATGTGTGGGATGTACATACGAACGGAAATGTTTTTTCTGGATTGACTATGTGGGATGTACATACAAACGGAAACGTTTTCCATGGATTGACTATGTGGGATGAACATTCGAACGGAAATGTTTTCCCTGGATTGACTGTGTGGGATGTACATACGAACGGAAACGTTTTCCTTGGATTGACTGTGTGGGATGAACATAAGAACGGAAACATATTCCTTGGATTGATTGTGTGTGATATACATACGAACGGAAATGTTTTTCTGGGATTCACCGTGTGGGATTGCTACTTCTCGAGCTTGCGTTGTATTCCCTCGAAGAGGAAGGGTGATGCAGCATAGTGGCATAAGTATTTCCCTCGGTTTTTGAGAACCAAGGTATCAATCCAGTAGGAGATCACGCGCGAGTCCCTCGCACGTGCACAAACAAATAAGAAGTTCGCAGCCAACGCGATAAGGGGTTGTCAATCTCTTTACGGTCACTTACGAAAGTGAGATCTGATAGAGATGATAGTTTGATATTTTTGGTATTTTTTATTATAAGAACAGAAAGTAAAAGCGGAAAAGTAAAGTAGACTGTAGATTGATATGTTGAGAATAGACCCGAGGGCCATAGTTTTCTCTAGTAGCTTCTCTCATGATAGCGATATTCTACGGCGGGTAAACAAATTACTGTCGAGCAATTGATAGAAAAGCGAATAATTATGAGACTATCTAGGCATGATCATTATATATAGGCATCACGTCCGAGACAAGTAGACCGAAACGATTCTGCATCTACTACTATTACTCCACACATCGACCGCTATCCAGCATGCATCTAGTGTATTGAGTTCATAAGAATAGAGTAACACCTTAAGCAAGATGACATGATGTACAAGGATAAACTCAAACATAGTGATATAAACCCCATCTTTTTATCCTCGATGGCAACAATACAATACGTGCCTTGCTGCCCCTACTGTTACTGGGAAAGGACACAGCAAGATTGAACCCAAAGCCAAGCACTTCTCCCATTGCAATAACTATAGATCTAGTAGGCCAAACCAAACCAATAATTCGAAGAGACTTGCAAGGATATTATAATCATACATAAAGAGTTCAGAGAAGAACCAAATATTTCTCAAAGATAATATTGATCATAAACCCTCAATTCATCGGATTTCGACAAACACACCCTAAAAAGAGATTACATCGAATATATCTCCTCGAAGACCGAGGAGAACTTGGTATTGAGATCCAAAGAGAGAGAAGAAGCCATCTAGATACTAGCTATGGACACGAAGGTCTTTGGTAAACTACTCACAACTCATGGTGGGGCGATGATGATGATGTAGAAGCACTCCGTGGTAGATCCCCCCTCCGGCGGAGCTCCAGAATAGGCACCAAGATGGGATCTCACGGGAACAGAAGGTTACGGCGGTGGAACTAGGGTTTTCTCTTCTCTTCTGATAGCTTCGGAGTACGTAGGTATATATAGGAGGAAGGAGGACACCGGGGGCCAGACGTGGAGCCCATGAGGTAGGGGCGCGCCCTATAGGGGGGGCGCCCCCCACCCTTGTGGACGCCACGTGTGCCCTACTCCGTGGTTCTCAAGTCTACCATGCGTGTTTTGCTCCAAAAATATCTCTCCCGAAGGTTTCATTCCGTTTGGACTCCGTTTGATATTCCTTTTCTGTAAAACCCTGAAATAGGCAAAAAGCAGCAATCTGGACTGGGCCTTTGGGTCAGTAGGTTAGTCCCAAAATAATATAAAAGTTTATAACAAAGCCCATTAAACATCCAAAACATCATAATTAATAGCATGGAACAATCAAAAATTATAGATACGTTGGAGACGTATCAAGCTTCCCCAAGCTTAATTCCTGCTCGTCCTCGAGTAGGTAAATGATAAAAACAGAATTTTTGATGTGGAATGCTAACCAACATAGTTTTTCAATGTAATTCTCTTAATTGTGGCATGAATGTTCAGATCTGAAAGATTCAAGACAAAAGTCTATATTGACATAAGAAATAATAATACTTCAAGCATACTAACAAAGCAATCATGTCTTCTCAAAATACTATGGCTAAAGAAAGTTATCCCTACAAAATCATATAGTCTGGCTATGCCCCCTCTTCATCACACAAAATATTCATATCATGCACAACCCCGATTTCAGCCAAGCACTTGTTTTCATACTCTATTCTTTCAAACCTTTCAACTTTCACGCAATACATGAGCGTGAGCCATGGACATAGCACTATGTGGAATAGAGAGGTGGTTGTGGAGAAGACAAAAAGGAGGGAGATAGTCTCACATCAACTAGGCGTATCAACGGGCTATGGAGATGCCCATCAATAGATATCAATGTGAGTGAGTAGGGATTGCCATGCAATGGATGCACTAGAGCTAAATATGTATGAAAGCTCAACAAAAGAAACTAGTGGGTGTGCATCCAACTTGCTTGCTCATGAAGACCTAGGGCATTTGAGGAAGCCCATCATTGGAATATACAAGCCAAGTTCTATAATGAAAGTTCCCACTAATATATAAAAGTGACTAAACATGAGACTCTCTATCATGAAGAACATGGTGCTACTTTGAAGCACAAGTGTGGAAAAAAGATAGTAGCAATTGTCAGCCTTTTCCTTTTTTTTCTTTTTTTTTCTTTTTTTGGGCCTTTCTTTTTTTTTCTTTGGCCTTTCTTTTTCTTTTTTTTCTTTTTTTTGGAGGGGCTTTCTCGATTTAGCCTTTCCTCACATGGGACAATGCTCTAATAATGATGATCATCACACTTTCATTGAATTACAACTCAATATTACAACTTGATACTAGAACAAGTATGACTCTATATGAATGCCTCCGGCGGTGTACCGGGATGTGCAATGAATCAAGAGTGACATGTATGAAAAATTATGCATGGTGGCTTTGCCACAAATACGATGTCAACTACATGATCATGCATGGCAATATGACAATATGAAGCGTGTCATATGAACGGAACGGTGAAAAGTTGCATGGCAATATATCTCGGAATGGCTATGGAAATGCCATGATAGGTAGGTATGGTGGCTGTTTTGAGGAAAATATATGTGGCTGTTTTGAGGAAGGATATATAGTGGGTGTATGGTACCGGCGAAAGTTGTGCGGTACAAGAGAGGCTAGCAATGGTGGGAGGGTGAGAGTGCGTATAATCCATGGACTCAACATTAGTCATAAATAACCCATATACTTATTGCAAAAATCTACGAGTCATCAAAACAAAGCAATCAACTCATTCTCCTAGGAGGGAGGTTGGTAGGAGTTAACCATCGCGCGCCCCCGACCTCCACACAAAGGTTGACACTTTACAAATACCTCATGCTCTAACTTCGTCACATAATGGTTCACCATACGTGCATGCTACGGGAATCACTAACCTTAACACAAGTATATCTCAATTTCATAATAACTCCACTAGCATGACTCTAATATCACTATCCTCATATCTCAAAACAATTATCAAGCATCCAACTTCTCATCATATTCAATGCACTTAGTGTGAAAGTTTTTACTACATTGATATTGGATGTCTATCATGTGAAGGCTAGTTTTATAGCCAAAGCACATTACCATGCTGTTTTAATAGACACTCAAAAGTATATAAGTGAATCATGAGAGCTGAAAATTTTCTACAAAATATAATCACCACCGTGCTCTAAAAGATATAAGTGAAGCACTAGAGCAAAACTATTCAACTCAAAAGATATAAGTGAAGCACATAGAGTGTTCTATCAATTCCTAGGCCATATTTAACTCTCTCAAATAGGTGTGTCCAGCAAGGATAATTGTGGAAAACTAACAAGCAAAGAATCAAATTATACAAGACTCTCCAAGTAAAACACATATCATGTGGTGAATAAAAATATAGCTCCGAGTATAGTTACCGATGGATGAAGACGAAAGAGGGGATGCCTTCCCGGGGCATCCCAAAGCTTAAGCTTTTGGTTGCCCTTGAATTTTAACTTGGGGTGCCTTGGGCATCCCCAAGCTTAGGCTCTTGCCACTCTTTGTTCCATAGTCCATCAAAGCAATACTCAAAACTTGAAAACTTCACAACTCAAAACTTAGACAAAAATCTCGTGAGCTCCGTTAGTATAAGAAAGCAAACCACTACTCCAACGTACTGCAATGAATTCATTCTTTGTTTATATTGGTGTTAAACCTACTGTATTCCAACTTCTCTATGGTTCATACTTCCCAATACTACTCATAGATGCATTGAAATAAGCAAACAACACACGAAAAACATAATCTGTCAAAAACAGAACAGTCTGTAGTAATCTGCAGTTTTCGCATACTTCTGTAACTCCAAAAAAACTCAAACTAAATTGGTAAACGTGAGGAATTTGTCTATTGATCATCTGCAAAAAGAATCAACTAAATAGCACGCTCCAGTAAAATCTGGTGACCATTCTTGCGAACGCTAAGGATTCTGTTTTTCCCAGCAAGATCATATAAACTTCACACAAGTCTTCCCAAAGGTTCAACTTGGCACAAACACTAATTAAAACACAAAACCACATCTAAACAGAAGCTACATGCAATATTTATTCCTAAACAGCAGCAAAAACAAAAAAATATAAAATTGGGTAGCCTCCCAACAAGCGCTATCGTTTTACGCCCCTAGCTAGGCACGATACATGGATAGATCTAGGTATTGCCATCTTTGGAAGGCAATCCATAAGTGAATCTCATAATAGATTCATATGGTAATTTGATTTTCTTTCTAGGAAAGTGTTCCATGTCTTTCCTTAATGGAAATTGGAATCTAATATTTCCTTCCTTCATATCAATAATTGCACCAATCGTTATAAGGAAAGGTCTACCAAGAATAATAGGACATGAAGGATTGCAATATATATCAAGAACAATGAAATCTACGGGCACATAATTCCTATTGCCAACAATAAGAACATCATTAATCCTTCCCATAGGTTTCTTAATAGTGGAATCCGTAAGATGTAAATTCAAATAACAATCATCAAGCTCATGGAATCCTAGCAAATCACACAAAGTTTTTGGGATAGTGGAGACACTTGCACTCAAATCACACAAAGCATAGCATTCATGATCTTTAACTTTTATTTTTGTAGTAGGTTCCCATTCATCATAAAGCTTTCTAGGGATAGAAACTTCTAACTCAAGTTTTTCTTCATTAGATTGCATCAAAGCATCAACTATGTGTTCGGTAAAAGCTTTATTTTGACTATAAGCATGCGGAGAGTTTAGTACGGATTGCAACAAGGAAATACAATCAATCAAAGAGCAATTATCATAATTGAATACTTTCAAATCCAAAGTAGTGGGTTCATCACTATGCAAAGTTTTAATCTCTTCACTCCCACTTTTAACAATTTTAGCATCAAGATCTAAAAACTCTGAATCATTGGGACACCTTAAAGTAGAATTATCTCCAATCCTATATTCATCAAGATTTATACTACAAAACAAGGATGTAATAGGAGACACATCAATAACTTTCAGATTTTCATCTTTATTTCCATGATAACTAGAAGAACATGCGTGTATATAATTCTCTCTTTTAGCACGCATCCTAGCGGTTCTTTCTTTGCATTCATCAATGGAATTTTTCATGGCTTTGAGAGACTCATTGATATCATGCTTAGGTGGGATAGATCTAAGTTTCAAAGAATCAACATCAAGAGTAATTATATCCACACTTCTAGCCAATTCATCAATCTTAAGCAATTTTTCTTCAAGCATAGCATTGAAATTCTTTTGCGAAATCATAAACTCCTTAATACTAGTTTCAAATTCAGAAGGCATCTTTCCATAAGAGTTGTTGTAGGAATTACCATAATTATTAGAGGAGTTACTAGGAAAAGGCCTAGTTAAAGTTCCCTCTATAAGCATTGTTACCAAAATTATTTCTACCAACAAAATTCACATCCAAAGATTCATTATTATTTTCAATCAAAGTGGACAAAGGCATATCATTAGGATCATAAGAAGCACTCTTAGCAGCAAATAATTACATAAGTTCATCCATCTTTCCACTCAAAACACTAACCTTTTCAATAGCATGCACTTTTTTACTAGTAGATCTTTTGGTGTGCCAATGAGAATAATTAACCATAATATTATCTAGGAGTTTGGTAGCTTCTCCTAAGGTAGTTTCCATGAAAGTGCCTCCTGCGGCCGAATCTAAAAGATTTCTAGAAGCAAAATTCAAGCCAGCATAAAAGTTTTGAATAATCATCCATAAGTTCAAACCATGTGTAGGGCAATTACGTATCATTAATTTCATTCTCTCCCAAGCTTGTGCAACATGCTCATGATCTAGTTGCTTAAAATTCATAATGTTGTTTCTAAGAGAGATGATCTTAGCAGGAGGGAAATACTTAGATATAAAAGCATCTTTGCACTTATTCCATGAATCAATACTATTTCTAGGCAAGGAGGAAAACCAAGTTTTAGCACGATCTCTAAGTGAAAACGGAAATAACTTCAATTTAACAATATCGTTATACGTATCCCTTTTCTTTTGCATATCACACAAATCAACAAAGTTGTTTAGATGGGTAGCGCCATCTTCACTAGGAAGGCCGGAAAATTGATCTTTCATAACAAGATTCAACAGAGCAGCATTGATCTCACAAGATTCAGCATCGATAATAGGAGCAATCGGAGTGCTAATAAAATCATTATTGTTGGTATTGGAGAAGTCACACAATTTGGTATTGATCTGAGCCATAGTGACAAGCAAGAAATCCAACACACACAAGCAAACAAGAAGCAAGTGAACGAAAAACACACGGCAGAAGAAGGGCAAACAAAATGGCAAGGGTGAAGTGGGGGAGAGGAAAACGAGAGGCAAATAAATGTAATGCGAAGGATAAGGGTTTGTGATAGGTACTTGGTATATGACTTTTGCGTAAGCCTCCCTGGCAACGGCGCCAGAAATTCTTCTTGCTACTTCTCAAGCTTGTGTTGTATTCCCTCGAAGAGGAAAGGGTGATGCAGCATAGTAGCGTAAGTATTTCCCTCAGTTTTTGAGAACCAAGGTATCAATCCAGTAGGAGACCACGCGCGAGTCCCTCGCACCTGCACAAACAAATAAGAAGTTCGCAGCCAACACGATAAGGGGTTGTCAATCCCTTTACGGTCACTTACGAAAGTGAGATCTGATAGAGATGATAGTTTGATATTTTTGGTATTTTTGATTATAAGAACATAAAGTAAAAACGGAAAAGTAAAGTAGACTGTAGATTGATATGTTGAGAATAGACACGAGGGCCATAGTTTTCTCTAGTGGCTTCTCTCATGATAGCGATATTCTACGGCGGGTAAACAAATTACTGTCGAGCAATTGATAGAAAAGCGAATAATTATGAGACTATTGAGGCATGATCATTATATATAGGCATCACGTCCGAGACAAGTAGACCGAAACGATTCTGCATCTACTACTATTACTCCACACATCGACTGCTATCCAGCATGCATCTAGTGTATTGAGTTCATAGAACAGAGTAACGCCTTAAGCAAGATGACATGATGTAGAGGGATAAACTCAAACATAGTGATATAAACCACATCTTTTTATCCTCAATGGCAACAGTACAATACGTGCCTTGCTGCCCCTACTGTCACTAGGAAAGGACACCGCAAGATTGAACCCAAAGCCAAGCACTTCTCTCATTGCAAAAACTATAGATCTAGTAGGCCAAACCAAACCAATAATTCGAAGAGACTTGCAAGGATATTATAATCATACATAAAGAGTTCGGAGTAGAACCAAATTTTTCTCAAAGATAATCTTGATCATAAACCCACAATTCATCGGATCTCGACAAACACACCGCAAAAAGAGATTACATCGAATATCTCCTCGAAGACCGAGGAGAACTTGGTATTGAGATCCAAAGAGAGAGAAGAAGCCATCTAGATACTAGCTATGGACCCAAAGGTCTGTGGAAAACTACTCACAACTCATGGTTAGGCGATGATGATGATGTAGAAGCACTCTGTGGTAGATCCCCCCTTCGGCGGAGCTCCGGAATAGGCCCCAAGATGGGATCTCACGGGAACAGAAGGTTACGGCTGTGGAACTAGGGTTTTCTCTTCTCTTCTGATAGTTTCGGGGTACGTAGGTATATATAGGAGGAAGGAGGGCCCGGAAGGAGGGCACCGAGGGCCACACATGGGGCCCATGAGGCAGGGGGCGCGCCCTATAGGGGGGTGCCCCCACCCTCGTGGACAACACGTGTGCCCTACTCCGTGGTTCTCAAGTCTCCTGTGCGTGTTTTGCTCCAAAAATATCTCTCCCAAAGTTTTCATTCTGTTTGGACTCCGTTTGATATTCCTTTTCTGTAAAACCATGAAATAGGCAAAAAAACAGCAATCTAGACTGGGCCTTTGGGTTAGTAGGTTAGCCCAAAAATAATATAAAAGTATATAACAAAGCCCATTAAACATCCAAAACATCATAAATAATAACATGGAACAATAAAAAATTATAGATACGTTTGAGACGTATCACGGATGTAGATACGAACGGAAATCATTGGGTTTCGATGCCTTGCCCGATTGCACACGAGCTCATTTTTCCCCAGCCTGTGTGCCAGGAGGTCCTATCCCCGACGGTTTCTAGGTCATGTGGGAAGGACCCCCCCCTATCGCCCACACTCACTTGGCGATGGTTCCAAATTTCATCGCAGAAAGGGGTTAAAAACCGTTTGTATAGCACCGACGAGTAACAGTCGAAAAATGAGAAGAACTGTACCAAATTTACCTTCTCAGTGTTTAAGATGGCTCAATGGTTAGTCAATATGGTACTATGGAAGTATTATAATTGGTATCGGATCTTGTCAATATCACATCTACACAAGTATTATTGAGGAGCTTGGTTAGGATGAGTGGCACAAAAATTCAAGCAAGTGTTAGTCATCATATTGATAATGCTGAAAAAGATTCACAAATTGCAAGTAAAACAAATATATCAAAACCTATGGCATCACTAGAAACAAACACACAAAAGATAAATGGGATTCGTGCAACCAAGGAATGAGCACAAAATGTGTTGCCACGAAAAAAGCTCATGTTTCACGAATACTAGAAGAGACGCCGGCACGATTTCTCCAATGGGCGATATACGCACTTGTGCACAAGCTACGAGAACCAAAATGTGTCACGTTTCTATTTCAAGTATGCTATGTATGTAGGCTCCAAGATGATCTATGGAATGCAATGTGGCTCGAGTTATTGCTTAAAAGTTATATGCTTTCTTCTTCTTTTGCTTAAAAGCTTGTTCTTTATTTATGATGATTTGCCAGTTATGTGAAATGCACAATCCAAGAGAGCAATGATTTATGCACGGGGAGCTTATGAAATAATAAATGATAAGGGGATATGAGCACACCATGAAGCTATACGGCGTATGTATCATTGTGGTGCACATGTAACGTGGCCCGACAATTCTCAAGTGGCTCGTGTCAGTGGTTAAGTGACACAAATGGCTCAGGGTTAACAATGCAATGGCAAGGAAATGGACAATGACCTCGTCGA
Organism: Secale cereale; assembly: GCA_902687465.1. NCBI lineage: Eukaryota > Viridiplantae > Streptophyta > Magnoliopsida > Poales > Poaceae > Secale > Secale cereale. Next base: position 163,702,121 of record LR738709.1, read on the forward strand.
AGGTACCGTCCCGGCTTACGGTTGTGGTGGCAAATGGTGAAGTGGTCGTTGTCGATGTCGAGTCTGTAGCGATGATGGGTGGTAGTGGTGTTGATGTTGAAACATTCCTAATTAGCTGAAATACCTTAGGAAATCCGCAACTCAGAATCTCAAGAAAAATATGTCAAAATTGGTTGTGGCAGAAAGTGGAGTGGCTATGGTGGTAGAGGATGATTTGTGGAAGGTCAGTGGTGGTGGGAGGTGGCTAGATACACGGGGGAAGTGGTGGGGCTTTTTAGTTATTGAATATTTAGTTTTGTCAGCTGAAGCAGGATGGTCCGGATGAGGTTCCGGACAACGTCCGGATCATCCAGGAGCTCGTCCGGGCAGATCAACCGGGGCGATTTATGGCTCGGGATGAACGTGAAAATTGTGGGGAAGGAAAAATTTGAGGATGATTTGGTGGTGGGAGGTGGGTATGGTCGGGGGAGGTTAGATCCACCTGCCAAACAACAAATTCATGGGTTCAAATCAATAAAATCTCACAAGAACCAACAAAATGCAATTTTTGGCAGGGCTGTTTTTCGTGGGAATTTTTGAATTGAGATAAAAAGCAACAAAAATAGGCTAGAAAATGGACGCATGTGAATCAACTTATGTTGTGATCCAAGATGATATAGGGAAAAGCCCTAGGTGGAGGTCTTTTCACACTTGGAGGTGGGGAAAGGAGAAAATCGCGAAGAACACGAAGAGCAGAGGAAAACAACACTCAAGACAAGATCTAGTCACACATCCACAAAATTCAGATACACATAAGAAGATACAAGATACAAATCCAATATAGGTAGGTGAAAGAACAAGTGCTCCCTGGGTGATTTTGGTAATTAACGTCAACATGTCTCTTGTTGGACTAATAGTTTTCTCTAGTATATTTCAGGAAAGTTCAATAGTGGCATGGCAAGGACAAGAGGATGTGGTACCCCTTATAAATGCAAAAGAATGGAGATTGGAAAAACCTGAAGACTCTTCATTTCTATTTTAGTGATCCAAGATCACATTGAGTCTAGAAGAAAGCCAATACTATTAAGAGGGGGTGAGGTTTGGATTAATGATCTGGTTGCTCAAGTGCTTAGTGATATTGCTCCAAAACCCTCAGCCACTTTCTCCATCCAAATATGTCCAAATCCTAATTTCCAAACTCGGCCCCACCGATATTTCTACCGGTGCTACCGAGTTCATTTGACATAGCCACTGCCTAAACCCTAATAAATCGGTCTGGCCGATACAGGTCTCGGTCCCACCGAGATGGCCTTGACAGCGCTCTATGACTTGTTGCAATTGTTTTGGTCTCACGGAGTTGGCTTGATATATTATTTGTTTCTTATTGCTTCACTTCGGTCTAACCGAGTTGATGCAATTGGCGGCACCGAGATGAAGTTTTGCCTAAGCCCTAGCACATCGATCCCACCGAGTTGTTCCAGTCAGTCCCACTGACATACCTAATGTTCATATATTTGAACAGATCGCTGCCAGCAAGTTTAACTAATCGTTCCCACCGAGATTGGTAAATGTGTGTAACGGTTGGGCTTCGTGTGGAGGCTATATATACCCCTCCACCCCTTCTTCCTCGTAGAGGAGAGCCCTTAGAATGTGCCTACACTTCCATCATTCATTTCCTGAGAGATAACCACCTACTCATGTGTTGCGATTAAGAGATTCCATTCCTACCATTTGAACCTTGATTTCTAGCCTTCCCCAAGTTGCTTTCCACTCCAATTCTTCTTCCACCATATCCAAATATGTGAGAAAGAGTTGAGTGTTGGGGAGTGAGGGAGTCCTGCATTGAGGGGTCCTCGGGTGGCCGGATAACTCGTGGTGGGCCATACTAGTGGGCCGTGAAGATCATTGTTTAAGAACGTCTCTCGTATCCGGATAGGACTCCTGTATTCGTATAATGGCAGGTTTTAGGTTCGGGTGTAATATTTCCTTCCTCTGCAAGATGGTTATGTACAAACCCTAGGCCCCTCCGGTGCATATATAAACTGAAGGGTTTAGTCCGTAGAGGCTAGAGAATCATAACATCCTCATAGGCTAGACTCTAGGGTTTAGCCATTACGATCTCGAGGTAGATCAACTCTAGTAATCATATTCATCCAGATTAATATAGCAGAAAGTAGGGTCTTACCTCGATCGAGAGGGCCTGAACCTGGGTAAACATCATGTCCCCAGTCTCCTGTTACCATCGATCCTAAGACGCATAGTTCGGGACCCCCTACCCAAGATCCGTCGGTTTTGACACCGACAGGGAGACTATCATTTGAAGCACAAAGAGCAAGGAGTTCATCATCAACACACCGTCTATTATCTTGGAAGCCTTCGCCGTGATGTGGATTTGAACCAAGAAGTTTGTAAGGTCAAGGGGATCGCCTACTTTGAGAAGATCTATCCGAGTGAGGCAAGTCCTTCATGGGCGATGGCCATGGAGGGATAGATAAGGTTTCTTCTTCGTGGACCCTTCGTGGGTGGAGCTCTCCGTGGACTCGTGCATTTGTTACCCTTTGTGGGTTGAAGTCTCCATCAACATGGACGTACGATAGCACCACATATCAGAACCACACAAAAAATTCTCTGTGTATCCTTTGCGTTTGCACACTCCGATCACATCCCTTTACATTCTTGCAAATTGCATGCTTTATTCTTTTCTCTGCCTATACTCTTGTCATGCTTGCTTGAGATGTATTGGATTCCCTTTAACATGTGCTAAACTCAACCTTAACTTGAATAAATTAAAAACTGCCACTTTTACTTGTTAAGGATCTAATCACCCCCATCTAGACCCTTGTTCTCAATCCTTTCAATTCGTATCAGAGCATTGGTCTCCATTTCTTTGGTTTAATCGCCATTAGAGGAAGACGGGTAAGTCTACGTTTGGGAGTATTAGACATACAATTCCTCTTCTTGCTGGGGAGTTTTATAGTTCATGGAAAAATGAGATGCTTGATATTTTCACTGAATATAATTTGAACAAGTATATTCTTATCCTTCATGTGCCTCCTATTGACCCTTTGCATTCGACCCTCGATGAGTATATTGATATGATTCACAATCTTAGGACTATTGATCTTATCATTAAAGGATTGCCTAGAAATTTTCTTGCTTGCTTGCCAACCTTTGAATGCGCATGTACTATTTGGAATTATCTTGAGGAACGCTTTCCAAATTATACCTTGGAAATTTTAAATGAAATTCTTCAAAAGTCCATTGCTTTTCAAAAGATGAAGCCTAGTGATCCCAAGTTTGATGAATGTCTATTTGAGCTTTGTGATCTAGTGCGTGCTAAGGCTCATAATGTTGGAACCATTAGTAGAATTATTGCGGAAAGAATCAGAATTCATAAACTTGCACATTGTCATGATCAAAATTCTAATGAATCACATGAACTAGGTGATGATCATATGTATGATGATAATGTTGAGCCTTGATATTATGACATCGAATTTGAGAAGACTATGAGGAATCTTATTCTAATAGTGAATCTTCGCAATTACACATCCGGAAGAAAGGAATGGGTTCTCAACAGTGGTTGTACCGATCACTTGACCGGAGATAAAACATGTTCCGAAAGCTTGACAAAAACGATGGTCCATGTAAGTATGTAACCTTCAGAGATAACTCCAAGGGTAAGGTAACTGGCCTTGGTAAGGTGGCCATATCCAACGACAGCTCCATCCAAAATGTTATGCTCGTTGAATCTCTTGGTTACAATTTTCTTTCCGTATCTAGACTAGACCACTTTGGTCTCAATGTTCTATTTACCGAAGTAGATTATGAAGTGTTTCATCGACATAATCATAACATGGTATTTACTGGCATTTGTAGAGGTGATCTGTACATTGTTGATTTCACAAAGAAAGCTCAACCGTGTACTTGTTTGATTGCTAAATCATCTAAAGGATGGTTATGGCATAAAAGGTTAGGTCATGTTGGCATGAGAAATCTTGATAAACTTATCAAAGGTGATCATATCCTTAGTGTTAAATATGTTATATTTGACAAGTATAGACTTTGTAGCGCTAGTCAAGCAGGAAAACAAGTTGGAGGAAGTCATCTCGTGAAGAACATCATGACCATGAGAAGACCACTTGAGCTACTTCACATGGACCTCTTTGGTCCCAACGCTTATAAGAGCCTTGGCGGTAACTCTTTCGGTTTGGTCATTGTTGATGATTTTCAAGGTTTACGTGGGTGTTCTTTCTTGATGAGAAATCACAGGTCCAAAAAAATTCAAGAACTTCGCTAGGAAGGCCCAAAATCAGTTTGAAGTGAAAATCAAGAAGGTTCGAAGAGAAAACGGAACGGAGTTCAAGAACGCCAATGTGAACACCTTTCTTGACGAAGAAGGGATTTCACATGAGTTTTTGGCTACGTACACACTTCTAAAAAATGGAGTTGTTGAGAGGAAGAACCGGAAACTTACCGAGATGGAGAGGATGATGCTTGATGAATACAAGACGCCAAAACATTTTTGGGCGGAAGCGGTTGAGACAACTTGGCATGCTACAAATCGACTATATCTTCACAAGCTTCTCGGCAAAACAGCATACGAGCTGCTCACCGGTAACAAACCCCAAGTTGGATACTTACGAGTATTTGGCTCATAGTGTTACATTCTTGATAAGCATCGTCGTTCGAAATTTGCACCTAAATCTCACGAAGGTTTTCTACTCGGCTATGGCTCAAACTCTCACACTTACCGTCTCTACAACAATTTCACCCGAAAGGTTGAAGATATGATAGATGTGAAGTTTGATGATTCTAACGGCTGACAAGTAGAGAAATTGCCAATTGATGTAGGAGACAAAGACCCCTCGGAACCAATTCAAGATTTATCTATTGGGAAGATTTATCTAATTGAGGTGAAGGAGAGCACTTCGTCAATTCATGTGGAAGCCTCAACTTCACATCAAGGTGAACCACAAGTTGACATAGAGGCGTCCAGAAGTGGAACACGTCAAGACAAAGGGAATGAGGAAGTACACCAGAATGATCCACCTCAACCTCCTTCTCCACCTCCATAAGTGAACAACAACACCAACAACAATGAAGAAGAAGATGATGATGACGAGGAAGTTCCACCACAACCCAAGCAAAAGCTCTCACGAGTTAGAGCAAGAGTCTTAAGAGATCATCTCGTTGAACAAATCTATGATAACATCGAAACCGGGAGAAACATTCGTTCTAAAACTCGTTTGGCTAACTTTTGTGAACATTACTCATTCATTTCTAGCATTGAACCTATGAAGGTAGAAGAAGCTCTTGAGGATCCAGATTGGATAAATGCTATGCATCAAAGGCTACACAAATTTTAGAGCAATCAAGTATGGACATTGGTTGAGAAGCCCAACGATGATCAAAATGTCATTGCAACCAAGTGGGTGTTTCAGAATAAGCAAGATGAAGATGGACAAGTTGTACGCAACAAGGCTCGTATCGTCGCACAAGGCTAAACCAAGTCGAAGGTATGGACTATGGTGAGACATATCCCCCACCATGATATCACTCTATACCAAATGGACACTAAAAGTGCTTTTCTAATTGGTGAAATTGAAGAGGAGGTTTATGTTAAACAACCTTCCGGCTTTGTTAATCACAAGAAATCTAATCATGTTTACAAACTTCACAAAGCTATTTATGGTCTTAAACAAGCTCCTAGAGCTTGGTATAAATGCTTGACTAAGTTTCTTATTGAAAAAGGCTTTGAAATTGGGAAAACGGATTCTACTCTTTTTACTAAAAGGGTTAATGGAGAATTATTTGTGTGCCAAATTTATGTGGATGATATCATTTTTGGTTCTACTAACCCTCATTTTAGTGAAAAGTTTGGAAGGCTAATGTCGGAGAAGTTTGAGATGTCTATGATGAGTGAACTCTAATTTTTCCTTGGTTTGCAAATCAAGCAAGAAAAGGAAGGTACCTATGTCTCACAAAAAATATATACCAAAGACCTTTTCAACAAGATCAACATGCAAGAAAGCAAAGGTATGAAAACTCCCATGCCTACTAGTGGACATCTTGACTTGACGAAGGATGGCAACCCCCTTGATCAAAAGGTTTACCGATCTATGATTGGTTCATTACTATATATTTGTGCCTCCCGTCCCGGTATCATGCTAAGTGTGTGGATATGTATGCATGATATCAAGCTGCTCCAAAAGAATGCCATCTTAAGGCCGTGAAAAGGATAGTGAGATATTTGATTCATACACCAAATTTTTGCATGTGGTACCCTAAGAGGTCATATATTTTATCTTGTTGGCTATTCCGACTCGGACTATGCCGGTGACAAGGTTGATAGAAAGTCCAGTTCCGGTACATGTCAATTTCTTGGTAGATCCCTTGTCTCTTAGTCCTCCAAGAAACAAAACTCGATATCCTTATCCACCGCTGAAGCGGAATACATTGCCGCTGGATCATGTTGTGCTCAATTACTTTGGATGACCCAAACTCTTAAAGATCATGGGATATATGTGAAACGTGTTCCATTGCTTTGTCACAATGAGAGTGCTATTAAGATTTCTCACAATCCCGTGCAACATTCTCAAACTAAGCATATTGAAGTTCGTCATCATTTCATTCGTGATCATGTTTCTAAGGAGACATCAATCTTAAGCATGTGCGAACCGACAAGAAATTGACAGATATCTTCACTAAACCCCTTGAGGAAAAGATATTTTGTCACTTGAGAGGTGAATTGAACATCATTGATGCCTCAAATATGGAGTAGTGACTCCTTGGGTTCCTGCAAGGCATGAGCCTATGTGACTAATCCTTGATATTTCTCTTATGATGATTATCATTTGTCTTGGATATATTTTCACCCTTGTATGTTATCTAACCCTTGAAGGTACTTGGATGAGCCTCAACCTATGATATTGCAAATCACTCACATATTGAGCAATTTCTACATCACCAAGTACATATGCTTTAGTTGTTGATATCAAGGAACAAGACTACACTCAACATATCCTTTGACAATATTTATATGATGAATTTCACTCTTGTTAATTTGGATATATAAGAGTCACTCCTTGCTATACTAACCCATGTAGGAAGATGAACTTCGCATTCAAAAGGATGCTCGCAACTTTCGATGAACTACATCAGCATTGAGCATTCACAACAAGTTCAACTACATGATCAAGTTCAACAACAAACCAAAGGTATGTATTTTCCATATTAGAGAAGCTTTACTCCAAGTCATGAGTTAAAGAAACTCAACAATATGTGAATACATCAAGATGCTTAAATGAAAAATGGCAATCCCACTTGAGCTTAACGATGAGTATGACCTATGATCAAGTGATCTCACTTGACTCCTAAGTCCATATACTATAACATAGGTAACATTGTCGCCGACTCCCTCCCTGGATGAAGTTATCTAGTGATTTATTTCTTGGTTGCATTTCTTCTTTTACTAGAGTGCTTCTATTTTTTATCAAAAAAAAATCATCTGGATACTTTTTTACTTTTTCTGTTATCATTTCATTTCTTTCAAATTCCTTGCAAATCCTTATGAACATTCCTTGAAAATCCTTGTGAAATTTCATTTGCAAAGTGAGCTGAGTTGAGAAAAAAATCCTCCGCGTTGGACTCGGTTCCGCCGATTTAAGCCTATCGGGCACACCGAAATACAAGTTCTACATGTATGTAGTTCATCGGTTCTACCGAAACGGACTTACTCGGTCTCACCGATGAGCACCTTTAGTGGCTCTGTTATCTCAGAGCACCAATTGAAATGGATTGGCGCCATCGATTTCACTGCCAATAAAACCTTTTTGTCATCTTATATTGCATATTTCTTTCAGCTCCACTCAAAGATTCTTTTCCTTGGCTTACATCCTAACGTTCACTCTTCCTTGATTGTGTATCTCCAGGACCATACTCACTTGACTCATATCCATGAAGAACCTTTCTTGGAAATTGATGTCAAAGGGGGAGAGAGAAATCTCTGAAATAGATAGAGCACATCAAAGCTAATTCTTACAAAGCTACTCTAGATGCTCTTTCATAAGAGGAGAGGATGTATATATCTTTTAGAGGGGAAAGATATGTCAGCTTTTATTTATTATTTACCCTTAGCTTGAGCTTTCTCTAATTTTTCTCACCCTACCTACTCACATTATCTAATGATTGATTCGGTGGAAGAGGAAGTTCATGCTTAAGGTAGAACAATTCATGGAATTCATTGCAAATCTTTAATTCTTTGCGGACATGTCTATATCTAAATGAAGTACCCACTGAGTGATACTCACCTATTACATGTCATCCCAGTCTTGGTAATATTGTGGATCTTGAAATCTTTCTTGTTTGAAGTTTTCTTGTGTTATTTAAGCTTGTTTTCTCAAGTTTGCTTCTTCAAGAATCAGTTCAAGGACCATAAGGTAAGTATATACATCACACTCATGTACATGATGATCTCTTACTTTTGCACATATTGTTTGCAAGAGATAACCATGAATATGAAAATACATGTCACATTACTTTTGCTATGATGCATATGGCCAAAATACATGTAACTCATTACTTACTCTGTCATGTTGTGCATTCACATGATGTTCAATGATTGCACACATGTAGGTGGAGCTCATGCAAGTTCCATATTTTTTCAAAGCTTTAGTTACTACTCTCTGATTTATTTACTTGAAGCTTTGATGTATGTTGTCCTCAATTACCAAAAAGGGGGAGACTAAAAGCACAAGTGCTCCCTGGGTGATTTGGTAATTGATGTCAACATGTCTCTTGTTGGACTAATACTTTTATCTAGTATATTTCAGGAAAGTTCAACAGTGTCATGGCAAAGACAAGAGGATGTGGATGCTAAATGCTAAGGAAAGAATATTGGCAAAAGCTCAAGACTCTTCATTTCTATTTTGGTGATCTAAGATCACATTGACTCCATAGGAAAGAAAATACTATTAAAAGGGGATGAGGTGTTGCTTAATGATCTGGTTGCCAAAGTGCTTAGTGATATTGCTCGAGAACCCTCGACCACTTTATCCATCCAAATATATCCAAATCCTAATCTCCAAACTTGGCTCCACCCATATTTCGTACCCGGCGCCACCATTCATTTTCTGAGACAGAACCACCTACTCAAGTGTTTTTTTGGCAGAAATATTGTAAGGGAACCCCCTACAGTATAATTGGTGCAACAAACCCAAATTGCGAGTACCATGCCTTGAACCTGGGTGGGTGGGAAGGCATCAGCCCCTTCCCACCACTAGGCTATGCCTTAGTCTGCCACCTACTCAAGTGTTGAGATCAGGAGATTCCATTCCTACCATTTGAACCTTGATTTCAAGCCTTCCCCAGGTTTCTTTCCACTCTAATTCTTCTTCAACAATATCCAAATATGTGAGAAAGAGTTGAGTGTTGGGGAGACTGTCATTTGAAGCACAAGAGTAAGGAGTTCATCATCAACACACCATATATTACCTTTTGGAGAGCAATGTCTCCTAGATTGGTTAGGTGTCGCTTGGGAGCCTCCGTCGTGTTGTGGAGTTGAACCAAGAAGTTTGTAAGGGCAAGGAGATCGCCTACTTTGTGAAGATCTACCCGAGTGAAGCAAGTACTTCGTGGGCGATGGCCATGGTGAGATATACAAGGTTGCTTCTTCATGGAACTTTCGTGGGTAGAGCCCCCCATGGACTCGCGCATCCATTAATCTTCGTGGGTTGAATTCTCCATCAACGTGGACGTATGATAGCACCACCTATCGGAACCACGCCAAAAATTCTCCGTGTCTCCATTGCGTTTGCACACTCCAATCCCATCCATTTACATTCTTGCAAATTGCATGCTTTATTCTTTTCGCTGCCTATACTCTTGTCACGATTGCTTGAGATGTATTGGATGCCCTTTTAACATGTGCTAGACTGAACCTTAACTTGGAGAAATTAAAAAGTGCCATTTTTACTTGTTAAGGGTCTAATCACCGCACCTCTAGACCCCTCTCCTCGATCCTTTCAGTATGTAAATAGGTAGCTCGTGTATCTCAATCTCAAGAAGAGAGGGATATTAACATCCAAGAAGGATCTTCCCTCATCAGGGGTCTTGTATCCCTAGGGGGTCTTCTCACATGGAGGTCTTGATCTCCATGGGAGAGGAAATATCGGAGCAAAGCTATCTAGATCTCAAAATATACTTTGCTAACCCTAAAGTGAAGGTAGGAGATGAATATTTATAGTATAAGTGAGGGAGATGGTACACGAGCCTCCACCTAAGTCTTTGCATGCAGGCAAGGCTGGATGATCTCATTCGGGTAACCACCCAAATCATCCAGCTGGTCCCTTCTTTCATGGCTGGTCCGGATGTCTGGACCTGGTTCAAATGTTCGAGCTTCTTTTGGATGATCCAGGCAGGGTCCCGAAAGATTATGCTTTGGGGTGGAACTTCTGTTGCGTTCAGTGCGCTAAGCAGATCGTCCGGGGGGGATACGAACCGTCCGAGCGGCGTCCGGATCGTCCGGGACCTGGTCGAGATAATCCGGGCAAGTGCATATTTGCCCCTTTTCTTCTTATTCTTATTCTCCTCATTCTTCTTCCACCATCGCTTGGCCTTGCTCCTTAGCTTCTCCATGGTCGGTCCCTTGGTACCTGGGTATGCATAGTGTCTTCATTTGAGGTAGTAGTCATGTCTCGTGTAAAACGAAGGGGAGTTTAACAAGAACTGAATTAACCTCAGTTTCGATAACTCTTGCGCAAGCCCTTGTCATTATTCCACGTCTTAGAGCATCTACAGCCGGTCCTCTCATACCCATCTCAAACGCCCGGGCAGGCCATCCGGTCAGTGATCGGTCATAAAAAATCAACCCAGCCGGACCTCTCAAACTGTGGACAAACGCCTAGGCTGACTGACACTCCTCATATCCAGCCCAAATATAGGGCGGATATGTGGCGGCCCGGGCACACCCGGGCACATCCGCCTAACAGGCCCGGCCCACCACAGACCCCACCAAAAACCCCAAGCCGGGCGGTGAGCTCAAACCCTAGCTCACTCCCCCCCTCTCCCGCCCCGTCCACTCCTCTCCCTCTCCCACTCCGATCTCATCCACCACGATGAGCAGCTCCGGCAGCGACTTCGGCTCAAAGCTCGACTACGAGGAGGAGATGGCCATCCGCATTGCGCTGGAGAGGTCCAAGGTGGAGACGGGTGGCAGTTTCGGATCTGGAGCATCGCCGCAGATCCCACGCGAGCACAGCACAGATGCTGGAGCTAGACCATCCCGGCCCGCGCGTAGCAATGCAAGGTCAACACAGTCCGCGTCGGCCCCATGCCGTCTTCTCCCCCCACCGGCCGCTCTTCCTCGCGGCCAACGTTGGTTGCTTGTGCCCGCGTCTCCGGCCCACACACGCGCTACGGAGTAGGAGGCGCGCCTGCGCACCGCGATAGACGGCATGCACGGGAGACGGGTGCGGTGGAGCACTCCGCGCGCCGGCGCCGGACGGAGCCTGACGCCGACGAGGACATACGTCTTCTCGCGTGGGTGTACGGATGCTCCCTCAAGATGGTGGATAAGGACGCTCGCCGCCTTCGACATAAGAACGCCAAGGCCCGACTTTAATTTGAGAAGTCGGAGCGCGAGGCAAAGGAGGCAACGGCGGAGAAGGCTCATATGGCAAGGCTGAAGCGAGAGCAGGACGAGGCAGTCCGTCGGATGAAGAGGCTCATCGTCCTCTCCGACTCCGACTCCGACGATGGCGACAACTGCACCTCCTCGTCCGACGACCAAGACCCTCCACCAGCCGCGGACGCCTACAGTAGCGCCGACGACCGGAAGGGCAAAGTTCCGGCGAGGAAGTGGTGACTCTGGGCCCCCTCCTGCTCAATGTTTATATCGTTTTTATTTGTAGTAGTATATGAACTTGTCCATGGACGAACTATAATCTTTTGGATGTGGTGAAGTATGTTAATATCCGTTTGCAGCCAATCTTCTGTTTCTTTGCAGCCGATTTTTGTTGTCAGTCGTTTGATTATGTTGGATAGATCAATGTTTGCATGAGTAGTATGCATATAAGGCGCCGGATATGAGAGACACAGATGCAGAGTGGCAAATATGAAGGGTGCCTGGTCAGTGACCCTGGACGCACGCGTTCGCCGGCATTTAAGGGGCCGTATTTGGCAACTGCGGTTGTAGATTCTCTTAGGTGACGATTTCATGTTTATGGGATGACCGTAGAATGATCCGCATCACGAGGGATGTTGGAGTCGTACGTCCACACTCCCGCAAAGCCCTCCACTTCGTCTCGGATTTGCCGGAAAAGTTACATCTGAACCGCTTGATAGATCGACACAGATCCGCATTGGATGACTCAAGACGTCCGGAGTGCGGCGGTTCGACGGTATGCTTTGGAAATGCCCTTCCTATACTGTGGGGGAGGGCAGCGTACGTCTCCAGCATTCACCACCAGATAGACAAAAGGAAATCATTGTATCCGGTGTGCTGGCCCAACGTTGCGCTGGACGACGCATGCAACATATGGTTGTGGTTGTGCCACGTCCTCCCCCACGCGTTTCCTCGTGGGCCCGCAAACCATTCATAGCGTCTTCCTTATCCCATCGCTTAGTCAAGACAACATTTTCTCCCCAAATCGGAGCACACCCCTTGCTTCTCCAGCCGCGAGCAGCCATCATCCACCTACCCGCGTTGCTCCGGCGAGCGGCGGCCATCCACACGGCCCCTCATTGCTCCGGCGAGCGGTCGCCCATCCATCCGCGAGGCCGTGCGGCACCCCAGCTTGCTATTCCTGCAGCTTGAAGGTGTTGCACCCGCGTTGCCGGGGTGCTTTAACCGGCGGCGACCATGCTACAACGACGACGAGCAGGAGTGGTAAACGGTGGTGCGCGACGGTGGTGACCGAGGATGACCGTGGGCTGCCACCGGGTGCTGCAATCGACAAGCATTTTTGGTTTAACCTGCCGACAGAGAAGCTGGAAGCAATAGCGCGATGAGCTGCAACCAATATCGGCGGCGACTCGAACGTGCTACGACCGGCAAATCACGAGCTACAACCGGCATTTGTTCTTGCTGGTACAAGTGAGTTCTTTTGCTGCCACCAGCGACGTATAGCTTTTTTTGCTGGAACCGTTTTCTTGTTTTGCTGGAACCGTGTCTCTATTTTGTTGAAATCACACCATGTTTTTTGGCCACTCGTAGCTGCCTGTGGTGACCATGCCCACGGGTGTTGCAACCACGGGGAGCAGATGCTGGAACCGTGGCGCCTAGCAACCAGAGGCGACGAGCACCACGACGGTGATGCTGAGAAAGGCGATGACTGAAGCTGCGATGTGGATGGAGGAGAGCCGGAGTTGCAAACCTTTGATGATCTTTTTGCTGGAACCAGAGTCTTTTTTTGCTGGAACCATCTACATTTTTTGCTACCACATTCTTTTGATTTTGCTCTAATCATCCTTATTTTGCTATCACCATCTTTTGGTTTTGCTGGAAGCTGTCTATTTTTTTGCTACAACCGTCTTCTCACTTTTGCTCGATGGGGTTAACAGAGGACAGGCGGGCCGGCTGCGCGGCGGGGCACCGCGACGGTGCTGCATCGGGAAGACGAAGAGGCGAGGCGAGACGAGACGGTCGGTGCGGGCCGGGGCTGAGTCCTTTTTTCGTTTGGGGTATCACGAAAGGGGAGGATGGGACAGATTTGACGGCTTTGCGCGTACAGATCGAACAGCTCTGAGCCGACCTGTCCAAAGTTTGGGCGGGCAAGCCGGCGCCTAACAGTCGCCGTAAACAAAACGATGTTTAATGCGGGGTCGAAGTTAATAAACGCCCGTCCCCGTCGCATGCAGTCCAGGACACTACTGCCTGTAACCTGGCCTAGGAAATGACGGTGGTGCCCCGGTCCGGTCCGTCCCCTGACAGTTTTGAAACAGGCAGGCAGGATAGGGATAGGCAGCAAAGCAAAGCCAAGCCAAGCCCGTGGTCGCGCGCGCGGCCCGAGGGGAGGCGCGTACGACTGGCTCAGCCTGGTCAGGGGAATAAACGCCGACCATGCCGTCACCTGACGTAGGCCCGAAGATTCCTTATCTCTTTCCCTATCTCTCTCTCATCATCATCTCTCTGGCCGCGTATGTGCGCCGGTGAGCGAGCGAGTGTGGGTGCCTCTGGCATGCCTGTCTGAAAGTTCAAAAAGATTCGGTGGATCTCATCGTCGTCGTCCCAACAGCCCCTACAAAGCCGGGTGCGTGAGGTGCACCAGTGGTAGGAGTAGGAGTATTTTACCGCTGCCCTGCCGCGTTTGAAATCGTACAAGTACGTATGGGACCCCGACCCCGACCCCGTTCCGGCGCCCCATAAAAGCCGTCGCGTCTCCGGGTTATTATAATAACCGGCGATCACCGCCGTTAAATAAGTAATCACGCGCTGTGCTCGATCACTGTCGCCCTGACGACTGACGGCCGGATTACCAAGTAAATTAGTTGGCGCGAGTTAGCAGTGAAGCCCCGGATGTGACCACTGAAAACAAGAGTGCGAGAGAGCGTCGTCGCCACTGGGTGGTGCGATCTTTGCTCTCATCACGTGCCCGCACGTCTTGGTCTGCCTCGTCTAAGCGCGAAACGTGGCATTTATGCAGAGAGGATGTATCCAGGTACCACGACCCGCATATGACAAAGTAACACAATTACGTCCGGACATCTCATACTATATTCTTAAATTCATATAAAAACGTGTAAACTAAAAACCTACGTGACGTATATGATTTAACTACTCCTAGTCGAAGATGTCAACAATCTCCGTGCCTGGCTCCGGCAGGATGGGCGGCAGCTGCTGCTCCGCTCCAGCCTCCTCCTCCTATATCTCCGCTCTTCGCTCGCGCGTCGGACGTGCCTGCTCCTGCCGGAGCAACTGTCGGTTAGTCTCCATATAGGCCTCATCCTCGATGGACTCCTGGATGGCATGCTGCTCCGCCATTTCCGCGTCTTGGGCGACAACACATCTATACGCACAGCCCACGTCCCCCGCTTCGCTCCCGTGCGGGCGAGACGGGCGGATCTTGAATCCCAGCGCCGTCGCCCCCCAAAAAATCACCCCTCATCTCCGCCGCCCCAGAGGAAGCTGTAGGGCAAAGCTGTTGCGGCCGACGGCGGCGGCGGGGACCTTGCTCGCGTCGTGAGGGTGTCCTCGGGCACGACAGAGTCTCCCTTGGAGACGGTGGCGTCACCGATGTTTGGGGCGGCTGCTCGGTTTCGATAGGTCGGGCCGGTGGCCTGCCTCCTCGTCTGTGTGCCGTACTGTTGCCGCTCGAGTGCGGCGCTGGAGTGCACCTTTGCGTGGTGGCCGAGTTTATGGATCTGCCTCCCCCCTTCATAGTGGGGATCCTAGCTACTTATATAGGCGGCCATGGTCCTCTTCCTCATAAATGTTTAGGCGGGAAGGGATCCCACAACGGCCATTTTTGAGCCGGAACACAAGGACGTTCCTACCCTGACAAAAGCAGTCTTCGCCTGCAAAAGGATCAGGCGATGACGCGGTGGTGGGCTCGGCGGTGACATCCTCCCTGTCGTCCTTGCGGTCATCGGTCTTGTTTCACCAATGGGGAAACCTTTGCCCCGCTCCGCGGGAACCTGCGGTTGCGTTGTCCCCCTTGCACCGAAATGGCAACTGCGCCGCTGGCAGACGCTCGCACCCCCTGGCGCGGTGCGTCACTGCTGACATCACTGGCTCCTCCTGAGGCAAGCTTGGCCTTGGATTCTCCGCCCCTCCGGAGCACCTTGCCGAGGCCGCTCCTGAGGAGGTCTTGACGTTGTTCTCCTCGCGAGGCTTAGCCCCCTCGCGAGGGTCTTGGACAGCTGGTCGATAAGCTGGGTCGTACCAGGCCGTAGTAAGAGCGCGTCGCGGCCCGCAGACAGGCAAGTCTGGGTACCCTGGTTCTCAGGACGCCGACAGTAGCCCCCGGGCCCAAGGCTCGCGCGGAGTTGGCTTCGGGGCGAAGCCCTAGTCGAGGACGTAGCGTCGCGGGCCCTAAAAGGCTGCGGGCCAGGCCGGCGTGCGACGGTTGGATGGGACGTGGCGGCTCCGCTCCCCACACAGTCTTGGTAATCATGTGACTTGACAACTCCTTGGCGCAGACGACGGGGGCGTTGTGGCTGCGACGCCAGTGGCTGGCGGTTGGGCTCCTCCGCCCTATAAATGGGACTAGGGGGGCCCAAGCCGTTTTCAAGCCAGCGCCGTCTTCTCCTTGCTTGTTCTTCGCTCTCTCTCTTACTGCGAGATCTCCATGGCGCCGTCGAGGAAGCCGTCCGCCGCGGAGAAGGGGAAGGCCCCGAAGGATCTGGCCCCGCTGCCGCCGAAGAGGGGCCGCATGCGTCCCCGCAAGCATGCCGCTGCACCCGCAGCGACTCCTCGGGGAGGCGGGCGCGGCCTTCCGAGTTCTGCTGCGGCCGCTGGTGAGAGGCGCGGTACGTCCTCCGATGGTGAAGGTGGTCGTGGCCGTGGAGGGAGAGGGGGCGCGCAACGGTGCGTGTCAGTCGCGTGTCCTGCGCGCCCACAGCTCCACTCCTTCGACGTGTCGTCGGAGTTCATGGTGTGGGCGGACAAGCCTGGTGGCTCGTGGCTCCGGCTTCCCCGCTCGTTCGGCAACGTGTTACCAGCCGAAGGCCTCGGCGGCGTCTGGCTACAGGCTGACTGTTGCTGCAGTGGTGCGTCCTGTGTGGAGGTTGATGTGGCTCCCTCAGGCAATGTGTTCCTGGAGCGCGGCTGTCAATCGTTTGCTCACGCACGCCGGCTGCAGGGGAGGTGTGCGCTCCACTTCAGGTATGATGGCGCCTCCACACTGTTCATCAGGGTCTTCTCGAAGGAAGGGAGGCGCCTTGGGTGCTGTCCCGAGGCCGATGACCAAGAGGACGACGGGGACGGCGTCCGGAGGAGCAGCTCCTCCTCCGAAGACGATCTCAGTCCGCCCCCCCCCTCTGTGGCAGCAGCAGCTCCTCCAGCAGTGGCGGCCGCGATGAACCACCACGCCACCGAGCTCGGCCTGGCGAGGGGAGGGGGTTGCCGCGCCGCTGTGGCTCGGTGAAGCCGGAGGAGCTGGAAGACTCCGACTGAGCGAGAGCGGTCTCTGCTTCTTCTCCTTTCCTTTCCTTCATGTCCTTTCTGCATCAAAATTTCAAGTTGCCTCGAGGAGGCGTGTAATGGACTGTGATATATGTATGAAGCGAGAACTTGCTGTCATGTTTTTTTCTTGCCTTGGTGAGATTACTTAGCTTTTGTGCGTCGCGATGTCTTGAGGCGGAGTCTTCCTGACTCTTTGGCATCATGAGTCCCATCGGGTTGTGAGGGCGACCGAATCTAGAGAGCTCGTGCAGCCCCCGAGCAGGGGTGAGCCACTGAGCGCTGCTGAGAGCGCCGAGCGCGAGTTAGAGCACCAAAGCCTGAGCCAGCTAGGTAGGATAGGTTGCGCGGACTGAGAAGCCCGGCGCCAGGGCTGAGCAGGCTTGGCCAGGCGAGGTCACGGGGCCGTGGCAGACGAGGGCCGGTGACCGACCGTGCCCCAGCCCCCACGCGCGAGGTGCGCGAAGAAGGGCGAGTGGCGCAGCCTTGCTCAACAAACTGAATTCAAACCGGTGAGAAAGATCCCAAACAAGACTTTCAACCAAATGCAAGAAGCGCGAGAAACACGAGAACTTCATAGCACGGGGTAGAGGAAGGGCTGATAGCCAAGGAAGTAGAAAAGGCTGACAGCCAAACACCAAGCCAAAAAATGAAAAAGGTCACGTCCGACCCCTACACTATGTCTTCTTCCAAGCGCGGAGCTAAGGACTGCCAGTGGGGCGTGGGTGGGAGCCCCGTCTGAGGGCCCGTAGGCAATGCACAGGAGACTCCGAGGCGTGTACAGCCCCAACTCATTATTACGTGAGTGTCACGGGCGGAGACCTTCACGGGCACGGAGCCTTGATTACGGATAGAACCTCCTGAGGTGTTCGATGTTCCAGGAATTCTGGATAGGTATCCCATCCTGCATCTCCAGGCGCACAACACCAGGCCTAGAGACACGGGCGATTCTGAACGGGCCCTCCCACATGGGCGAGAGCTTGTGCAACCCCTCCCGGGAGAGGACCCGCCTCAGGACCAAGTCACCAACTTCAAGTGTTCTTGCACGGACGCCGCGGCAGTGGTACCGCCGCACCGCCTGCTGATAACATGCCGCCCTGAGGGCAGCTCGGTGGTGGCCCTCCTCGCCAAGCACGAGGTCCATCCACTAGGCGGCATCCTGGCATTCCTCATGGAAGGCCAAGACCCGTGGGGAGCGATGCTTGACCTCGTGAGGGAGGACCGCCTCCGCCCCATAGACGAGAAAGAAAGGAGTTTCCTCCATGGGTTTGGTGGCAGTGGTTTGGATTGACCACAACACGGACTGGAGCTCGTGGATCCAGCCCCTGCCACAAGCCTCAAGCTTCTTCTTAAAGCTGCACATCTTGAGGCCTCGCAAGACTTCCGCGTTGGCGCGCTCGGCCTGACCATTGCTACTGGGGTGAGCCACCAAAGCATAGCAGATCTGTGTTCCAAGGTTAGCACAATATGACCTTAAGAGATTGCTTGTAAACTGTGAACCGTTATCCGTGATGATGCGGCTGGGGACCCCGAATCGCCTCACAAGGCCCTGGATGAACTTGACAGCCGACCCAGCTGGGATCACGCGAACAGGCTACACCTCCGCCCACTTGATGAATTTGTCGATGGCGACGTACAGGAAGCGGTAGCCCCCCGCTGCCCGGGGAAATGGACCCAGGATGTCCAATCCCTAGACCGCGAAGGGCCAGGAGAGTGAGATCGTCTAGAGGCCCTACGCCGGTTGGTGGATCTGCTTGGCATGAAACTGGCACGCCTCGCAAGCCCGCAGAAGCTCTGTGGCATCGTTGA
Source organism: Secale cereale (assembly GCA_902687465.1). Lineage (NCBI taxonomy): Eukaryota > Viridiplantae > Streptophyta > Magnoliopsida > Poales > Poaceae > Secale > Secale cereale. The sequence continues at coordinate 163,721,031 of LR738709.1, forward strand.
GCGTCGTGTGCCAGTAGAAGCCACTGCGGAAGGCTTTTCCTACGAGGGTGCGGGACGACGAGTGATGACCGCAGTCTCCACTGTGGATGTCAGCCAGCAGCTCGCGCCCTTGCTTCCTCGAGATGCATTTTAGCGAGACGTCGTTGGGGCGCCTCCTGTAGAGTTCACCATCTTGGATGCAGTAAGCTGAGGCCTGTCAGACCACGCGCTCTATGTCTTCTTCCTTGTCCGGCAGGGTGTCGTGTTGCAGGTACATCTTGAGTTCTTGGGTCCAGCAACCCTCCTCGGGATCCACGGCGAGCAGCAGGTGGACTCCGGAGGGTGGTCCGCAGGGCGGGGCGCCATCCGGAGGCGCCGCAGGTAACCCCTGTTGAGGGGATGCCGGCTCATGGGCTGGCGGTGCTGCCGACGGCTTGAGTAGTCGCTCCTCGAAGACGCCCGGCCTCTAAGGCTCTCGCCTGGAGGCTCGTTTGGCGATATCATCCGCTTCCTTGTTGGTGCCTCTTGGTACGTGTTGAACCTCCAGTCCTTGGAACCGCTTCTCCATCTTGCACACCTCCTCCAGATATGCCTCCATGTGCTCGTCCTTGGGCTTGTATTTCTTGTTGGAGAAGTCGACGAGGAGCTGCGAATCACCCTTGATGGTGAGACGCTTGACCCCCAGCGCAGCGGCAGCCTTGAGCCTAGCAATTAGGCCCTCGTACTCTACGATGTTGTTGGAGACCTTCTCGCCTTGCTACACCGAACACGCACTTCTCCGGGTTGAGGCACAGCTTCACCTTGCGCAGGTTGGCAAACGTTTCTTCTAAGTCCTGGCCTCCCTGGTTTTAACCACGATGTCGTCGACGTAGGCCTCCACATTCCTCCTGAGCTGAGGGCCGAGGGTGATGTGCATCAGGCGCTGGAAGGTGGCGCCCGCATTCCTCAGCCCAAAAGGCATGCAAGTGTAGCAGTAGACCCCGCATGGGGTCAGGAACGTCGTTTTCTCCACGTCTTCCACCGCCATCTTGATTTGGTGGTAGCCCGAGAAAGCGTCGAGGAAGTAGAGCAGGTCACACTCAGCCGTTGAATCCACGATTTGGTCGATGCGCGGAAGAGGGAAGGGGTCCTGAGGGCAGAACTTGTTGTGGCTTGTTAAGTCGACGCACATGCGCTCCTTGCCTCCTTTCTTCGTTACTATGATAGGGTTGGCCAGCCACTCCCGGTGCCGTACTTCCTTTACGACGCATGCTTCCTCTAGCTTCCTAACCTCCTGAATGATGAAGGCCTACTTCTCCGGGGCTTGTCTGCGCGCCTTCTGCTTGATTGGGCGCGCATTGGGGCATACTGTGAGGTGATGCTCGACGACGTGCCTAGGCACCCCGACCAAATCTGCGGCTTTCCCGGCGAACACGTCCTTGTTGGCCTTGAGGAAGCTGACCAGCGCCGCATCTTGCTCAGGATCCATGCCCGTACCGATGGTGAAGGTGGCTCCCGAGCCTTCTTCATCAGCGGGCACCTGCTTCGTCTCGGCGGGGTCCTGGGAGAAGAGCTGCTTCTTCTTGGCAGGCGCGGCCTCCAGCGCCTCCGGAGCCCCCTTTGCTCCTGGGTGAGCTGCGGCAGCAGCCCTATAAGCGCGCCCGAGGACCTGAAGGGCTGCCTTGGGGTCCCCTTTGACGGTGATGATGCTGCTGCTCCCGGGTATCTTGACGGTGTTGTAGCCCAGGTGAGTCGCCGCCATGAACTTTGCCAAGGCTGCGAAGCCGAGGACGGCGTTGTAGGGCAGGTGGATGGGCGCGATGACAAAGTCGATGATCTCAGTCCAGTAGTTAGTCGGTGTGCCAAAGGTGACCGGGAGGCGGATCTGGCCGAGCGGAACGGCCGAGACCGGGACCCCTGAGAAGGGCTTGGTGGGGAGGAGCTGCTTGCAGGACACATGCAGATGACCGAAGGCCTCGGGGGAGAGGATGTTGAGCCCGGCACCGCCGTCGATGAGGGTCCTCGTCACAGCCACCCCGCAGATGGTGGGCGTGCACATCGTGGGGAGAACGCTAGTGCCGGCCGCTTCTGAGGCGAGGTTGCTAGGGCCGAAGGTGATGGTGTGCCCCTGCGCGCTCTGTGCCCGCAAGGCCTCCTGCGACTGGGTGGCAGCCCCGACCTGCCGAAAGTGCGACTTGACGTGTCGGGACGATGCCGGCGCTTGGGACCCTCCAAGGACGCAGGCGACCCCGCGGCAGGGCAGCTCCCCGCTGGCAACGCCCCACAGCCCGCCGCTGCGGGCCATTCATGCGCCATGATATCCGGCAGACGGCCGGTGCCGGGCAGCCGTCATGCCATCAAGAGCGCGACCGGCGAGGCCACCGGAGGCGGGAGTGGCGGAGCAGGCAGCCCTCCGGTGTCCCGGCCGGCAAGAACGTCATCAGGGAAGGAGGGGGAGCGCCCATGGGTGGCGTAGTCCACCGGTACCGCTCGGTCAACGGGGAGAGTGTCAGCCCCCACGCGGATGTGGCAGGCCGCAGTCATCATGGCGGCGCGGAACAGGAGAGGGGAGGCGAGGTCATCGGAGAGGCGAGATTTTGACACGCCCCCTACCTGGCGCGCCAAATGTCGGATTCAGGGCTCCGCAAAACCCAAGAAGTTCGAACACAGGGGCGTGAACGAAGATCTCTCCCACTCACGTCTACCTAACGTCTCGCCCTCGCCTAGTGAAGAGATTCAAGCAAACAACAAGTGAAGCACGCAAGAGTTTATCCAGGTTCAGGCCACCGTGTGGTGTAAAACCCTACTTCCTGCTTTGGTGGATTGGCCTCAGGAGGGCCGGAATATGAACTAGTATAGTGGTTCCTGAGCTCAGGAGGGTCAGGAGGCAAGTGTTCTTGCTCCATTGCGTGGTGGCCGAGTTTATGGATCTGCCTCCCTCCCCCTTCATAGTGGGGATCCTAGCTACTTATATAGGCGGCCAGGGTCCTCTTCCCCCAAAATGTTTAGGCGGGAAGGGATCCCACAACGACCATTTTTGAGCGGGAACACAAGGACGTTCCTACCCTGACAAAGCAGTCTTTGCCTGCAAAAGGATCAGGCAGTGACGCGCTGGTGGGCTCGGCGGTGACATCCTCCCTGTCGTCCTTGCGGTCTTCGGTCTTGTTGCACCAATGGGGAAACCTTTGCCCCGCTCCGCAGGAACCTGCGGCTGCGCTGTCCCCCTTGCACCGAAATGGCAACTGCGCCACTGGCGGACGCTGGCACCCGCTGGCACGGTGCATCACTGCTGACATCACTGCCTCCTCCTGAGGCAAGCTTGGCCTTGGATTCTCCACCCCTTCGGAGCACCTTGCCGAGGCCGCTCCTGAGGAGGTCTTGACGTTGTTCTCCTCCCGAGGCTTAGCCCCCCTCGCGAGGGTCTTGGACAATTGGTCGATCAGCTGGGCCATACCAGGCCGTAGTAAGAGCACGTCGTGGCCCGCAGACAGGCAAGTCTGGGTACCCTAATTCCCAGGACGCCGACAGTGTTTGATAACTTTTAGTAGCACGAGTGTCAAGTGGGGGCGACAATACTGTAGGATTTCATTTTTGATGGTGCTCCTTGGGTGCCGAGTCGTGACATTCATGGTTAAATTCTAAGGTATGGCCTTCATTGGTTGTACCTGGAAATTGCCTTGTTGAAGGTATTGTTTTGAGAGCTCGGTCTTTCTCTACTATTAAAATCAATGATCTTGGATCGGGAGACGACAACGCTTCTGCATCATTTTCTTCTTGAAGGCGTCGCTTTTAGAGACCTTTTACATTTTTTGGTTGTTGTCTTTGGTGGTGGTTCATGTGTTGCTGCTGCTGGGTGGAGTTTATCACTATGGCAAGGCCTTTTTCATTTTGTTTTGTTTTGTTTTCAGGCTGTGTGCATCCTAGACGTCTTTGTGAATTCTTGTTAGTGCAGAGGCTGGGTGTAGTTGGCATCTTCGCGGTATTAATATATTCCCATTTAACAAAAAATCCATAGTTTGGGCGACAATGAATTCTGCCTCCGCCTCCGCTACGGTGAATCCCGAAGCAGGCTGCTCCGCCTCCTCCATTGGCGCTTGTAGATGCTCTCCCTTCTCCTCCTCTGGTGAGACCGAAGGAAGCCCAATAACGATGCGGGTGGCATGCCTCGTATGGATCTCCTACGCGGTCTGCCTCCAGTGCTCCAGCATCAGCATAGTGTATGTCGTGATCTTGCGCCTGACCATGATGATGCTGAAGAGCGTGGGATAGCAGGGGAGAGGAGGCAGACGGGCTTGGGTGGCGGCACAGATAGGGAGGAGGTGGTTGGGCTAGGGATTGGGGACACCATCTGACTTAAATAACTGGATTTGACCTCGGGCGGTGAGCCGGAGCAGCGCCACGCAACGTTCACATCGCGGTGTTGGAGGAGGCGTCTGTCAGACCGTCGGGGTTTCTAGGAGATTGTGTGTGGGTTCCCATCGCGAGTCCTACGTGGTGGGTGCGCCCGGGCGCCCCATATCTGCCCCATATTTGGGCTGGATATGAGGGGTGCCGGTCAGCCCTTGCGTATGAGGCCCGTTTGAGGCGCCCATCTTGGTCAGATTTTCGTGACCAGTCAATGACTGGGTGGGCTGCCCCGGCATCTAAGGCTGGTTTGGGACGTCCGAATGTAGATGCTCTAAATTACGGAAGGAGTAGTACTATATACTACCTCCACCCTGGTTTATTAGTCCTCATTGTATTTTGGGCTAAAGTTTGATCATATATTTGACTAGCAAAAAAATTAGTGCATGTCACCTGAAATTATACTATTGGATTCGTATTTCAATGATATTATTTTTGATAAATATATCATATATTTTATTAGTTAAAGTCATGTTCAAAATATGACACAAAATACAAGGAAGACTAGTAAACCACACGAAGTTAGTACTACTTAGGGCATCTCCAACTGGAACCCGTAAATTTCTTCCATCATCCGTTCGTGGACAAGGGGGGCCATTCCGTGGACATGGATGCAGGAGTCCGCCATCCAACATTGCTCGCAAATATTTCAACCTGCATTTGGACTAACAGGACCAAATTCATGCAAACCGGCCGATATTTATCAAAGTTCGGATAAAAAAGAGCACAAATCATCCATACATAGTACGCAAATTAAGTTAGTACAACCCATCATTTAATTAAGCTTTAGAGTTTTGTTTATTTTCCCTCAAGAAGAACCAAATGAAGAAAGTTTGAAAAAGTTTGTTTTGATTTCCGTGTTGTAGGAGAAATACCAGAGAAAGAAAAAAAATAAGAAGACATCACATGGAGGAGGAAGCAGAGAAAAATATGGCTCACAGAAAAATATGAGTTTCTCCTCTGATCCATGGTTTATTTTCAAGTGTTTGCGATGATTTCATCTTTGTTCTTGCCTTAGATGAGAAGTAAACAATTTCATTTTTTCGGTCGATCTGAACATCAGGAGTAATTGATTAGGATCGATCTTAGGTAGCATTAGAACTTGATCCCCACATGAAATTTACATTCATTGAGTTCATCAATAGAGCGAACCAACATATCACGTGTGGAAACAGTAATAACTTGTGGCAAGGGCAAGCGCTTGTTGATTTATCTGTGTCTTAGGCAGTGGACACTTGTAGGAATACTCCCCTTGCACGGGCCCAAGCAAATGATAGTTAGCCGTCTCCCTACAGTCAAGTACCATTGGCCATGGAACATGCCCAACATCCTCTAAATTTAGGCTAGAGTGCTCAGGAAGGTGAGTCACTAAGCCTCCCACAAGACTATTTTCCCTCGGTTGCTTGTGTTGCCACCCAAGGTGGATCATAAGAAAGGCTCCCTAGTTGGCTTGCGGGCTGAGTTAGGGTGAAGTGCTGCATGGAGCACACACATGTCGTAACTCGACATGCCCCCAAGATTCTCTATTCCCAAGAGAGTGTTCCCTATGAAGGTCATGAAATAGAAAATGGCGGGGTTTTGTATGTTCGATACCTTCTTCCAGAGAAGTCGTGCTCATCCTTGACGGAGATGAGGTCCCATGTCCCCGACACCTTGCCAACTGGAAAGTCCCTGCCGCTGAGAACTCACAGTTCTCAAACCCAAACACGATGCACCACTTCTCGAGCGGCATTGAACGTGGCACCTGAGGGAGTCCTGGATTATGGGGTCCTCGGACGTCCGGGCTATGTGACGTGGGCCGGACTGATGGGCTGTGAAGATACAAGACATAAGACTTTCTCCCATGTCCAGATGGGACTCTCCTTGACGTAGTGAAATGATCGATATGGTTGACTATAAGGGGGGGGGGGTGAATAGGCAACTAACAATTTTTAGCTTTTCTTAACCACTTTAAATTAAGCGTCAAAGTAAGTTGTCTAGATATGCTACTAAGATGACAACTAATCGAAAGTAAAGATAACAACTTCACAAGCAAGCTATAGCAGATAAACAAGTAATGCTTGCACAAGTAAAGGTAAGTAATAACCACAAGAGGAACCGGTGGAGACGAGGATGTGTTGCCGAAGTTCCTTCCCTTTGAGGGGAAGTACGTCTCCGTTGGAGCGGTGTGGAGGCACAATGCTCCCCAAGAAGCCACTAGGGCCACCGTATTCTCCTCACGCCCTCACACGATGCAAGGTGTCGTGATTCCACTTGTGGTGCCCTTGAAGGCGGCAACCGAACCTTTACAAACAAGGTTGGGGCTATCTCCACAACCAAATTGGAGGCTCCCAACGAAACCACGAAGCTTCACCACAATGGAATATGGCTTCGAGGTGACCTCAACCGTCTAGGGTGCTCAAACACCCAAGAGTAACAAGATCTGCTAGGGATTAGTGGGGGGAATCAAATATCTCTTGGTGGAAGTGTAGATCGATGCCTTCTCAAGCAATCCTGAGCAAATCAACAAGTTTGATTGGCTAGGGAGAGAGATCGGGCGAAAATGGAGCTTTGGAGTAACAATGGAGTATGTGGGGGAAGAGGTGAGTCTTCTTGGAGAAGAAGACCCCCTATATATATAGTGGGAGAGCAAATCCAACCGTTATTCACGTTTTCTGCCAGCAGAGAGCGGTAGTACCGCACGTAAGTTGCGGTACTACCGCTTGCTGAGCGGTACTACCGCTCTGGGTGCGGTACTACCGCTAGGCAAAAACAAGCGTGCCGAGGACAACCACAGATGAAATAAATTACATCCGTGGCTACATCCGCAGAAATACGGTAGTAGCAAAACACGACGCGGTACTACCGCTTGGAGAAAGCGGTACTACCGCATAGGATGCGGAAGTAAAAAATTACTTCCACACCTACTTCCACACTTGGTACAGTGCCGGGCCAGATACACGGTACTACCGTTCTGGAGCCGCGGTACTACCACTGGTGCGGTACTACCGTGTCTTCAGGCGGTACTACCATGTGGCTGTGCGGTAATACCGCTTATGGAGCGGTACTACCGCTTGCCAGGCAGATGTTTTAGTTAGAAGCCATGGTTTGCATATACGATAAGAAACAGTTGGAACTCAAGAGAAGCAAGGGAAAGGTGGTGTGAGAGTAAGATGTGTACGTGTTGATTCCACCCAAACCTTTCCGAAACGGACCCCCTCTTAATAGTACGGTTTTCCTATTACTCAATGCCACCGACTGGGAGCAAAAAGAAAACACCGTCTTCCATCAAATCCGAGGGGCAAGCAATCATCTTGTGCCTAAGTGAGATATACCTGTAGGAGCTTAGAGCACATGATTAGTCCGCAAATGCATTGTCATCAATCACCAAAACTACTTAGGGAGAAATATGCCCTTACAATCTCCCCCTTTTTGGTGGATTGATGACAATACGGGATTTGCACAGGGATAAAATAAGAGAGTATGCAATCCTAAACACTAGAATATAGGTGAGCTCCCCCTTGATGTGTGCCTACACGAGAGAGTGCTTTGGACTGCACAACACACATACTAGGTTCAATGCTCCCCCTATATTCTACACATAATATACTTCTTATATAAAAACTGAGCACAGAATCAAGGGAAAGTAAACTAACTGCTCACGATATAATAATAAAGACATAACGACGAGTTTAACGATAGAGAAGCATATGTCTTACACCATACGATAGTCTCACGCACATGACACAAAAGCACACAAATAAACAGAGTTCGACCAACGAAAAAGAAACGACCGGCACAAGACGCAAATCACTCTCTCCCCCTTTAGCATCGAGACACCACAAAGGGGAAAGAGGACACAAAGAAGGGTGGCAGCCCCAGAGGAGGATCTCAATCATCGTACTCGCCATCGGACTCCTGCTGCTCCTCCTGATGCTCCTCGTCAGACTCAGACCACTTGTACCCCTAACGGGCCATCCAAACTGCCTCAGGGGTGATGTTGTCCTCGGATCCGTGGGACACGTTCTCACCGAAGATCTCCATGATCCTCTTGTCACACTGGCGAGACTCCTTGTGAGTGACATGAGCCCTGTACTGACCTTGAGCTTGCATGCAGAAAAGTGCCTTCATCTTCTTCTTCTTCTTCAGCTTTTTAGCCCAAGATGGCTCAGAGGAGGAAGGAGCAAATCTTCCAGGGCCTTCCTCACCGGCTGAAAGTGCAACTAATCCCCGGGTGGTTTTGGTAATTAATAACAACATATATATCATTGAACTAATATTATCTTGAGAATCATTTCAGAAAAGTTCGATGATGTGGGTATGGAAATGTCTGAAGAAGTGGACCCCTCAAAATGCTAAGACAAGCATTGGCAAAAGCTCAAGACTCCTTTTCTGGTTTAGTGATCAAAGATCACATTGAGTCCATAGGAAAGCCAATACTATTAAAAGGGGATGAGGTTGTGTTAATGTTCTTGTTGCTCAAGTGCTTGGTGATCTAACTCCCTCAACTATCAGCACTATTCACTACTTAACACACACCCATAAGTAATCTCGGTCACACCGATTTCTCCAATTCAGTCCCACCGAGATGAACCACTTCAGTTGTTTCTCCAAACCCTAGCTTCTCGGTCAAACCGATTCTGAGTTTCGGTCTCACCGAAAAAGGGCTGCCAACCTTCTGTGATCACTTCACATCAATTCGGAATATCCGAGTTTATATTTTCGGTCTCACCGAAATGGCAAACCCTAACCTTTGACTCACTTCGGTCTCACCGAGATGGTATTTTCGGTCCCACCGAAAATCCCAACGTTCACTATATTTGAACTTTCGGTCTGACCGAGTTTTCACTTCGGTCTCACCGAGATTGGTCAAATGTGTGTGTAACGGTTGGATTTTGTGTGGAGGCTATATATACCCCTCCACCCCCTCCTCATTCGTGAGGAGAGCCATCAGAAAGTACCACCACTTCTACCATACACTTTCTGAGAAGTGAACCACCTACCCTTGTGTTGAGATCAAGCCATTCCATTCCTACCATATGAAACTTGATTTCTAGTCTTCCCAAGTTGCTTTCCACTCAAATCTTTCTTCCACCACAGCCATATCAGTGAGGAGAGTTGAGTGTTGGGGAGATTATCATTTGAAGCACAAGAGCAAGGAGTTCATCATCATCAACACCGTCTATTACCTTTTGGGGGGTGGTGCCTCCTAGATTGGTTAGGTGTCGCTTGGGAGCCTCCGTCGTTGAGATGTGGAGTTGAACCAAGAAGTTTGTAAGGGCAAGGAGATCGCCTACTTCGTGAAGATCTACCCCGAGTAAGGCTAGTCCTCCGTGGGCGTAGGCCGTGATGGAATAGACAAGGTTGCTTCTTCGTGGACCCTTCGTGGGTGGAGCCCTCCGTGGACTCGCGCAGCCGTTACCCTCCGTGGGTTGAAGTCTCCATCAACGTGGATGTACGATAGCACCACCTATCGGAACCATGACAAAAATCTCCGTGTCACCAAACTGCGTTTGATCTTCTCCACCTCCTTTTTACATGTGCAATTTACTTTCCGCTGCATATACTCTAGAATTGCATGTGTAGGGTGTTACTTGAATTGGTTTTAATTGTGAAACTGCCAAAAACATTGCATGATCTAAAGGCAGATTTTTTATATTGTCAAGTAGTCTAATCACCCCCCTCTAGACCTACTTTCGATCCTACAAGTGGTATCAGAGCTTTGGTCTCCATTGCCTTGGTTTCCATTGCATTGGACTCCATAAGCTTGGTTTCACAACCTAGGAGAGTATGGCGTCTAGTGAGGGTAATTATCGTAGAGGTCCTTACTTTGATGGTACAAATTTTGCTAGTTGGAAGCATAAAATGAAAATGCATATTCTTGGTCATAACCCAGCCGCATGGGGCATTATTTGTGTTGGCATGCAAGGTGATTTCTTTGAAGAAGGAAAAGTTCCGGATCGCGAAGCTACACCCGAAGAATTGAAGATGTTGCAAAACAATGCTCAAGCTTGTGACATTCTCTTCAATGCTTTGTGTCCCGAAGAGTTCAACAAAATCAGCCGTCTTGAGAATGCTAAAGAGATTTGGGATACTTTGGTTGAAATGCACGAGGGTACTGAATCTGTAAAGGAATCAAAGCTAGATATTCTTCAAGGTCAACTTGACAAGTTCAAGATGAAGGATGGTGAAGGAGTCGCTGAAATGTACTCTAGGCTTGCTCTCATCACAAATGAGATTGCTGGCTTAGGAAGCGAAGAAATGACCGACCGATTCATCATTAAGAAGATTCTCAGAGCTTTGGATGGAAAGTATGACACCGTGTGCACTTTGATCCAAATGATGCCAAACTACAAGACTCTCAAGCCAACTGAAGTCATTGGAAGGATTGTTGCTCATGAGATGACACTTAAGGATAAGGAAGAGCTTCACAACAAGTCAAGTGGTGCTTACAAAGCTACAAGTGATGCTCCTACTACCTCAAGTGACAAGTTAGTCTCCAATGAAGACATAAGCCTAATGGTCAGGAACTTCAACAAGTTCTACAAGAATAGAGGCAAAGAAAGAAGCTCGAAGTCTAGATCATATGATGAAAAGAGATCTTCTAGTCGTGATCGAAACTGCTACAATTGTGGAAGACCCGGACACTTCTCAAATGAGTGTACGGCTCCCCGCAAGAGAAGAGAAGAATCTCCAAGAAGAAGAGCAAGAGATGAGTCACCTCGGAGAGAGAGAAGGAGTAGAGATGATCGTTATGAACGAAGACCTTCTCGGAGAAGCAAGGATTCGGAGAGGAAAGACAAGTCATCAAGGAGCTACACAAGAAGAAGACATCAAGCTCATGTTGGTGAATGGCTCTCTGGCTCCGACTCTGACAGTCAATCCGATGGAAGCTATCACTCCGACTCCGACTATAGTCAAGATGAAGGTGTTGCCGGACTTGCACTCGTATCCTCCAACTCCAACTCCTACGACTTATTTGATTCACCAAATGAGGGAATTGGAAGATGCTTCATGGCTAAAGGCCCCAAGGTAACACACCCTGAATTCATTGACTTTGATAGTGATGAGGATGACTTGCTTGGTGAAGATGAGCTCTTGCATGATAAATCTAGTGAGCTTAGTAATGATGAAAATGCTAGTAGTCTTTATAGTCGAGAAGAGTCGAATGACAATGCTATGAAAGAGATTGAGCGTCTAACTAAAGAACTAAACACTCTTAAGTTAGCTCATGAAACAACTCAAGAAGATCATAGAGAGCTCCTAAGATCTCATGAGAAGCTACGCTTCGAGAAGCTCACTCTAGAGCAAGAACATGAGTTTCTAAAAGCGATCAATGACGATCTTCGAAAGAAGAGTTCTTCATATCTTGCCAAACGACTTCTCTTGTCTAATTTCTTGCCACCTATTAAGACTA
>LR738709.1:163732814-163784457 GCA_902687465.1 Secale cereale
TATTAAGACTAAGCATGACAAGCATAAGAAAAATTCTTCCTCTAGTAGTAACAATAACAATGTTAAATCTAATGTTGTTACTTCTAGTAGTTCTCTTGATTCCACTAACAATGTTTCAAGCCAAGTTACACTTGAGCAAGAAAATAGCTTATTGAAGGAAATCATAGAGAAAGGTGTCTACAAGAGTCTTGCCGGAAGCAAGAACTTTGAGGAGATTGTTCGCAAACAAGGAAGACACCGGAAGAATCAAGGGATTGGTTTTGAGCGAAAGTTCAACGCCAAAGGTGTTGAGTGGGAAGAAGGTCAATATCCTACTCCACAGTTTGTTTCACAAAAGGAGAAGTATGATCCTACTTCTTCCAATGTGGAACAAGCTCAAGATGACCTTCCACCACAAGACCACAAGCTAAAGGCCAAGGACAAGCTTCAAGAGGAGATTGATGCATTCATTGAAGCACCTCAAGCCATGGTCAAGTGGGTTCCCAAGGACACAACAAGTTCTACTTCGTCAAGCTCAACTACAACACCAAGGATTCCCATCAAGATGATGTGGATCCCAAAGAAGAAGAACTAGTAGGTTCTTGAGGGTGACTCCGCCAACAAACTTCACTCATATTCATTCTTGGCAAGAACTTGTGCAATCCACTTCCACATCATGCACTTGTTCATGGAGTCACAAACCCTCTTGTTGGTAAGTCAAGGGACAAGGTAATCATTGCTTTCATGGACATCATCTTTTGTGTACTTCACTCTATGTCTATGGATATTCTTGTTTGTTCCTTGTGGGACTAACCCATGTAGGTATTGAAAGTGCCCTTATCCAAAGGATTGCTCCCAACTCTTGATGGTCTACATCAACATTGAGCATCCACATCTTCAACATCTACATGAAGTCTTCTACGACAACCCAAGGTTAGTTTGACCCTTTAAAAGGGGTTCTCACATCTAGGGGGAGCTTTGCTCTAAAAATTGAGCTAAAAGCATCTTCAAATGATGTGAACACATAAATGCTTTATGTAAAAGTGGTAACCCCACTTGTGCTTAAACGATGAGTATGACCTATGATCAAATGTTCTCATTTGACTCCTAAGTCAATATACTCATATATAGATGACCTAGTCATCGACAAATTGTGTGCTAGTAGCTAGAGTTTTGGTTGTGCATGTTTGACACATATTTCGGTTGCTATCTTATTGTGTGAGCATGTTGGATGCATGATTTTATCCATTCAAGGACATCCATTTGTTGTTTTGATTGTTTTGGTTTCCTTTTTCTGGCCAAATGGATGGACAAGAATGCCTAAGCACTTTCCCTAGCTATCTATGCTATCTTGTCTCAAAATTCTATTCATGCTTATATCACAACTTTGAACAAGTCTTTTTCGGACAGTCCGAGTGAGGAGCACTCGGAACCACCGATTCGTCTAAGGCTGACTTCCAAAACCTTCTAAGTCTATTTCGGTCTGACCGGCTTCTCAATCTCGGTCCAACCGAAACACTTAGATTGATCTAGGTTTCATCTCGGTGAAACCGAGTTCAAAATCTCGGTCTGACCGATATGTGTAACTGCACAGCAGAAATACATCTCGGTGAAACCGAGTTTTTCAACTCGGTCCCACCAACAGTACGGGGTTATATATACTGAGGGCTGCGCGCGATCTATTCCTTTCAAACCGTTCGCCCTCCAAGACCCCTGCTGCCGCCGCCCTGATCTAAGGATCGTCGCCTTCGTCGCCTGTGTGCCCTTGCCGCAGGTCTCCGCCGCCGTCAACGGTAATCTTCTCCTCCGTTGCCGCCGTAGAGGGACACCACCAAGTTAGGGTGTGTCCCGATCCCTATTCATGCTCCACTTCTGATTCTTGCATGATAGGACTGCCCTGATTCAATCCACGTTTGATATGTTCCCAATACATTGTTCAGATCGTTTAGTTTCGAGGAAAATTCTTAGGTTTAGGTTTCCACGGAATGCATCTCGGTGAAGCCGATTCCTGAAACTCGGACTGACCGATTTGGTCTCTGACCATTGCACTACATAGCTCGGTCTGACCGAGTTGTGAAAATCGGAATGTCCGAATTGAAGTTTCTGTGAAACCCTAAGTTTTCGGTAAGACCGAAACCCATTTCGGTCTGACCGAAAGTGGTGTGTAGGTTCTGTTGAACACTTCGGTTACACCGAAACTTGAAATCGGTTTGACCGAAATACATTCTGTGAAAACTCAAAACTAAGTTTTTAACTCATTTTTTTGCAAAAACTTCTGCAGTTGTGATAACTCTTCCATTCTGCCTATACCTTATCTTTTCACAGGTTTTTCAGCCATGTCAGATGTCAGTGACAGCCAGAACAGGTCTGAGTCACCATTTGCTGAGATTCCAGAGGCAGGTACAAGTCCTGAGGCTAGCAGCTCTAGTGATGATGGTGAGAGGAGCACCCCTAGTGGTCTGCCTCCTGCTGCTACGAGAACAAGGAAGAAGAGAACGTCTGATTCTGAGGATTCCGACTTTGTTGCTGAGGAAGTTACCTCCAAGCCAAAGAGGCAAGTGGTTGCCAAAGAGCTCCAAGGGCAGCAGCCAAAGAAAGGCACGAGCAAAGTGAAGCAGTCTGCAGTTGCCAAGAAGCTCAACTTGGAAGAGCCAGCTCCAAGCAAGGTGAAGAAGACTTCCAAAAGGAAGAGAGTTGTTTATGCTGAACCTCAAGTTGATGCTGCAGAAGAAGAAGAAGAAGATGCACCCCAGCCTCCTCCTCAGAAAGCTAAGTTCATGGGTGATGCTATTCGGGCTCAAGCCTCCTCCAAGCCCAAGAAGCCTGCTCCAGCTAAGGCAGCTCCAGCCAAGCCCAAGAGGACAACCAGAAGCATTCCAGCTTCTGAGAAGAACAAAGGTGAGATGCCACCTTCTGAGTCAGATGAAGAGCATGTGTTGCTCAAGCTCCGTCCCAAGTTGCCACTCCACAATGATGCTCATCCTCAAGCTGAGGATATGAAGGCAAGAAAGGACAAAGGTCTCAGGCTATGGAGACAGTCTGATCCATATGCCGTAAGAAGAAGGACTGCTGTGGACCCCAGATTCCACACCAGAGAGCTGCAGGATTTCTATGAGACCGTGCTAATGGATAAGAAGCCCATTGTTGCTGACACCAGGTATGTTGACTGGAAGTACATTGACAGCAGAGAGCATCGGGACTTCTTTCCCCATGTGCATGAGAGCTTTACTGCATGTGGAGTTGCTGATTTCGTGGGTCAAGAACTGACAGCTTGGAATGACGAGATGATCATGCAGTTCTATGCCACAGCCCATTTCTACCCCGATGGCAAGATCACCTGGATGACTGAAGGTCAACGGTTTTCTTCAACTGTTGCAGAATGGGCAGAACTTCTGAACGCTCCAGTGCAGAGAGAGGACGACATTGATGTCTATGGGATTCCTAAGAAGAGTCATGATTCTATGAAGAATATGTACAAGGAGATCCCAGCTGCTGATTTGGAAGGATGGAAGCTCGGCTCAGTGTATTATCTCCAGGCAGGTCTGACCACCACCAACACTATCCTGAGGCATACTTTGATGCCTAAGTCAGGTGACCACCGGATGATACGAGGCTATTCTATCAACATGCTGCACATTCTCGATGAGAAGGCACCTTTTAAGGTGATGGACTTGATGGTTGAGACCATTAAGAGGACTGCAGCTGACCAGAAGAGGTCATGTGGGTTTGCACCGCAGATACAGATGCTCATCAACGCCAAGTTTGGCACGGGCAAATTCATGTTGGATAGGAAGCACTTGCCACTGCAGCCAGAGCATGAGGACAACGTAGTTGTGATGGATGAAGAGGATCCCACCTCAGTTGAAGGGCAAGCCAAGATCGAAGCTGCAAAGAAAGCCAAAGCTGACAGAGAGGCAGCAGCAGCAGCAGCTAAGCCAAAGAGCTTTGGAGAACAAATCCTTGAAGCAACCCAGAGAATTGAACAACGCCTGGCCAGCATTGAGCAATCTCAGGAGAGCCTTGAGAGGATTGTCGAGGACAAGATCCACGCTCTAGACGTGAAGCTGACTGAGATTCAGGTGTCTGTCAACAAGCTTGAGGCAGACATGGAGGAGACTAGGCAGGAGAGAGCAGAGCTTATGCAGGATGATATAGTCCAGGACTCTCATCGCCAGACTGCTCCGGTTCCCAGAGGATCCAGGTCTGCAGCTATCCCAGTGACAGACTCCAGGGCTACCACTTCAGCACCAGCTACAGCTCCAGCAGTTCCTTCAGCTCCAGCATCCACTCCTCCAGCGCAGACATCAGCAGAAGTCTTCGCAGACGCAGCTATCTCTACACCGACATCGACCCAGACGGGAGCAGCCAGCCGAGCCCGCAGTGACGCTTAGCTCTATACCTTTTCGAACTTTTTGGTAACTTGTTGCCAAAGGGGGAGAAATTGTTATAGATCATAGGGCTTCGAGAGAGAGAGTGCTCTTTCGTCTTTTCGTTCTTTTGCCGGTTTTCCCTTGAGATACATTGGTTTCTTTTGGTTCCAGATACTTTATGTGTGCTTGCTACTACGTTTGATGCTACCTTAATGAGTGCTTAGTCATACTATGCCTTAATGTGTGCTTATTGCTTATCATATGCTATTTCTTATTGTATGGCTATTTACTCTTGTCTTGGTGATTGAGTGCATGTTATTCATTCTTATCATTTTGTGCGCTCCACCAAGATGTATGTGACATTGAAGAGTGACCCATAATCCTAATCGATTGTGCATTTGCATTCAAACGCAAATTTTAAATAATGCACAAATTTAGGGGGAGCTCTTGTTTATCACATACTTCTCAAAGCGACGATATTATTCATTGATTATACCTTTTGTCGAAGCTTTGATCTATATGTTGTCATCAATTACCAAAAAGGGGGAGATTGAAAGTGCAACTAATCCCCGGGTGGTTTTGGTAATTAATAACAACATATATATCATTGAACTAATATTATCTTGAGAATCATTTCAGAAAAGTTCGATGATGTGGGTATGGAAATGTCTGAAGAAGTGGACCCCTCAAAATGCTAAGACAAGCATTGGCAAAAGCTCAAGACTCCTTTTCTGGTTTAGTGATCAAAGATCACATTGAGTCCATAGGAAAGCCAATACTATTAAAAGGGGATGAGGTTGTGTTAATGTTCTTGTTGCTCAAGTGCTTGGTGATCTAACTCCCTCAACTATCAGCACTATTCACTACTTAACACACACCCATAAGTAATCTCGGTCACACCGATTTCTCCAATTCAGTCCCACCGAGATGAACCACTTCAGTTGTTTCTCCAAACCCTAGCTTCTCGGTCAAACCGATTCTGAGTTTCGGTCTCACCGAAAAAGGGCTGCCAACCTTCTGTGATCACTTCACATCAATTCGGAATATCCGAGTTTATATTTTCGGTCTCACCGAAATGGCAAACCCTAACCTTTGACTCACTTCGGTCTCACCGAGATGGTATTTTCGGTCCCACCGAAAATCCCAACGTTCACTATATTTGAACTTTCGGTCTGACCGAGTTTTCACTTCGGTCTCACCGAGATTGGTCAAATGTGTGTGTAACGGTTGGATTTTGTGTGGAGGCTATATATACCCCTCCACCCCCTCCTCATTCGTGAGGAGAGCCATCAGAAAGTACCACCACTTCTACCATACACTTTCTGAGAAGTGAACCACCTACCCTTGTGTTGAGATCAAGCCATTCCATTCCTACCATATGAAACTTGATCTCTAGCCTTCCCAAGTTGCTTTCCACTCAAATCTTTCTTCCACCACAGCCATATCAGTGAGGAGAGTTGAGTGTTGGGGAGTTTATCACTTGAAGCACAAGAGCAAGGAGTTCATCATCATCAACACCGTCTATTACCTTTTGGGGGGTGGTGCCTCCTAGATTGGTTAGGTGTCGCTTGGGAGCCTCCGTCTTGATGATGTGGTGTTGAACCAAGATGTTTGTAAGGGCAAGGAGATCGCCTACTTCGTGAAGATCTACCCCGAGTAAGGCTAGTCCTCCGTGGGCGTAGGCCGTGATGGAATAGACAAGGTTGCTTCTTCGTGGACCCTTCGTGGGTGGAGCCCTCCGTGGACTCGCGCAGCCGTTACCCTCCGTGGGTTGAAGTCTCCATCAACGTGGATGTACGATAGCACCACCTATCGGAACCACGACAAAAATCTCCGTGTCACCAAACTGCGTTTGATCTTCTCCACCTCTCTTTTACATGTGCAATTTACTTTCCGCTGCATAAACTCTAGAATTGCATGTGTAGGGTGTTACTTGAACTGATCTTGTTTGTGAAACTGCCAAAAACATTGCATGATCTAAAGGCAGATTTTTTATATTGTCAAGTAGTCTAATCACCCCCCCTCTAGACCTACTTTTGATCCTACACCGGCCTCCTCCATAGGCTCCTCATGAGTGCCCATCTGAGCCGTAGCAGCTTGCGCACGAGTGGTAGTGTTGGCCCATCGAGTCTTGATGCGAAGACGAATGGGATCATGACGGATACAGTCGGCCTCAAATACCTCATCAGGGTACAGCTTCTCCCAAGTCTTGGAGATGAGCAGAAACAGGAACGGACCATAGATGGGTACCTTGCGAGTGTAGGTCGCAAAGCGGAGCTCACACCACATGATATGGGATATGTCAAGTGGTGGAGACTGCGCCGTGCGAGCCGCTTCACACATCAGCAGCATGTCAACCAGGTATGCATGGATCTTGTCCTTGTCCCCAACGCGAGGAAACAAAGTGTTGCGAAAGATCCGATGCATGATGTCCAAAAATGGGTTCAACACCCATGTATTCTTGCCACTTGCAAGAGTCTTCTCCACATAGAATGGCAGCAGCTTGTCTTTATTGGCAGATTCTGGATTGGCATGAGGCCGAGCTCCAACTGGGTTGTGGAGTCCCTCGTCAGCAATCTATAAAAGATCCATGAAATCCTTCCAAGATGCAGTCATCTTGTGACCATTGGTCATCCAAGTCATTGGGCGATCTTCCTTGGTGTGGAAGTGGACTGACGCATAAAACTGAGCAATGATCTCTGGATCAAAATCATGCTGAAAGGTCATGAAGTGCTCAAGCCCAAACTGCTCGACCAGATCCAGAGCCTCGGCAAAGTAGACCCGGTTGGTGTCCCTCCGCATGTGGGCCACGTCCACCCAATGAGCATCCACGTACATGTTGGTCTTGCTTTTGAGCACCTCTGTGTAGATGCGATACTGCTGCTTAGTCCAGAAAAGCTCATCTCCATGAAACTGAGCACGGGGTTCTCCATAAGGGGGTTGTGCTTCCTCCATGCCATGAACTCATTAACTGGCATTTCTTCCATAGTCATAGAGGATTCCTTTTGCTTGTTGGCGGCGGTCTTGAACTTGCGCTGGGGATTGGAGCCCTTTGGCACATCACTGGGGTTGCACAGACGCTTGGACCCGGTGTCGCGGACTGGATTGGTACGACGAGCATCGGAACCGTTGCCACCACCTAAAACACAAACACAAGAACACGACGAAAGCACAAAGAGAATCAATGCAAAAGCCTCAAAAAGCACAAGAAACGAGTAGAAAGGGAAATATGTATGTGCTACGAAGGAACTATGCCACAAGAGGTAGTACTGCCTGACAATCGCGGAAGTAAAAAAATTAGTACCGTTTAGTGAGCGGTAGTACCGCTTGATGGATGCGGTAGTACCGCACACTCTGTGGTAGTAAAAGTTTACTTCCGTGATCAGAGACGGAAGTAAAAAACTAGTACTACTTACGGAGCGGTAGTACCGCGTTGGGGTTGCGGTAGTACCGCTCGTATGCAGTAGTAATATTTTACTTCCGCTTCAGAGCGTAGTACCGTGGAGGACAGCGGTAGTACCGCCTGGGTCAGATCTGACGAACGGATCTGGACCAGATCGAGTGGTAGTACCGCGGTTCGCCAGCGGTAGTACCTCTTGGATCAGATCTGAAAATAAAAGAACTAAACACGACCGCGTAGATCGAACAACGGTACTACGGCTGATCATAGTAACTTGGTAGCAACATACATACTAGCATTTCTAGAGCAAAAGCACTCTCCTACATCCTAATCTTCCATGAAGAAGAACACGAAGAACGCAAGAACTCTAAGCATCTCCCCTAATCCTAAAACAACAACACAGCAACAAGAAGAGGGGAAAAGGGGAGAAACCTTCATCCATGGCAAGAGGGCGAGGTGGGGAGCGATCCCACCGGTCGGAATGCGAGGAGAGTGGCCGAGGGAGGAGATCCGGTGAGGTCCTCCGGCGGCGTTCTTGAGAGGGAGAGAGAGAGACGGCGTGGAGGTTAGGAGATGAATGGGTATGGGGGAGTTGGAACTCCCTCTGCCCGCTTATAACCCCCACCCATTCGAATAAGTGCGGTAGTACCGCTGTCATCGCGGTAGTACCGCTTGGGCGGAAGTGCCGCAGGCTAAGCGGTAGTACCGCTCTACCAGCGGCAGTAAATAAATACTGCCGTGCTGGACTTGCGGTAGTACCGTAACCTCCTTTGCGGTAGTACCATGTCTGCGCACGGTAGTACCGCTTCTCCAAGAACTTGCACGTTTCGACGAGGCTTTTAGCAAAGAAGAGAAGAAAAACAAAAGGACGCACAAGCGAGGCAAAAACGCAACTCCATAGAGGAGGGCGGTGGCCGAGGCCACCTATGTTTGAGTTCTTTGGTATGGCACCGCAAAGAAATATCCTTGGGCCCATGACCAATACTCGTCTTGAAGCACTTATACCAACTATGTATGGCAAATGACAAAGACTTGATCAATTTTTGCATAATGGGGGGAGGAATGGTTCATTGGGAGAACAATACTCCCCCTATGTCCATGCCTACATCTAGACAAGATAACAATATTGAGTGTGAGGAGTGTGTGCAAAGACTCAAGCCACATTGCTCAAATCAATGATATTTAGCTCATGCCTTAACTCGCGAAATCTTGCTTCATCCAACGGCTTCGTGAAGATATCTGCAAGGTTATCATGAGTGTTGACATAGTGAAGCTCGATCTCTCCCTGCCTTATGTGATCTCGGATGAAGTGATACCGAATCTCTATATGCTTCGTCTTGAAGTGTTGCACCGGATTGAGAGAAATCTTGATGGCACTTTCATTGTCACACCAAAGAGGCACTTTGTCACAAGTGACACCGTAATCCTTTAAAGTTTGCCTCATCCATAAGAGTTGAGCACAACAACTGCCAGCAGCCACATACTCTGCTTCGGTGGACGAGAGAGACACACAACTTTGCTTTTTGGAAGACCAACTAACAAGAGAGCAACCAAGAAATTGGCACCCTCCAGAAGTGGACTTCCTATCCACTTTGTCTCCCGCCCAGTCGGAATCAGAGAAACCTACAAGGTTGAAGTTTGCTCCTCTCGGGTACCATAAGCCAAAGTTTGGGGTATGAGCCAAATATCGAAAGATTCGCTTGACAGCCACAAAGTGACTGTCCTTAGGTGAGGCTTGAAACCGTGCACAAATTCCTACACTCAACATAATATCCGGTCTAGATGCACAAAGGTAAAGCAAGGAACCGATCATAGAGCGATATACCTTTTGATCCACTGCTTTACCATTGGGATCAATGTCAAGTTGGCATTTGGTTGGCATTGGAGTAGTAGCCGGCTTGACATCACTTAGATCGAACCTCTTGAGCATGTCTTGAGTATACTTGGATTGTTTGATGAAGATGCCTTCTCTTCTTTGTTTGATATCAAACCCAAGGAAATACTTCAACTCTCCCATCATGGACATCTCAAAATGTGTGGTCATGAGTGCGGCGAACTCATCATTGAAAGCTTTGTTAGGAGAACCAAAGATAATGAGTGCGGAGTAGTAGCAATTGCAATTGTGGCCATGTTGACCATCTCATCATCTTCATCATTATCATCATCATCAACATATTCTTCTTGGGCCACCAACCCTTTAGGAGGAGTCTTCTTGTTGAAGTTGTTCTTGTTGGGATAGGACTTTGACTTGTCCTTCCGGATAAGCTTGCCTCCAAAGTCTTCTCTCTTCTCATATGGGCAATCTGCAACGAAGTGGCTTACATTGCCACAGTTGAAGCATGTCCTTACTCGTTGCTTGCCCTTGTTTCCACTTGAGTTGTTCCTGTTGAAGTTGGGTCTTGTGTTCTTCTTGCCCCAGAATTGCCTTGAAGCAAGAGCCATGTGCTCATGATAGGCATATTTGGTGTCCTCGGGGCTACACTCATCATCATCTTCCACCTCCTCTTCTTCCACACAAGCCTTGGCCTTCAGGGCAAGATTAGGCTTCTTTGATCGTTGAGCTCTTAAGACCGCATTGTCGGCGGTCATGTCCAAGATCCTCATGGCAACGAACTCATCCAACACTTCATGAGATGACAAGTGGTGGAAATCCGGTCTCTGACAAATGACAGAGGACATGGCCCTATGATAGGGCATCATGGCCTTGAGGAACTTGCGCTTGATCCAGTTGTCATCCGTATCCTTACTGCCATGATCTCGAAGGGAGACCACAATGGTGGTTAATCTCCGATAAAGTTCACGAGGATCTTCTTCTTCGATCATAGCAAACTCATCGGCTTCATCTTGCACAACTTCATAGTTAGAGCGTTGAATGCTAGTGCTTCCCTTGTACATAGTGCCAACATGTTCCCAAGATTCCTTGGCCACAGTGAAGGGTCGAAGATGTGCAATGTCTTCTGGAGGAATAGCATCTTGAAGAATGCAAAGAGCGGACTCGTTGAACTGATGATCCGCAGTTTCTCTTGGAGTCATGTTGTCGGGATCATGCGGATAAAAACCTTGCTCAATGATTCTCCAAAGATTAGTAGAACAATGATTTATATGACGTTTGAAACGAAACACCCAAGTAGCGAAATCAGAATTTTTTATAAACTTGGGAGGTGGCCCAACGGAATTTAAATGCGGCGTAGGAACGGGTCCTCCATAGTGAGTAGGAGGAGCGGAGTGGGCAAAGATTCCACTCCCATTCTTAGTAACAGGGGCTTGTTCACTACTAGCTTCTCCCTTGTCGGGATTAGCCTCCGACACGTTAGTAGCGGGACGAACCACTTCCAACGGTGCGGTGGATACTTTAAGCCCCTCAAGCAAATCTTTAAACATGCCTTTGACCTTGCTCGCTAGTGACTCTTTCAATGTGGTCAAGGCCACATTGAACTCCTCACGAGTGACCGAGGCTCCCCCATCCGACGTAGGCAAGGACGGAGTTCCACCGGAATGGTCCTCCATCTCGACTATGTTGTCACCCATACTCTTTGGACGGTAAAGTCCTTAAAAAGAGACGAGGCTCTGATACCAATTGAAAGGATCGATATGGTTGACTAGAGGGGGGGTGAATAGGCAACTAACAATTTTTAGCTTTTCTTAACCACTTTAAATTAAGCATCAAAGTAAGTTGTCTAGATATGCTACTAAGATGACAACTAATCGAAAGTAAAGATAACAACTTCACAAGCAAGCTATAGGAGATAAACAAGTAATGCTTGCACAAGTAAAGGTAAGAAATAACCACAAGAGGAACCGGTGGAGACGAGGATGTGTTGTCGAAGTTCCTTCCCTTTGAGGGGAAGTACGTCTCCGTTGGAGCGGTGTGGAGGCACAATGCTCCCCAAGAAGCCACTAGGGCCACCGTATTCTCCTCACGCCCTCACACGATGCAAGGTGCCGTGATTCCACTAGTGGTGCCCTTGAAGGCGGCAACCGAACCTTTACAAACAAGGTTGGGGCTATCTCCACAACCAAATTGGAGGCTCCCAACGAAACCACGAAGCTTCACCACAATGGAATATGGCCTCGAGGTGACCTCAACCGTCTAGGGTGCTCAAACACCCAAGAGTAACAAGATCCGCTGGGGATTAGTGGGGGGAATCAAATATCTCTTGGTGGAAGTGTAGATCGATGCTTTCTCAAGCAATCCCGAGCAAATCAACAAGTTTGATTGGCTAGGGAGAGAGATCGGGCGAAAATGGAGCTTTGGAGTAACAATGGAGTATGTGGGGGAAGAGGTGTGTCTTCTTGGAGAAGAAGGCCCCCTATATATAGTGGGAGAGCAAATCCAATCGTTATTCATGTTTTCTGCCCGTAGAGAGCGGTAGTACCGCACGTAAGTTGCGGTACTACCGCTTGCTGAGCGGTACTACCACTCTGGGTGCGGTACTACCGCTAGGCAAAAACAAGCGTGCCGAGGACAACCACGGATGAAATAAATTACATCCGTGGCTACATCCGCAGAAATACGGTAGTAGCAAAACACGACGCGGTACTACCGCTTGGAGCAAGCGGTACTACCGCATAGGATGCGGAAGTAAAAAATTACTTCCGCACCTACTTCCACACTTGGTACAGTGCCGGGCCAGATACACGGTACTACCGTTCTGGAGCCGCGGTACTACCGCTGGTGCGGTACTACCGTGTCTTCAGGCGGTACTACCGTGTGGCTGTGCGGTACTACCGCTTATGGAGCGGTACTACAGCTTGCCAGGCAGATGTTTTAGTTAAGAAGCCTTGGTTTGCATATACGATAAGAAACGGTTGGAACTCCAGAGAAGCAAGGGAAAGGTGGTGTGAGAGTAAGATGTGTACGTGTTGATTTCATTTTTGATGGTGCTCCTTGGGTGCCGAGTCGTGACATTCATGGTTAAATTCTAAGGTATGGCCTTCATTGGTTGTACCTGGCAATTGCCTTGTTGAAGGTATTGTTTTGAGAGCTCGGTCTTTCTCTACTATTAAAATCAATGATCTTGGATCGGGAGACCACAACGCTTCTGCTTCATTTTCTTCTTGAAGGCGTCGCTTTTAGAGACCTTTTACATTTTTTGGTTGTTGTCTTTGGTGGTGGTTCATGTGTTGCTGCTGATGGGTGGAGTTTATCACTGTGGCAATGCCTTTTTCATTTTGTTTTGTTTTGTTTTCAGGCTGTGTGCATCCTAGACGTCTTTGTGAATTCTTGTTGGTGCAGCGGCTGGGTGTAGTTGGCATCTTCGCGGTATTAATATATTCCCATTTAACAAAAAATCCATAGTTTGGGCGACAATGAATTCTGCCTCCGCCTCCGCTACGGTGAATCCCTAAGCAGGCTGCTCCGCCTCCTCCGTTGGCGCTTGTAGATGCTCTCCCTTCTCCTCCTCTGGTGAGTCCGAAGGCAGCCCAATAACGATGCAGGTGGCATGCCTCGTATGGATCTCCTCCGCGGTCTGCCTCCGGTGCTCCAGCATCAGCATAGTGTATGTCGTGATCTTGCGCCTGGCCATGATGATGCTGAAGAGCGTGGGATACCAGGGGAGAGGAGGCAGACGGGCTTGGGTGGCATCACAGATAGGGAGGAGGTGGTTGGGCTAGGGATTGGGGACACCATCCGACTTAAATAACTGGATTTGACCTCGGGCGGCGAGCCGGAGCAGCGCCACGCAACGTTCACATCGCGGTGTTGGAGGAGGCGTCCGTCAGACCGTCGGGGTTTCTAGGAGATTGTGTGGGTTCCCATCGCCAGTCCTATGTGGTGGGTGCGCCCGGGCGCCCCATATCCGCCCCATATTTGGGCTGGATATGAGGGGTGCCGGTCAGCCCTTGCGTATGAGGCCCGTTTGAGGCGCCCATCTTGGTCAGATTTTCGTGACCAGTCAGTGACTGGGTGGGCTGCCCCGGCATCTAAGGCTGGTTTGGGACGTCCGAATGTAGATGCTCCAAATTCCGGAAGGAGTAGTACTATATACTACCTCCACCCTGGTTTATTAGTCCTCATTGTATTTTGGGCTAAAGTTTGATCATATATTTGACTAGCAAAAAAATTAGTGCATGTCACCTGAAATTATATTGTTGGATTCGTATTTCAATGATATTATTTTTGATAAATATATCATATATTTTTTTAGTTAAAGTCATGTTCAAAATATGACACAAAATACGAGGAAGATTAGTGAACCAGACAAAGTTAGTACTACTTAGGGCATCTCCAACTGGAACCCGTAAATTTCTCCCATCATCTGTTCGTGGACAAGGGGGGCCATTCCGTGGACATGGATGCAGGAGTCCGCCATCCAACATTGCTCGCAAATATTTCAACCTGCATTTGGACTGACAGGACCAAATTCATGCAAACCGGCCGATATTTATCGATAAAAAAGAGCGCAAATCATCCATACGTAGTACGCAAATTAAGTTAGTACAACCCATCATTTAATTAAGCTTTAGAGTTTTGTTTATTTTCCCTCGAGAAGAACCAAATGAAGAAAGTTTGAAAAAGTTTGTTTTGATTTCCGTGTTATAGGAGAAATACCAGAGAAAGAAGAAAATAAGAAGACATCACAAGGAGGAGGAAGCAGAGAAAAATATGGCTCACAGAAAAATATGAGTTTCTCCTCTGATCCATGGTTTATTTTCAAGTGTTTGCGATGATTTCATCTTTGTTCTTGCCTTAGATGAGAAGTAAACAATTTCATTTTTTCGGTCGATCTGAACATCAGGAGTAATTGATTAGGATCGATCTTAGGTAGCATTAGAACTTGATCCCCACATGAAATTTACATTCATTGAGTTCATCAATAGAGCGAACCAACATATCACGTGTGGAAAAAGTAAAAACTTGTGGCAAGGGCAAGTGCATGTTGATTTATCTGTGTCTTAGGTAGTGGACACTTGTAGGAATACTCCCCTTGCACGGCCCCAAGCAAATGATAGTTAGCCGTGTCCCTACAGTCAAGTACCATTGGCCATGGAACGTGCCCAACATCCTCTAAATTTAGGCTAGAGTGCTCAGGAAAGTGAATCACTAAGCCTCCCACAAGACTATTTTCCCTCGGTTGCTTGTGTTGCCACCCAAGGTGGATCATAAGAAAAGCTCCCTAGTTGGCTTGCGGGCTGAGTTGGGGTGAAGTGCTGCATGGAGCACACACATGTCGTAACTCGACATGCCCCCAAGATTCTCTATTCCCAAGAGAGTGTTCCCTATGAAGGTCATGAAATAGAAAATGGCGGGGTTTTGTATGTTCGATACCTTCTTCCAGAGAAGTCGTGCTCATCCTTGACGGAGATGAGGTCCCATGTCCCCGACACCTTGCCAACGGGAAAGTCCCTGCCGCTGAGAACTCATAGTTCTCAAACCCAAACACGATGCACCACTTCTCGAGCGGCATTGAACGTGGCACCTGAGGGAGTCCTGGATTATGGGGTCCTCGGGCGTCCGGGCTATGTGACGTGTGCCGGACTGATGGGCTGTGAAGATACAAGACATAAGACTTTCTCCCATGTCCGGATGGGACTCTCCTTGACGTAGTGAAAGGATCGATATGGTTGACTAGAGGGGGGGGGTGAATAGGCAACTAACAATTTTTAGCTTTTCTTAACCACTTTAAATTAAGCGTCAAAGTAAGTTGTCTAGATTAGCTACTAAGATGACAACTAATCGAAAGTAAAGATAACAACTTCACAAGCAAGCTATAGGAGATAAACAAGTAATGCTTGCACAAGTAAAGGTAAGAAATAACCACAAGAGGAACCGGTGGAGACGAGGATGTGTTGCCGAAGTTCCATCCCTTTGAGGGGAAGTACGTCTCCGTTGGAGCGGTGTGGAGGCGCAATGCTCCCCAAGAAGCCACTAGGGCCACCGTATTCTCCTCACGCCCTCACACGATGCAAGGTGCCGTGATTCCACTAGTGGTGCCCTTGAAGGCGGCAACCGAACCTTTACAAACAAGGTTGGGGCTATCTCCACAACCAAATTGGAGGCTCCCAACGAAACCATGAAGCTTCACCACAATGGAATATGGCTTCGAGGTGACCTCAACCGTCTAGAGTTCTCAAACACCCAAGAGTAACAAGATCCGCTAGGGATTAGTGGGGGGAATCAAATATCTCTTGGTGGAAGTGTAGATCGATGCCTTCTCAAGCAATCCCGAGCAAATCAACAAGTTTGATTGGCTAGGGAGAGAGATCGGGCGAAAATGGAGCTTTGGAGTAACAATGGAGTATGTGGGGGAAGAGGTGAGTCTTCTTGGAGAAGAAGACCCCCTATATATAGTGGGAGAGCAAATCCAACCGTTATTCATGTTTTCTGCCCGCAGAGAGCGGTAGTACCGCACGTAAGTTGCGGTACTACCGCTTGCTGAGCGGTACTACCACTCTGGGTGCGGTACTACCGCTAGGCAAAAACAAGCGTGCCGAGGACAACCACGGATGAAATAAATTACATCCGTGGCTACATCCGCAGAAATACGGTAGTAGCAAAACACGACACGGTACTACCGCTTGGAGCAAGCGGTACTACCGCATAGGATGCGGAAGTAAAAAATTACTTCCGCACCTACTTCCACACTTGGTACAGTGCCGGGCCAGATACACGGTACTACCGTTCTGGAGCCGCGGTACTACCGCTGGTGCGGTACTACCGTGTGGCTGTGCAGTACTACCGCTTATGGAGCGGTACTACCGCTTGCCAGGCATATGTTTTAGTTAAGAAGCCATGGTTTGCATATACGATAAGAAACGGTTGGAACTCCAGAGAAGCAAGGGAAAGGTGGTGTGAGAGTAAGATGTGTACGTGTTGATTCCACCCAAACCTTTCCGAAACGGACCCCCTCTTAATAGTACGGTTTTCCTATTACTCAAAGCCACCGACATGGAGCAAAAAGAAAACACCGTCTTCCATCGAATCCGAGGGGCAAGCAATCGTCTTCTGCCTAAGTGAGATATACATGTAGGAGCTTAGAGCACACGATTAGTCCGCAAATGCATTGTCATCAATCACCAAAACTACTTAGGGCGAAATATGCCCTTACACGTAGAAGGCAAGTTAGACGTGCGGATATGAAGATTCCTTCCTCTGTATACTGACTTTGTACACCCCTAGCCCCCTCCGGTGTCTATATAAACCGGAGGGTTTAGTCTGTAGGACAATGATAATCATACAAGCTAGAAATCTAGGGTTTAGTCATCTTGATCTCGAGGTAGATCAACTCTTGTAACCCCTATACTCATCAAAGTTAATCTAGCAGGAAGTAGGGTATTACCTCCATAAAGAGGGCCCGAACCTGGGTAAGCAAAGTGTCCCTTGCCTCATGTTACCTTCGATCCTTAGACGCACAGTTTGGGACCCCCTACCCGAGATCTGCCGGTTTTGACACCGACAGCGCCCCTCCAAGTGTGAAGGAGCAACTTGCCTGCACCCTTGAATCATCGAGAGTGTGCTTGAAGCTAGATAGGAACTCGATGGGGATGTTTTGGTACGTCAGACAATGGAAGTTGCTAAAAACTCCCACCGGTGTTGTCCTTGCTATGTCATTTTGGGTCCCTTGGGACTACAAGAACAAAGTGCATTTCCGCTTTGTGGCCAACATCCTCCAGATGTTGACCCGCGCGTAGTACTTGTTTACGGACATGCGGAGGTTCTCCCCCTCGCTCTGGGAATGCTGCGGACTTGATACCATCACCCTCTTCCCAGCAACAATGGCCAATTTCATAATTTCCTACACACAATACAGCTAAAAACGGAAAAATTTAGACACACAGCTAGGTTTGCGAATGATATTCATCCCTAGCCAACACCTGAGTGGGATGCTGATTATCTCCAACGTATCTATAATTTTTTATTGTTTCATGCTATTATATTATCAATCTTGGATACTTTATATGCACTTTTATGCTATTTATATTGGGAATTAACCTATTAACCTAGTGCCTAGTGCGAGTTGCTCTCTTCTGGTTGTTTTTGGTTTTCCAGAAAATCAGCACCAAATGGAGTACAAATGCTACGAAACTTTTTGACGATTTTTTTATAGACAAGAGAGACCCTAGAAGCTTCTGGAGGAGACCAGAGGACACACGAGGAGATGGCAAGGCAACATGGTGAGCCCTAGGGGTCTGCTACTTTGTGGGCCCCTCATGGCTCTGTCTGACCTAATTTCGCTTCTATAAATTCTCAAATATTGAGAAACCAATAGAGAGCCACCCCAAACAAATTTTCAACCGCCGCAAGCTTCAGATCTTCTATGATCCCCTCTGAAGGCCTTTTCTAGTACTTTGTCGGAGGGGGAATCGATCACGGAGGGCTTCTACATCATCCTTGCTGCCTTTCGATGATGCATGAGTAGTTCACCATAGACCTACAGGTCCATACCTAGTAGCTACATGGCTTCTTCTCTCTATTTGATCTTCAATGCAATGTTCTCCTCGATCTTCTTGGAGTACTATGCAATGTAATCTTCTTTTGCGGTGTGTTTGTTGGGATTCGATGAATTGTGGTTTTACGATCAGATTATTCATTTAAAGTAATTGAGTCTTTTCTGAAATTTACTATGCATGATTATGATAGCTTTATATTTCTCTCCGATCTATCCGTTTGGTTTGGCCAACTAGATTGATTTACCTTTAGTGGCAGAGGTGCTTTGTAATGCGTTCACTCATGTGGTGTCCTCAACCAGTGACAGTTGGGGTAGTGAGGCACGTATTGTGTTCTTGCCATTAAGGGTAAAATGACGGGGTTTATTCATATTGATTGGGTTTACTTTGTCTACATGTCATATTTCTTAAAGCATTACTCTGTTTGTCATGAACTTAATACCATAGATGCATGCTGGACAACAATCGATTGGTGGACTAACAGTAGTATGTCCGCGTTTTGGGAACAGGGGTACCCAGACTTGCCTACCCGCGATCCAGAGCATGGCTCATCCAGCGGCCTGGTACGGCCCATCTTCATCAGCAACCATTCAAGACCCTCGCGAGGGGCCAAGCCTCGTGAGGCGGACGACACAAAACCTCCCCTGGGGCGGGCTCACTTGGCTGGCTCCCGAGGAGCAGAGAAATGAAGGCAAGGGACACCTCGCGAGGTTTGCGTGACGTGAGCCATGATGATCTAGGCTAGGCGGGCGCCAGCGAGCGCAGGAAGCTAGTTCCCTCTTTAGTGCTAAATGGGAAAGTGCAGGCAAGGAGTCCCGAGGTGTGAGGCAAAGGTTTCCGTATCGGTGCAACGAGACAAAACTAGCAGGACGACAGGGCGAAGGTCACCACGGAGCCCACGACGACATCACCACCACAGCCTTTGGCACGCAAAGACCACCTTTTGTCAGGATAGCTTGTCTAGTTGTCCCCCTTCAAACTTGGCCGTTGTGGGGTTCCTTCGCGCTCAATATTCGGGAAGAGGTCCCGGGCCTCTATAAATAGGACTAGCCACCACCATAGAAAGGGGAGGATCATTCAGACAACCCTTACACCCACTAGCTTACCAAGCACAAGAACACCTCTCCTCAGGAGGCTGTTCTTCCCGTGTACTTTTTCATCCTCGGCCTACAAGGCAATCCACCACACCACACTGGAGTAGGGTATTACACCACAATGGTTGCCCGGACGAGTATAAATCCTCCTGTCTCTTGTTCTTCAGGTTCGACGAGCTAGGCCTACGAATCGGTGCGAGAGCGAACTAGAGCGGGAAGGAGAGATCTTCGTGCGCACCCCAATGTTCGAACTTCAAGGGTTTGCCGGAACCCATGATCCAACTTTTGGCACGCCAGGTAGGGGTGCACCGAAGCTTCCCTTCTGTCGATCCATGCTCCACCGTCCCGCCGGTTCCATGGCCGACGCTCGCCGTGCTCGTGCTGAGCGACGGGCCTCCCTTGCCGCTAGCTTCGCCATCGGCCCTGCGCGGCACGAGCAGCAAGCCTTGTCGCTGCATCCCTCGGTGCGTCCGGATGGACGCACCGCAACCCCGTCGCTGACTCCGGCGGGCTCGTCGTCCCACACTCGTCGCGGACTTGCGAACGCGCAGACTGCATTGCTCATGGCACGCGAGCTCCTGCGTTACCGCCCCATGGACGACCTCTACGAAGACTCATCGCCGAGCTCGCCAGCGCTGCTGGGGCTCTCATGCACCATCCCTCTCGCTACCTCGCCCGCCTCCCTTTGTAGGCGAAGTAGCCCATGAAGCGCCTCCACCACTCCCGCATCAAGGCGTCGTCCACGACCCAAGGCACGTGGCCCCGTGGCACGACCCCCCGCGTGGGGCACCCATGCATGAAGAAGGAAGCTGCCAAGAGATCAAGCTGCCTCGAGGAGGAGCGCCAGCACTCCCTCCGCCACCGTGTCGAGACCGTGCGCCCCTGCCATGGTGGCGCGTGGGAACCAAGACCAAGCTCCACCTCCCCGACAAGCTCTGGTATCAACAACAGGCTGCAAGGCCCTCGCCCCCGAGCTGCGCAACGTCAGCTGGCTCGGGAAGTTCAAGACCGACTTGCCTCCACGTTACGACGGCACCCCCGACCCTGCTGAGTTCCTGCAGATCTACGAGCTGAGCATCGGGGCATCCAACAGCGACGAGAAGATCATGGTGAACTGGTTCCACATGGCTCTCAAGGACGGCGTGCGCTCGTGGCTCCTGAACCTGCCCGCGGGATCGATCTCCTCCTGGGGTGAGATGTGCGAGTGGTTCATCGCCAATTTCCATGGCACCCGCGACCGCCCCCTGGCCGCAGGGGACCTGCGGCGCATCAAGCAACAACCAGGAGAAACTCTGCAGAAGTTTAGCCAGCGCTTCAACAGCGTCTGTGTCAAGATCCCCAAGGTCACGGACAAGGCCATCATCTCAGCATTCTCCAATGGCGTCCGTGATGTCAAGATGAAGGAGGAGCTCGCCATCCACGAAGATCTGTGCACGACCCTGGAGCTGATCAACCTCGCGACCAAGTGCGCCAGAGCTGGGGAGGGGCACCTCTCCCTCGTCGAGCTCCCCACCGTTGACCCTGAAGACAAGAAGGCCAAGGGCAAGGATGTGAAGCGCAAAGGGGTAGCCGTACTCGCGGCTGAACCAGAGATGAAGCATGGCCGTGACCACCCAGAGTCATCCAAGAGCAGCTGTCCATTCTGCGCCGTCCACAACGTGCACGTCCACAACACCAACGACTGTCAAGAGCTCAGGGCCATCCGTGAAGGGTGCATCGGTCGATGCCCCGAGCGCAGCGACCGGGGCTATGACCGTGGAGGAAGCCGTACTAGGGGGCGCTGGGACGACCCCGGCCCCCGTCAGGAGGGGCGTGATTAGCCTTGTGAGGACCACTGGCACGATCAGCCTCGAGAGGGTGCCTAGAGGGACCAGCCTCGCAAGGGTGCCTGGAGGGACCAGCCTCGCGAGGGTGCCTGGAGGGACCAGCCTCGCGAGGGTGCCTGTAGGGACCAGCCTTGCGAGGACCGTTCGCAGGGCAAGGCCGGCCTCCCTCCGCTGCCACCACCAAGGAGGAACAATGACCAGGACGAGGTGGCTGGGGGCTTCTAGGAGCCTCGCGCCATTGCCTGCATCTTGGGCGGTGCGCACGTCCTAGCCTCTCAACGCCTCTTCAAGCAGTTCGCCCGAGAAGTAAACACGGCTCTCCTCAAGCTCGAAGCCACGCGCCCACTCAGGTGGTCCATGTGCGCCATCACCATCAGCTCAGCAGACCATCTCAAGTGCGCGGCGACTGCCGGTGCCCTCCCATTGCTCTGCTCACCCGTCATCAGGAACATTCATGTCACCAAGACCCTCATCGATGGTGGCGCTGGGCTCCATGTCATGTCCGTCGAGACGTTCGACATCCTCCAAGTGCCATATGATCAGCTACAGCCTACCAAGCCCTTCTCAGGAGTGGCTGACGGCTCCACCACCCCGATAGGGCAGGTTCGCCTGCCTGTCACCTTTGGCAAGCGCGTCTACTACCACACCGAGCTAATCAACTTCGATGTCGCCCACATTCATCTTCCCTACAACGCCATCCTCGGGTACCCAGCCCTCGCCAAGTTCATGGCGGTGACTCACCAAGGCTACAACGACCTCAAGATGCCAGGAAGCGGCGGCATCATCACGGTTGCCTACGAAGAAAAGGACGTGGTGTGATCCCTTGAGCGTGCCTACCAGGCTGCGGCGATCGAGGATCCAGACAATGATGGCGCCATCTACCCTCCTGAGGCTGTCCCCAAGAAGAAGAAGCAGCTGCTGCACTAGGGGCCTCAGGAGAGTAGTGTTACCACTTCAGGACCTGCGCCCGTGGATGGGGTGCCTCCCACCCTCGCATAGGAAAGCGCACCCGACGCTCCCCTCAGGCTGGGCTCAGGGGCTCTCCTCTGGAGGGCCTCCGACCTAGCCAATGTCTCGAGAGAGGCACTCGGGCACCATGTGGAAGCGTGCTTCGCCGCACATTTCCCTCAAGCGGGCATGAGGCGCGAGGCACCTAGTGCTCAGGAGTTTATCACCAAGACAACCCAGGAGCTTCAGAAGCCAAGAGCCATGCGTGGCGACAGCCGCCTACTACCTGGCGCGGCTCCCCATCCAGGCAGTAATGGTGAGCTGCGCGTCTGTATCGACTACCTCGAGCTGAACAGGGACACATCTCAGGAGCGTTACTGGGCATCACGCGCTGGTCGGTGTGAGGGTCCCCCTCCCAGCTACGTTCGCATTCCCTTTGGCTTGCTGAACCAGGCGGCCCTACACCAGCGCCACGTGCGGGAAGTTCTGGCCGCTCGCGAGGCCAGGCATCAGGAGATCTTGGCGGAGGTGGCCTCGGTTTTTCGTTAGCTCTTGGAACCTCCGGAGCCTTGCAAGGCCCGGAGTCAGACGGTTCGTGATGAGCGACATCTGCATCGAGCGTCTTCAGCTACATTAGCGCCACTTTAGCAACTCTGCCAGGTGACATTTTCTAGTTTTGTTCAGTTGGGAGCGCCCCTCGGGCTGCATTATTCCCAGGTCGCACGGGCCTGCCCCTGCAGTGTGTATCCTTTTTGCATCTTTAGCTTACTCTGTTGGGGGCACCCCTCGGCCGCATCATCCCTAGGCCGCACGGATCCGTCCCTATGACATGTATCGCATTTTATATCACCTGGGTTAGCTCATTTCCTCTTATGATTTATCGTATGAACATCACCTACTCACTCACCACCTCTTTTGGTGTCCCTCGCTGCCTAATGGACTTCTGCTCATCCCGCAACGGGGGCTGCTCATGTTGGCACGATGCTTGTGCTCGGCTCCGTCCCTGCAATGCTGATAAATCCAAGAGATCGTGCTCTGACTGGCGGACTACCCCGCATATGTCTCCTCACCAGGTCCTCGGTGCCTTCGTCTTCCCGCAGAGTGATCAGTGGCCTGGCGGTAGGCGCGGTTCTAAGTTGTGCTGCTACAGACTAACCGTAGGAATCTCAGGAGCACGATAGCAGGCGACCCTGCCGGTCTCCCCTTCTCACGTAATTCTCTTGCGTGTTAAAGGCAGGGGCCTCTGAGCATCGCGTCTCAGGGGCTCCTACTGACTCTTCAGCCCTCACCCCCTGGCCTTGACCAAGGCACCGCGACCTGGCATACCAGCGGCAGCTGAGCCTCACTCGAGGGTCGGGACCCAAGGATGCAGAGCACCAGGAAGGATGGGAGAAAGGGAGGCCGGCTTAGAGAGCTCAAGTATGTTCGCACATCAAGGAGTACTCCTGAGCATCGCGACTCAGGAGCCTAACTGGCCACATAGCCCCTCACCCCTTGGTATCGTCCTGGCGATCCGGACGACCCAACGGCGGCTGAGGTACGCGCGGGACCGGGCTCTGCCGACGCAGAACACCAAGGCCTAGTCCAGCATTTCCTTCTCGAGGACCGTTCGTACGTTAAGGGGGTACCCCTGAGCATCGCGTGTCAGGGTCCTAACTGGCCACGTAGCCCCTCACTCCCTGGTATCGCGATCTAGACAAGCCAGTGGCGGCTAAGGTATGCACGGGGTCGGGCTCTGCCGACGCAAAACTCTAAGGTAAGCGAGAATGAAATCGCGAAATCTCAGCCACGTGGCATCGGAAGCAAGCCAGGTGCACCGCTTGAGGAATCACCTTAGACCCGTTAAGATAAGTCATGCATCCCATCGGTGTGTCGCCATCACTTGAAGAGTTGTTTTCTGCAGTCATGCATTAGCAATGTGACCTCCCTTTTTAGCCTCTGGAAGCTGCTTGCACGCCAAGGGTGACCTCTTGAGCATCGCGCCTTAGCAGCTCTTACCGGACCCCGGGCCGCTCACCTCCTGGCCTTGACCACGTCATCGTGACCTGGCATACCAGCGACGGCTATAGCTTGCCTTGGGACTGGAACCTGCCGGCGTAGAGCACCAAGCTGCTGAAAGGGTAAAAAGGAGCGACACTGCTGGAACGAGGCTTGCAAACAGATTCTCTTAGCAAGGATAATAAGCATCCGAGCAAAAGAGTTACAGGTTCTTTACACGCCCCATGGGGTTGGCTCTGATTTATCGCAGGGAGCAAAAGAGAGGAATTTCGGAAGACCCTAACTACGGCTACCATCGTCGATGCCATCATCAACAGTGGGCCACGAGAAGCCATCTCCGACCACGCTCAAGTCACCATCGGCAATGGGCTCGTGCAGCTGATGCGCTACGGGCGCAGCGCGAGCTTGGAGGCACATAGCTATCGTCGCTCATCTCCGGAGACTTGTCAGCCTCGGGAGAGCTGCTAGACTCCCAAGGGCAATCGCTGCTGCTAGGAGAGCCGACGGAGGGACCAATGGGAGGCATGGCGCTAGTCGCTGTGTCACCCTGATGGTCCCCTCCGGGGCAGCACTCAAGGCGGCGTCCCTCCTTGTCGAACACCTTGAAGAGCAGCACGGAGGCGCCTTCGTACTCAAAGTGGATGGTGAGGGCGCCCTCCACGTGGAAGATGCGGGCGACCTCGCCCCATCCGCGGGTCATGAAGATCTTGCCCGTGGAGACGACCTCAACCACAGCCCCTGTCGCCGGGGCCCGGCACTCGGCATGCTGTAACCACAGCTCGAGTGTCCCTCTCGGCGGCATATCTTCAAAGAAGAATTGCGGGAAGCGGATCCATGAGCTTGGAGGCATCACTGCCCAGACCACAAATTCGTGCGAAGAGCCTCCAACATGCATTTGCGGGCCGGCGCCACACACCACACTGGCATGCTCAATGCGGCAAAGGTGTGAGCGGCTGAAAGTGCAACTAATCCCCGGGTGGTTTTGGTAATTAATAACAACATATATATCATTGAACTAATAGCTACTTGAGAATCATTTCAGAGAAGTTCAGTGATATGGGTATGGAAATGACTGAAGAAGTGGACCCCTCAAAATGCTAAGGAAAGCATTGGCAAAAGCTCAAGACACCATTTTTGGTTTAGTGATCCAAGATCACATTGAGTCCATAGGAAAAGCCAATACTATTAAAAGGGGATGAGGTTGTGTTGATGATCTGGTTGCTCAAGTGCTTAGTGATATATCTCCTTCAACTATCAGCAACTTTCACTACAGTACACACTCATAAGTAATCTCGGACAAACCGATTCTTCCAACTCAGTCCCACCGAGATGAACCACCTCATCCATAAGCCAAACCCTAGAAAAATCGGTCATTCCGAGTTTGAGATCGGTCTCACCGAAACATGGGCTGCCAACCTTCTGTAACCGTTTGTCATCATTTTGGAATAACCGAGTTGATGATTTCGGTCTCACCGAAACTGGCAAGTTCCTGTCTTTGACTCAAATCGGACTAACCGAGATGGTATTTTCGGTCCCACCGAAAACCCCAACGTTCACTATATTTGAACTTTCGGTCTGACCGAGTTTCCACTTCGGTCTCACCGAGATTGCTCAATTATGTGTGTAACGGTTGGATTTTGTGTGGAGGCTATATATACCCCTCCACCCCCTCTTCATTCGTGGAGAGAGCCATCAGAAAGAACTACCACTCCTACCTTACACTTTCTCAGAAGAGAACTACCTACCCTTGTGTTGAGATCAAGTTGCTCCATTCCTACCATATGAAACTTGATTTCTAACCTTCCCAAGTTGCTTTCCACTCAATCCTTTCTTCCACCACAGCCATATCAGTGAGGAGAGTTGAGTGTTGGGGAGATTATCATTTGAAGCACAAGAGCAAGGAGTTCATCATCATCTACAACATCTATTACCTTTTGGAGGGTGGTGCCTCCTAGATTGGTTAGGTGTCGCTTGGGAGCCTCCGTCATCGAGATGTGGAGTTGAACCAAGAAGTTTGTAAGGGCAAGGAGATCGCCTACTTCGTGAAGATCTACCCCGAGTAAGGCTAGCCCTCCGTGGGCGTAGGCCATGATGGAATAGACAAGGTTGCTTCTTCGTGGACCCTTCGTGGGTGGAGCCCTCCGTGGACTCGCGCAGCCGTTACCCTCCGTGGGTTGAAGTCTCCATCAATGTGGATGTACGATAGCACCACCTATCGGAACCACGGGAAAAATCATTGCGTCTCCAAATTGCGTTTGATCTTCTCCACTTCTCTTTACTACTTGTGCAATTTACTTTCCGCTGCCCATACTCTAGAATTGCATGTGTAGTGTGCTACTTGACTTGTGTGTTATGCAAAATCTGCCAAAATCTGTCCTTGATAAAAGACATAATTTTTATCTTGTCGAGTAGTCTAATCACCCCCCCTCTAGACACTCTCACCTTCTTCGATCCCTCAATTGGTATCAGAGCTTTGGTCTCCATTGCTTTGGTTTACACACCATTGGAGGAAGATGGACGTGTCTACGTTTGGGAGTGTTAGCCATAGAGTGCCTATTCTTAATGGAGAGTCATATAACTCATGGAGGTCTGAAATGCTTAGTATCTTTAAGATGTACAATTTGTGCAAATATGTTGAGACCCCCTATGTGCCTCCTTTTGATCCCTTGCACCCTACCATGGATGAAGAGCTTGATTTGCTTCGTAACCTTAGGACTGTAAATCTTATCATTAGAGGGTTACCCGATGACTTGCTTAAGCTTGTTACAAACTTTGAGTGCGCCTATGCTATGTGGAAGTTCTTGGAAGAACTTTATCCGGACTACTCTTTGAGAAGTCTTGATGAAATTCTACACAAGACTATTGAATTTGATAAGATGCGCCCCAATGATCCCAACTTTGATAAATGCTTCTTTGAGCTTCGTGATCTTATGAAAAAGAAGGGTGATCCCGGTCTTATCAATGTTTTAATTAGAAATGCTCTTGCATTACATTCCCAAGATTATTGTCACATTGACAAAACTAATGCAAGTGGTTATCAAATTGACCTAGGTGTTGATGATGAACAATCTATGGGTCAATATGATGATAAGCATGAGCATGATGATGATTACTCCGACTCGGACACCGAGCTAGACAAGATCATGAAGAGTCTCAATCTTATGGCAAATCTGAGAGACTACATGTCCGGCGGAAAAGAGTGGATTCTTGATAGTGGATGCACCGACCACATGACCGGAGACAAAGACATGTTTGGAGAGCTTGCAAAGAACGATGGTCCACGCAAGTATGTGACTTTTGGAGACAACTCCAAGGGTAAGGTACTTGGCCTTGGTAAGGTGGCCATATCTCATGATAGCTCTATTCAAAATGTCATGCTTGTAGAATCTCTTGGATACAATTTACTTTCCGTGTCTAGATTAGCTGACTTTGGATTCAATGTGTTGTTCACCAAAGTAGATTGCCAAGTCTTTCGTCGTGACAATCAAAACATGGCATTTATCGGTATCCGTAGAGGTGATCTATATATTGTTGATTTCACTAAGAAAGCCCAACCTAGAGCTTGTTTCATTGCTAAATCCTCTAAAGGTTGGTTATGGCATAGAAGGCTTGGACATGTTGGTATGCGTAATCTAGACAAGTTGATCAAAGGTGATCATATTCTTGGCGTTAAAGATGTTTTCTTTGACAAAGATAGACTTTGTAGTGCTTGTCAAGCAGGAAAACAAGTAGGTGGAAGTCATCCCGTGAAAAACATCATGACCACAAGGAGACCGCTTGAGCTTCTTCATATGGACCTCTTCGGTCCCAATGCTTACAAAAGCCTTGGTGGTAACTCCTTTGGTCTAGTTATAGTTGATGATTATTCCAGATTTACGTGGGTATTTTTCCTTGATGACAAATCGCAGGTTCAGAGAATCTTCAAAACCTTTGCCAAAAAGGCCCAAAATCAATTTGAAGTGAAGATCAAGAAAGTTCGGAGTGACAATGGAACGGAGTTCAAGAATGCCAATGTAGACTCTTTTCTCGATGAGGAAGGGATTCTACATGAGTTCTCGGCTACATACTGAAAGTGCAACTAATCCCCTGGTGGTTTTGGTAATTAATAACAACATATATATCATTGAACTAATATTTACTTGAGAATCATTTCAGAGAAGTTCGATGATATGGGTATGGAAATGTCTGAAGAAGTGGACCCCTCAAAATGCTAAGACAAGCATTGGCAAAAGCTCAAGACTCTATTTTTGGTTTAGTGATCAAAGATCACATTGAGTCCATAGGAAAAGCCAATACTATTAAAAGGGGATGAGGTTGTGTTAATGATCTGGTTGCTCAAGTGCTTAGTGATCTAGCTCCCTCAACTATCAGCACTCTTCACTACTTAACACACTCATAAGTAATCTCGGACAAACCGATTCTGCAAACTCAGTCCCACCGAGATGAACCACCTCAGTTATTCTTCCAAACCCTAATTTCTCGGTCCATCCGATTTTGAGTTTCGGTCTCACCGAAAATGGACTGCCAACCTTCTGTAACCAATTGACATCACTTCGGAATATCCGAGTTGTTATTTTTGGTCCCACCGAGATGGCAAGCTCCAACCTTTGACTCACTTCGGACACACCGAGATGGTATTTTCGGTCCCACCGAAAATCCCAACGTTCACTATATTTGAACTTTCGGTCTGACCGAGTTTTCACTTCGGTCTCACCGAGATTGGTCAAATGTGTGTGTAACGGTTGGATTTTGTGTGGAGGCTATATATACCCCTCCACCCCCTCTTCATTCGTGGAGAGAGCCATCAGAAAGTCTACCACTCCTACCATACACTTTCTGAGAAGTGAACCACCTACCCTTGTGTTGAGATCAAGCCATTCCATTCCTACCATATGAAACTTGATTTCTAGCCTTCCCAAGTTGCTTTCCACTCAAACCTTTCTTCCACCACAGCCATATCAGTGAGGAGAGTTGAGTGTTGGGGAGATTATCATTTGAAGCACAAGAGCAAGGAGTTCATCATCATCAACCACATCTATTACCTTTTGGAGGGTGGTGCCTCCTAGATTGGTTAGGTGTCGCTTGGGAGCCTCCGTCTTCGAGATGTGGAGTTGAACCAAGAAGTTTGTAAGGGCAAGGAGATCGCCTACTTCGTGAAGATCTACCCCGAGTAAGGCTAGCCCTCCGTGGGCGTAGGCCATGATGGAATAGACAAGGTTGCTTCTTCGTGGACCCTTCGTGGGTGGAGCCCTCCATGGACTCGCGCAGCCGTTACCCTCCGTGGGTTGAAGTCTCCATCAACGTGGATGTACGATAGCACTACCTATCGGAACCACGGGAAAAATCATTGCGTCTCCAAATTGCGTTTGATCTTCTCCACCTCTCTTTACTACATGTGCAATTTACTTTCCGCTGCTTATACTCTAGAATTGCATGTGTAGGGTGATGCTTGACTTGATCATAATTGTGAAACTGCCAAAAACTGTTCATGATCAAAAGGCAGAATTTTTATATTTACAAGTAGTCTAATCACCCCCCCTCTAGACATACTTTCGATCCTACAAGTGGTATCAGAGCTTTGGTCTCCATTGTTTTGGTTTCCATTGCATTGGACTCCATAAGCTTGGTTTCACAACCTAGGAGAGTATGGCGTCTAGTGAGGGTAATTATCGTAGAGGTCCTTACTTTGATGGTACAAATTTTGCTAGTTGGAAGCATAAAATGAAAATGCATATTCTTGGTCATAACCCAGCCGCATGGGGCATTATTTGTTTTGGTATGCAAGGTGAATTCTTTGAGGAAGGAAAGTTCCGGATCGCGAAGCTACACCGGAAGAGTTGCGGATGTTGCAAAACAATGCTCAAGCTTGTGACATTCTCTTCAATGCTTTGTGTCCCGAGGAGTTCAACAAAATCAGCCGTCTTGAGAATGCTAAAGAGATTTGGGATACTTTGGTTGAAATGCACGAAGGTACCGAGTCTGTGAAGGAATCAAAGCTAGATATTCTTCAAGGTCAACTTGACAAGTTCAAGATGAAGGATGGTGAAGGAGTCGCTGAAATGTACTCTAGGCTTGCTCTCATCACAAATGAGATTGCCGGCTTAGGAAGCGAAGAAATGACCGACCGATTCATCATTAAGAAGATTCTCAGAGCTTTGGATGGAAAATATGACACCGTGTGCACTTTGATCCAAATGATGCCAAACTACAAGACTCTCAAGCCAACTGAAGTCATTGGAAGAATTGTTGCTCATGAGATGACAATTAAGGATAAGGAAGAGCTTCACAACAAGTCAAGCGGTGCTTACAAAGCTACAAGTGATGCTCCCACAACCTCAAGTGACAAGTTAATTTCCAATGAAGAGATAAGCCTATTGGTTAAGAACTTCAACAAATTCTACAAGAATAGAGGCAAAGAGAGAAGCTCAAAGTCTAGATCATATGATGAAAAGAGATCTTCTAGTCGTGATCGAAACTGCTACAATTGTGGAAGACCCAGACACTACTCAAATGAGTGTACGGCTCCCCACAAGAGAAGAGAAGAATCTCCAAGAAGAAGATCAAGAGATGAGTCACCTCGGAAAGAGAGAAGGAGTAGAGATGATCGTTATGAACGAAGACCCTCTCGGAGAAGCAAGGATTCGGAGAGGAAAGACAAGTCATCAAGGAGCTACACAAGAAGAAGACATCAAGCTCATGTAGGTGAATGGGTCTCCGGCTCCGACTCCGACGATCAATCCGATGGAAGCTATCACTCCGACTCCGACTACAGTCAAGATGAAGGTGTTGCCGGTCTTGCTCTCGTATCCTCCAACTCCAACTCCTACGACTTATTTGATTCACCAAATGAGGGAATTAGAAGATGCTTCATGGCTAAAGGCCCCAAGGTATCACACCCTGAATTCATTGACTTCAATAGTGATGAGGATGACTTGCTTGGTGAAGATGAGCTCTTGCATGATAAATCTAGTGAGCTTAGTAACGATGAAAATGCTAGTAGTCTTTTTAGTCGAGAAGAGTCGAATGACAATGCTATGAAGGAGATTGAGCGTCTAACTAAAGAACTAAACGCTCTTAAGTTAGCTCATGAAACAACTCAAGAAGATCATAGAGAGCTCCTAAGATCTCATGAGAAGCTACGCTTCGAGAAGCTCACTCTAGAGCAAGAACATGAGATTCTAAAAGCGATCAATGACGATCTTCGAAAGAAGAGTTCTTCATATCTTGCCAAACGACTTCTCTTGTCTAATTTCTTGCCACCTATTAAGACTAAGCATGACAAGCATAAGAAAAATTCTTCCTCTAGTAGTAACAATAACCATGTTAAATCTAATGTTGTTGCTTCTAGTAGTTCTCTTGATTCCACTAACAATGTTTCAAGCCAAGTTACACTTGACCAAGAGAATAGCTTATTGAAGGAAATCATAGAGAAAGGTGTCTACAAGAGTCTTGCCGGAAGCAAGAACTTTGAGGAAATTGTTCGCAAACAAGGAAGGCACCGGAAGAATCAAGGGATTGGTTTTGAGCGAAAGTTCAACGCCGAAGGTGTTGAGTGGGAAGAAGGTCAATACCCTACTCCACAGTTTGTTTCTCAAAAGGAGAAGTATGATCCTACTTCTTCCAATGTGGAACAAGCTCAAGATGACCTTCCACCACAAGACCACAAGCTAAAAGCCAAGGACAAGCTTCAAGAGGAGATTGATGCATTCATTGAAGCACCTCAAGCTATGGTCAAGTGGGTTC
Organism: Secale cereale; assembly: GCA_902687465.1. Classification (NCBI taxonomy): domain Eukaryota; kingdom Viridiplantae; phylum Streptophyta; class Magnoliopsida; order Poales; family Poaceae; genus Secale; species Secale cereale. Next base: position 163,764,562 of record LR738709.1, read on the forward strand.
CCAAGGACACGTCAAGTTCTACTTCGTCAAGCTCAACTACAACCCCAAGGATTCCCATCAAGATGATGTGGATCCCGAAGAAGAAGAACTAGAAGGTTCTTGAGGGTGACTCCGCCAACATACTTCACTCATATTCATTTTGGCAACTTGTGCAATCAACTTCCACATCATGCACTAGTTCATGGAGTCACAAACCCTCTTGTTGGTAAGTCAAGGGACAAGGTAATCATTGCTTTCATGGACATCATCTATTGTGAACTTCAATCTATGTCTATGGATATCCTTGTTTGTTCCTTGTGGGACTAACCCATGTAGGTATTGAAAGTGCCCGAATCCAAAGGATAGCTCCCAACTCTTGATGATCTACATCAACATTGAGCATCCACATCTTCAACATCTACATGAAGTCTTCTACGACAACCCAAGGTTAGTTTGACCCTTTAAAAGGGGTTCTCACATCTAGGGGGAGCTTTGCTCTAAAAATTGAGCTAAAGCATCTCCAAATGATGTGAACACATCAATGCTTTATGTAAAAGTGGTAACCCCACTTGTGCTTAAACGATGAGTATGACCTATGATCAAATGTTCTCATTTGGCTCCTAAGTCAAAATACTCATATAAAGATGACCTAGTCATCGACAAATTGTGTGCTAGTAGCTAGAGTTTTGGTTGTGCATGTTTGACACATATTTCATTTGCTATCTTATTGTGTGAGCATGTTGAATGCATGATTTTATCCATTCGAGGACATCCATTTGTTGTTTTGATTGTTTTGATTTTTCTGGCCAAATGGATGGACAAGAATGCCTAAGTACCTCCCCTAGCTATCTATGCTTTCTTGTCTCAAATTCTATTCATGCTTATATCACAAACTTTGAACAAGTCATTTTCGGACCCTCCGAGTGAGGAGCACTCGGAGCCACCGATCCGTCTAAGGCTGACTTCCAAAACCTTCTAAGTTATTTTCGGACAGACCAACTTCTCCCACTCGGTCCAACCGAAACACTTAGACTGATCTAGGTTTCATCTCGGTGAAACCGAGTTCTAAATCTCGGCGTGACCGATATGCGTAACTGCATAGCAGTTATCCATCTCGGTGTCACCGAGTTTTTCAACTCGGTCCCACCGACAGCAAGGGGATATAAATACTGAGGGCAGCGCGTGATTATTCCTTCAAACGTTTTTCGCCCCCACGTCCCCTGCTGCCGTCGCCCTGATCTCCGGATCGTCGCCGTCGTCGCCTGTGCGTCCTCGCCGCAGGTCTCCGCCGCCGTCAACGGTTTTCTCCTCTGCGCCGTTGCCGCCGTAGAGGGACTCCACCAAGTTAGGGTGAGTCTCGATCCCTCTCGTGCTTCCCATCTGATTCATTGCACGATTGGTTTGCCCTACATCTAGCCACGATTGAAAATTCCTTAACACCAGATCGGTTCTAGTTTCGAGTAAAATTCTTAGGTTTAGGTTTCCACGGAACACATCTCGGTGAAACCGGTTTTAAATTTTCGGTGTGACCGATTCGGCCTCTGGCCATTGCACTGCACTTTCGGTCCAACCGAGTTGTGCAAATCGGTGTGACCGAAGTATAGTTTTAGTGAAACCCTAGTTTATCGGCAGGACCGAAACCCATTTCGGTCCAACCGAAAGTGGTGTGTAAGTTTCTGTTATACACTTCGGATTCACCGAAACTGAAAATCGGTTTGACCGAAATGCATTCTGTGAAAACTTAAAACTAAGATTTGAACTCATTTTGTTTGCAAAAACTTCTGCAGTTTGTGATAACTCTTCTACTCTGCCTATACCTTATCTATTCACAGGTTGTCAGCCATGTCAGATGCCAGTGATAGCCAGAACAGGTCAGAATCACCTTTTGCAGAGATTCCTGAGGCAGATACTAGTCCTGAGGCTAGTATCCCTATTGATGATGGTGAGAGGAGTACACCTAGTGGCTTGCCTCCTGCAGCCACCAGAACCAGAAAGGAGAGGAACTCAGATGATGAAGACTCTGATTTCATTGCTAAAGAAGAGGTATCCTCCAAGCCCAAGAGAAAGGTTGTTGCCATAGAGAAACAAGAGCAGCAGTCAAAGAAAGGCACCAGCAAGGTCAAGCAGTCAGCTGTTGCCAAGAAGCTAAACTTGGGAGAGCCAGCCCCAAGTAAAGTGAAGAAAACTTCCAAGAGGAAGAGGGTAGTGTATGCTAAACCTCATGCAGAAGCAGCAGCAGAAGAAGAAGAAGAAGAAGAAGAAGAAGAAGCACCCCAGCCTGCTCCTCAGAAGCAAAAACTCATGGGTGATGCTATTAGGGCTCAAGCCACTTCTAAGCCCAAGAAGCCTGCTCAAGCAAAGGCAGCTCCAGCAAAGCCTTCTGCCAAGCCCAAGAGGACAACCAGGAACATTCCAGCATCTGAGAAGAACAAAGGTGATATGCCACCGTCTGAGTCTGATGAAGAAGGACATGTGTTGCTGAAGCTCCGTCCAAAACTGCCACTCCACAATGATGCTCATCCTCAAGCCGAGGATATGAAGGCAAGGAAAGATAGAGGTCTCAGGCTATGCAGACAAGCTGATCCATATGCCGTGAGGAGAAGGACTGCTGTGGACCCCAGATTCCACACCAGAGAGCAGCAGGACTTCTATGAGACTGTGCTGATGGATAAGAAGCCTATAGTTGCAGATACCAGATACGTTGACTGGAAGTACATTGATAGTGAAGAGCACCGAGACTTCTTTCCCCATGTACATGAAAGCTTCACTGCATGTGGAGTTGATGAGTTTGTGGGTCAGAAACTGACAGACTGGAACGATGAGATGATTATGCAGTTCTATGCCACAGCCCACTTCTATCCTGATGGGAAGATCACCTGGATGACTGAAGGTCAAAGGTTTTCTTCGTCCGTTGAAGAATGGGCAGAACTTCTGAATGCTCCAGTGCAAAGAGAGGACGACATTGATGTCTATGGGATTCCCAAGAAGAACCATGATTCCATGAAGAACATGTACAAGGAGATCCCCGCAGCAGATTTGGAAGGGTGGAAGCTTGGCTCAGTGTACTATCTCCAGGCAGGTCTACCTACCACTAACACTATTCTGAGGCATACCTTGATGCCCAAGTCTGGAGACCATCGCATGATCAGAGGCTATTCTATCAACATGCTGCACATACTTGATGAGAAGGCACCTTTCAAGGTGATGGACTTAATGGTAGAGACCATTAAGAGGACTGCAGCTGACCAGAAGAGGTCATGTGGATTTGCCCCGCAGATTCAGATGCTTATCAATTCCATGTTTGGCACGGGCAAATTCCTGTTGGATAGGAAGCACTTACCACTGCAGCCAGAGCATGAAGATAACATTGTTGTGATGGACGAGGAAGATCCAACTTCGGTTGAAGGTCAAGCCAAGATTGAAGCTGCTAGGAAAGCCAAAGCTGACAAAGAGGCAGCAGCAGCAGCAGCTAAACCAAAGAGCTTCGGAGAGCAGATTCTTGAAGCTACCCAGAGGATTGAACAACGCCTGGCCAGCATTGAACAATCTCAGGAGAGCCTAGAGAGGATTGTTGACGAGAAGGTCCACGCTCTGGACGTGAAGCTGACTGAACTTCAGGTGACCGTCAACAAGCTTGAGGCAGACATGGAGGAAGCAAGGCAGGACAGGGCAGAGCTCATGCAGGATGACCTAGTCCAGGACTCTCATCGCCAGACTGCTCCGGTTCCCAGAGGATCCCGATCAGCTGCTATTCCCACAGCTCCAGCAGTCACTCCAGCCACAGCTCCAGTATCCACTCCTCCAGCGCAGACATCAGCTGAAGTCTTCGCCGATGCCGTCATATCTACTCCGACATCTACCCAGACGGGAGCCGCCAGCAGAGCCCACAGTGACGTTTAGCTCTATGTTTTTTCGAACTTTTTGGTAACTGTTGCCAAAGGGGGAGAAATTGTATAGATCATAGGGCTTCGAGAGAGAGAGTGCTCTTTCGTTCTTTTGCGGTTTCTTTGAGATACATTTGGTTCTTTTGGTTCTTGAAACTTTCAGTGTGCTTGATACTACGTTTGATGCTACCTTAATGAGTGCTTAGTCATACTATGCTTTAATGTGTGCTTAATGCTTATCATATGCTTTTCCTATCTTGTATGGCTATTTACTCATGTCTTGGTGATTGGGTGCATGTTATTCATTCTTATCATTTTGTGCGCTCCACCAAGATGTATGTGACATGGAAGAGTGACCCATAATGCTAATTGATTGTGCATTTGCATTCAAACGCAAATTTTAAATAATGCACAAATTTAGGGGGAGCTCTTGCTTATCACATACTTCTCAAAGCGACGATATTATTCATTGATTATATCTTTTGTCGAAGCTTTGATCTATATGTTGTCATCAATTACCAAAAAGGGGGAGATTGAAAGTGCAACTAATCCCCGGGTGGTTTTGGTAATTAATAACAACATATATATCATTGAACTAATAGCTACTTGAGAATCATTTCAGAGAAGTTCAGTGATATGGGTATGGAAATGACTGAAGAAGTGGACCCCTCAAAATGCTAAGGCAAGCATTGGCAAAAGCTCAAGACTCCATTTTTGGTTTAGTGATCCAAGATCACATTGAGTCCATAGGAAAAGCCAATACTATTAAAAGGGGATGAGGTTGTGTTGATGATCTGGTTGCTCAAGTGCTTAGTGATATATCTCCTTCAACTATCAGCAACTTTCACTACAGTACACACTCATAACTAATCTCGGACAAACCGATTCTTCCAACTCAGTCCCACCGAGATGAACCACCTCAGCCATAAGCCAAACCCTAGAAAAATCGGTCATTCCGAGTTTGAGATCGATCTCACCGAAACATGGGCTGCCAACCTTCTGTAACCATTTGTCATCATTTCGGAATAACCGAGTTGATGATTTCGGTCTCACCGAAACTGGCAAGTTCCTGTCTTTGACTCAAATCGGACTAACCGAGATGGTATTTTCGGTCCCACCGAAAACCCCAACGTTCACTATATTTGAACTTTCGGTCTGACCGAGTTTCCACTTCGGTCTCACCGAGATTGCTCAATTATGTGTGTAACGGTTGGATTTTGTGTGGAGGCTATATATACCCCTCCACCCCCTCTTCATTCGTGGAGAGAGCCATCAGAAAGAACTACCACTCCTACCTTACACTTTCTGAGAAGAGAACTACCTACCCTTGTGTTGAGATCAAGTTGCTCCATTCCTACCATATGAAACTTGATTTCTAACCTTCCCAAGTTGCTTTCCACTCAATCCTTTCTTCCACCACAGCCATATCAGTGAGGAAAGTTGAGTGTTGGGGAGATTATCATTTGAAGCACAAGAGCAAGGAGTTCATCATCATCTACAACATCTATTACCTTTTGGAGGGTGGTGCCTCCTAGATTGGTTAGGTGTCGCTTGGGAGCCTCCGTCATCGAGATGTGGAGTTGAACCAAGAAGTTTGTAAGGGCAAGGAGATCGCCTACTTCGTGAAGATCTACCCCGAGTAAGGCTAGCCCTCCGTGGGCGTAGGCCATGATGGAATAGACAAGGTTGCTTCTTCGTGGACCCTTCATGGGTGGAGCCCTCCGTGGACTCGCGCAGCCGTTACCCTCCGTGGGTTGAAGTCTCCATCAACGTGGATGTACGATAGCACTACCTATCGGAACCACGGGAAAAATCATTGCGTCTCCAAATTGCGTTTGATCTTCTCCACCTCTCTTTACTACATGTGCAATTTACTTTCCGCTGCTTATACTCTAGAATTTCATGTGTAGGGTGATGCTTGACTTGATCATAATTGTGAAACTGCCAAAAACTGTTCATGATCAAAAGGCAGAATTTTTATATTTACAAGTAGTCTAATCACCCCCCCTTTAGACATACTTTCGATCCTACAGCGGCGCTGGGCACTGCCTTCCCCTCCGGAGCCTTGCACCCAGACGTATAAGGGCAACGGGTAGCCGAGGGGAGGACGTTCGTGCCAAGGCCTCGTCACTTCCGGCCTCAGGACGACGTCACGAGAACAGAATGACCTTTTCTTCTGTGGGAGCGACCCCAGCTCTTCGCTCGTGGTTTTTCCCTTCTCGACGGCGGAAAATCGCCGTACCGGTGCCATGGGTGGCGCTGCAAAGTAGGGAGCAAGGAGGAAGAGGAAGAAGCAGGCGGAATGGGCAACAGGGGCTCCGCCCGTCACCTCATTTATAGCCAGGAGGAGGCCAACCACCGGCCTCCATAATCGCAGGTAATGATGGTCTTTGTGCATGCAGGGACTCATCAAGTTATGCGGTTGCCGGCGTGGCGTGGGGAAGTGGAGACGTCCACGTCTAGTCAATCGCCACACTCAATCAAGGCCGCATGCTTTTGGGGCCCGCGGCACTCCGCACTTGACCCTTGGCTTTGCCTCGAAGCCATGTCCGAGCGTACCTTGGGCCCTGGGGCTACTGTCGGCGTTCTGGGAACATGGGTACCCAGACTTGCCAGCCTGCGGCCCAGACCGTGCCTCATCAATCGGCCTGGTACGACCCATCTTCATCAGCAACCACTCAAGACCCTCGCGAGGGGCCAAGCCTCGTGAGGTGGATGACACAAGACCTCCCATGGGGCGGCCTCACTAGGCTGGCTCCCGAGGAGCGGAGATATCAAGGCAAGGGACACCTCCCGAGGTTCGCGTGACATGAGCCATGACGACCAAGGCCAGGTGGGCGCCAGCGGGCGCAAGAAGCCAGTTTCCTATTTGGTGCTAAAGGGGCAAGCGCAGGCGAGGAGTCCCGAGGCGTCAGGCAAAGGTTTCCATATCGGTGCAATGAGACCAAGACCAGTAGGACGGCAGGGCGAAGGTCACCACGGAGCCCACGGCGACGTCACCACCAGAGCCTTTGGCAGGCAAAGACCACCTTTTGTCAGGATAGCTTGTACTAGCTGTCCCCCTTCAAACTTGGCCGTTGTGGGATTCCTTCCCGCTCAATATTTGGGAAGAGTACTCGGTCCTCTATAAGTAGGACTAGGCACCACCATAGAAAGGGAAGGATCATTCAGACCACCCTTACACCCACTAGCTCACCGAGCACAAGAGCACCTCTCCTCAGGAGGCTGTTCTTCCTGTGTACTTGATCATCCTCGGCCTACAAGGAAATCCACCACACCACACTAGAGTAGGGTATTACACCACAACAGTGGCCCGCACCAGTATAAATTCTCGTGTCTCTTGTTCTTGGGGTTCAACGAGCCAGGCCTAGGAATTGGTGCGAGAGCGAACTAGAGCGGGAAGGAGAGATCTTTGTGTGCACCCCAATGTTCGAACCTCAAGGGTTTGCCAGAACCCACGATTCGACATAGTAGATGCAGGAAGGAGTTGGTCTACTTGTCACGAACGTGATGCATATATGTGTGATCATTGCCATGAATAACATCATAACTTTGAGCTTTTCCATCAATTCCCAATAGTAATTTGTTTACCCACCGTATGTTATGTGTTTGAGCGAGAAGCCTCTGGTAAAAACTATGGGCACCGGGTCTACTATTATCATATATTAAACAACAAAAATACCTTGCTGCAATTTTATACTTTTTATCTATCTATCACTATCACAATTAGTCCTTGCACGTAGCGAGTTCAAGGGGATTGACAACCCTCTTACTCGCGTTGGGTGCAAGTATTTGTTTTCGTGTGTGTAAGTGTCGTCGAAGGGAATTTTCTTAGTTCTCCTATTGGTTCGATAAACTTGGTTCTCATTGAGGGAAATACTTATCTCTGCTATGATGCATCTCCCCTCCTCTTCGGGAAAAATCCCAACACAGTTTACAAGTAGCAGGAAGAATTTCTGGCGCCGTTGCCGAGCATACATCATCAAATTCTTCACAGATCCCTAATGTGTTTGTTCTACTTTCTATGTGCATTTTCATTTGCCTCTCTTTTTCATCTCCCTCCACTTCTCATAGAAAACAAAAACATAAAACATTTAATTTTTCTAGTTTGTTTGTTTGCTTGCTTTGACATTATGGCTAGTTCTTCTCTTGTTGCGTGTGCCCCTGAAAATGAAGTGCTTAATTTTAAACAAAGGGGAGGAGAAAGTTTAAAAGATGTTTGGTATAGGATTTGCGATTATCAAAATAGAACAAATCGTAAGCAATCCACCACCGTTCTTCTTTGCAATTTTTATGTGGGTGTCTCTACTTGGTTTAGATTCGTGCTTGAAACTATTATCGTAGGAAATTTCTTGAGTAGTCACCCTACTGATCAATGCCATGGGAAATTTCGTGGGATCACCATCTATATTAATGAAACGACACTGACTTTAGAACATGTTATGCAAAGGTCAGAAGCTATTCAAAAAATGCCTACCATAGAGAATATTGAGAATCTAGACCAAAAGGTCCATAATCAAGTTACTCAATTTGGTTCAAAGGTAGGAACAACATTAAATATTCTAAATGCGAAGGAACCAATAATTAATGAGAGAATAGAACAAAGTCCTTCTAGAATTGATAAGTTGGAAAAATTATTAATAACTTGGGTTCCACTTTTTCTTCCGTTAAAAATCTTGAGAGGACACCTCCTAATAAGAAATCCAAATTTATGTCTGTTCCTAAGAATAAAGGTGCCACATCTAGTAAGGGAAACAAGGACCTTAAAATGGTAAGTGTGCACCCTAACTTTATTGATATGATCATGGAACCTATTTCTAAAAATAATTTGTTAACTTTGTTCCTAGGAGTGTGATTAATAATATGTACGCCAAATCTCCTACGAAGCATGGTTGTATAATTAAGGAGTTGGAAATGAAGGATGACAATACTTGATACAATGCCTTACGCCTAGCTAGGGGCGTAAAACAATAGCGCTTGTTGGGAGGAAACCAAATAATTATCTTAAATTTTTTATTTTACTTTCTGTTCTTGTGTGATGACACAATTATTGCTACTATTATAATTTTGTTTTTATGTTTTAATTATTGTTTGTGCCTAGTAAAGCCTTTGGGATGATTTGGACAATAGTTTATTTGATTCTGTGAAAAATCAGAAAGTTTTGCTTCCAGTGCAGAAACTTCTACAATTTACTGGAACATGACAATTTGCTACAAAAATATACACATGATTGATAAACAAATGTCACACGTTTTCTTAAATTTTCAGAATTTTTAGAGTTGCATTAGTAGGGTATTTGTTGAGATCATTACTGACTTGTCTATTTTTAAAAAAATTCTGTTTTCGTTGCATAGTTATATTTAATGATGTAATGGATTATATCGGGGGTATAAGTCATGAAGAAGTTAGAATACAGTATTTATTATGCAATAATAAAATATGAATGGGTTCATAACATTACCTAAAGTTTATGATTGGTCTATTATAATAATGGAGCTCAAGACGTTTCTGTTAAGTTTTGTGTGCTGAAGTTTTCAAGTTTTGGGTGAAATAATGATGGATGGAGGAATAAGGAGCAGCAAGATCCTAAGCTTAGGGATGCCCAAGGCACCCACAAGGTAATATACAAGCAAGACCCAAGCCTCTAAGCTTGGGGATGCCCCGGATAGCATCTCCTCTTTCGGTATGTTAATTGGAGCTATATTTTTATTCATCACATGATATGAGTTCTGATTGGAGTGACTTTTATTATAGTATTTGATTTGTTTGATTTTTAGTTTGCCACAATCATTGTTTGTAGGACACACCTTTTAGTGAGGGACAACATATATTGGGATTTGTTAGAATACTCTATGTGCTTCACTTATATGTTTTGAGCGAGGCAGTTGCTCTTATTCTTCAGTTAAATCTGTTAGAGTATAGTGGTAGTTATATTTTATAGAAATGATTACACTCTCATGCTTCACTTATATATTTTTGAGAGTCTATTAAGTAGCAATTGGCAATACGTACAGGTTATAAGACTAATCCGACAAGGATATGTATTCAAGGGGGGTATAATAAAAACTTTCATGTTGATCACTAAATATGAAACGTATGGTTTGATTATATTGATGTTGTAATTTGAAAGGATACAAGTTTGTGATCATTGGTTAGTAGAAATATCGGTATTAAAACTTGTTATTAACTTCTAATCTAAGTGTTGGTCATGGCATGCTGGGGAAGTCCGAGCATTCTTAGGTCTGATTGAAACCCTATGTGTTGTTATAATCGGGAGCGCGCGGTGGTTAACTCCTACCAACCTCCTCCGTAGGAGCATGCGGTTAGTACTTTGTTTCGAGGATAATAGACTTTCACAATAAGTATATAAGTTCTTCATGACTAATGTGAGTCCATGTATTATACGCACTCCTATCTTTCTGCAATTTGCTAGCCTCTCGGGTACTGCGCAATGCCTTTTCTCACCTCGAGAGTTGGTGCCGACTTCGCCGGTGCATCCCAACCCCGTGATATGATAAGCTCTATCACACATAAACATGCTTATATCTTCCTCAAAATAGACACCGTACCTACCTATATTGGCATTTCCATAGCCATTCTGAGATATATTGACATGCAATTCCATCATTTGGTCACATGACTTGTGTGTTCACCATCATATTGCTATGCATGATCATAGAGCTGATATGACAGTTGTGGATCAGCCATCGTTCATCATTATTATACATGTTAAACTAGATCATTGCACATCCTGCTACACTACCAGAGGCATTCATATAGAGTCATATTGTTCTAGTTATCGAGTTGTAAGTAAATAAAAGTGTGATGACCATCAATATTAGAGCATTGTCCTAGTGAGGAAAGGATGATGGGTACTATGATTCCCCCACAAGTCGGAATGAGACTTCGGACGAAAAAAGAGAAGAAAAAAGAGCCCAACAAAAAAGAGATAAAGAGAGAAGGGTCCATGCTACTATCCTTTTCCACACCTGTGCTTCAAAGTAGCACCATGTTCTTCATATAGAGAGTCTCTTGAGGTATCACTTTCATATACTAGCGGGATTTTTTTGTTATAGAACTTGTCTTGCATATTCCAATGATGGGCTTCCTCAAATGTCTGAGGTCTTATGAGCAAGCGAGTAGGATGCACAGCCAATTAGTTTCCATTGAGCTTTCATACACTTATAGCTCTTAGTGCATCCACTGCATGGCAATCCTGACTCCTCGCACTGATATCAATTGATGGACATCTCCAAGACCATTTATCTGCCGAGTTGATGTGATACTTTATCCCCTTTTGAATTCTCCTATTGATCCCTACCACCGCATTCTATTCACTACAAACAAAAACACTCTATGATGATACATGTTTGTCACAGTAGGTCATGATTTCTGTCATACTTGTACATCCATGAAAATTTTATGACAGAATCAAGATAGTCATACCCATGCTATCGTAGAAGTGTTCCATGACAATACTGAAATTATCATCACGGAAGTGTCCATGTCCATTATGATAAATGGCGCGTCATGGAAGTGCTTTCGTCAAGGATGAACGACATGTGGCATCCACCATAATGGGTCGCCGTTAAGCTATCGGGTCTGGTTTTGGATCTGATAACCCGTTAACACCCATGACCAATGACAATTTTCCATGTGTAAAATTCTCATTGGCCAGAGGAACCATGTGTCAGCTCTGCGTTGGGACAAATGTCAACCATCCAATGGATAGGAGGCGCCTATGGTACGTTGACACGTGTCACGACCCAAGAGTGACCCATTTAGGTTAAAAGGCAGGGCCTGTAAAAATAAGCGGGCCAACCCATTACTGGCCTACTTGCATCTGGCCCATTTAAAACCACGACCCATACAAATTACGCAAAATCGGCCCATAAAAGACCCATTATAAATTTGACACCATTCCAGCCCATCGCCAGTTCCAGCCCGCTATGTCTTTGGGCTCAATTGCGACATGCCTGTTAGCAGCCCGTTATAGAGATGGACCCATTCGAAACCATGACCCGTAGAAGTTACGCAAAATCGGCCTGTCAGAGGCCCATTATAGGTTTGACAACATTCCGGCCCATCATTAGTTCCAGCCCGTTACAAGCCCGCTATGTCTTTGGGCCCAATTCTGGCCCAAGTTATTTACGGCATGTTAGCACACCATTATAGAGAAGGGACAATATCCTACTGGTACGTCTTTCGGCCTTTTGTCGGCCCATTCTGAATTTGGGCCAATTTCTAGCCTGTTGTGTTTTTCGGCCTGTTAATGACCCACACAACAATTGGGCCATTGACGATCCACCTGACTTTGGGTCCATTTGTGGCACACATTCTCCACGGCACAATTCCATCCCGAACCGTCTTTTGACCTGTTAAAAGCCCATGTTGTACATTGGGCCACATTTGGCCTGAAACACTTTAGGCCTCTTATGGCCCGACAAGGAAATGGGCCGAGACCAAATTGACGGTTATTTCGGCCTGCCAGAGGCCCGCGGGACATCTCCATTATTGCGGCCCTATCGGCCTTTTAGCCTGTTAAACGACCTGATACGAGCCCTTGTAACAGGCCTAGTTGATTGGGCCATGTGGGCCATTATGAACCCACATAGATTAGGGTCCACTAACTATTAGTTGACCAGCCCAATTAAGGCCCACTAAGAGTACCCATGTTTGTTCGTTCGGATGGCGTCCTAGGTAATGCTTGGGCGTGTTTACCCGCGTCTCAATAATAGCACATACAAAGAATTATCCTACTCTTTACTATACCCTCTGTAAAACCTGCACTATACAATAAAGAGATTAAAGCATAGAAACAAAGAATAATCCTACACTATACAATAAAGAAGTTACAACATATTACGTCCACATGGCATCATAGTTCGCCACCAGTGATAATAAAGCGTACATAAACATCAAATGACATACAATTGGCAAATAAAGCTCATACATCATGGACGCACATCAACAAAACTTACCATTTGAACTATAATCTCTTCAGAAAAAAGGATTGGCCGATTTAGGTAGCACAAATTTCAGTGTGCAAAATCTCCAACTCCTTCGTGGTTACCTCATTGTCTTCTTTCAATTTTTGGACTCGTGCATCTGATATCTGCAACTCAAGTCTCAACGTGTTGATTACATGTTGAGACTCATATACACGTTGTCTAGCCACCTTTAGTTGATGCTCTAGAACATCGGCACGTTCCAACTCCAATCCATAATCAATTGGTAATGGCCATGCCGCACTGCTCTGAGATCTTTGTGTTGATGTCACTTCATCCTGAATTGTTTATGTAAGTACACATGACTAGGGCAAAAATATTATTACAATAGTGAAGCGAGCAAGATAGGCTATCTTGTGCATGACAAAACAAAACTAACAATAGTGTACACGTCATGAAGCATAAGCAGGTGATATTTAAAAAAAATATAAAAATGGTAGGCTGTGCAGTGCACGTACATAGATCTCTCTTAGCTCACCAAAGGAGCATGATGTTGGGGCCAAATCCAAAACTAACAGGCCACAAATTTATATATATCATGTGTATACCTAAGCAAGTAGTTAGCCATTCTATAGCTCGTATTAACTAGCTGGAACATTGTATGCCATGTTCCAAAATAGTATTAGGGGGCATAAACTGCAGAGGGATTCACACAAACCTACTACAACAAGCAAACTATGCAATCATTAGCCTCATATAAACTAGATTGTAAGCCTCATGTAGTAATAGTTGTTTAATAGACTTCAAAAGCTCCAGGCACACTTCGCCAGAGTAATGAAAATGGTAAGGCATTTAATTATATCAACTAATAGTTATACCCTGCTTTAGGCATCGTTGTTTGTGCATCTCATTTACGGAGGACAAATAAAGCAATTGAAAAGAGCAATTTAACAATGCCTGAAGCACACAAGCAATTAAACTGTTGAGTTGGCAACATGCATACATGTACGCCTCAATAAAATCCGTAGCCTAGCTACATTCGAATCAATTTATGTATCATCTATATAATGCAACAAGTAATGTAACATTGTTTTCCCCCTATGAAGCATCTCGACTAGTATGTAGTCAAGATCCTAGTAATGATGGGGAGGCTATGATGTGAAAATGCATTGTGTTATGACATTTACGACATCAAGAACTTTACCATAACAGTAAGGAGTTTCGCATTGTTCACTAATATAAATGGCTTAGATATTTAAAGGTAGACTACATCCGTACTGAAATGAGTGAATAGACACATTATAATTTGTCTATATACATCTGATTTACAAAATGTTAGAACATCTTATAGTACTGAGCATATGGGGCATTAATCAATGACCCAATGACTAGGCTACAGGTGAAGAACCCTATGCAAGAACAATGTCAGATAAATAGGATGTCCTGGTAATCGCAATACAATGACTTACCATAACTGGTTGTACAGGCTCAACGCTCCTCCTCCTTCTCTTGGAAGACTCCTTCCTAACAGCTTGTACTTGGAAATCCCGAATCTTTGCTTCATTTCACCCCCTCTGCAAGGTGACACAAACTAGTTATTGGTCTCCTTACATGGAAGATAAAGATGCATACTTTCCAGTCTCTGAAGAACACCAAAGCATGGGTTTATAACAAAACGACAGCACATAATGAAACATGCCACATCTCTTGCACACACTCAAATGAGCATTTACTATGTATGCATTGTGTAAAAACTAGGTGTACCTTCGAACTGGACCTCTAGGTACTCTTGGAGATCCTAGTTTAGTGTACAGGCAAGCCTTTATGTCACCTATGAGTTATACAAGCCCCCCTGCAGTAGCCCTTAGTGTGTAAATCATTGACAAGCTTTGTTAAGTAAAGAACAACAAGTAATCAAAGCAAATCGTTCTAGTATGACTGGCTAATGCAAACAAGCAATTGAACTCATGTTTGAGCAAATCTTGCACAACAATGAATTACATTTCAAGAAAACAAGCATAGAAGGTGGCTCAAAGACCATCACTTCACTGGCTAGATTTAGGACGCATTTAAACATCATGTGGAACGTATGAACTAATATAAACATTGAATATTTCAGATTCTATAATGAAATGCACATGTATTAAGTTATGACATGTATGATGCCTAAATCTACACTACAACACGCAGGAGTGATTCATCATTGCACTCTCAATTGAATTGCAGGCTAAGGGCCAGTTCTATTCCACCTTTTGAGGGCTTATTGTCACTATAAGCCATAAAAGATGTAAGAACTCATGTTTGAGTTATGGGCACGGGCTTAACTTATTTCCAGCACCAATTCCTTCACAATGATAAAAACCTTGGGGGGGGGGTGCTTCCCGTGGAAGCTCACTTAAAATTGAAGGGAAGGGGAATAGGGAAATGACTCTGTTGTGTGCCTATATTACACTCAAAATGCCACTGCTCACGTCCGCGACACTCCTGACCCCCAAGTATAAACAAACATGTAAGCGTTCATTGCCATGGCGGCTCGCATCTCCTCTTCCCTTTCCTCTACCTTGATCCCCTGCCTGCAGCGCTAGGCTTCCTCCAGCAAGCCACCGCCACAGGTCCCATCTGGCCTGCCCCTCGATGATGCTCTATCCAGCTAAGCTACATGGCCGGCGGGTAGAGCCCCATCTCCCCAGTTGCTCCTCCATCTGGCACCGCCCCTCACTGTCATGGTCTCAAGCAGCTGCTCTGCTATGGTCCATCCAATGCTCTACTCTAGCGGTCGCTGCACAACTACAATCAACACCCCACTCTAGCAGAAGGCACCTCGTTCCACCTCATCTCCTCCCAGGCCATGGCCTTGAGGTGCTGCTGCAGGATGAGCTCGTCCAACAAGGTGAGGATCTCCGTTGATTTTTTTCCCAAATTTGCTTTCTAATCTGCTATACGATGAATTGCTATGAGCTATTGCTGCTGCTATATGATGAATTGGTATGAGCTATTGCTGCTACTGTATGATGAATTGCCATAAGCTGTGCTGCTTCTATATGATGGATTGCTATGAGTGTTGTGCTGCTATATGATGACTTGCTATGAGCTGCTACTGCTGTATGATGAATTGGTATGAGATGCTGCTAGTGGTGCTGCTATATGATGAATTGGTACGAGTTGTGCTGCTATACGATGAATTTCTATGAGCTGCTGCTGTATGCTGAATTGGTATGAGCTGATGCTGCTATATGATGCTTCCAGGTGCCGCTGCTATAAGATAATAACCAACCACTAGGACCATGGAATTTTGATAAATGATGGTTCTTCATTTAAATTTAGGCATTGGGATCTGTTTGAAAGACATTGACCAAAATAGATTGTGCCAAGTAGATGGTATCTTCTATTTGCATTTTGAACAAATAATGATGGTCTGTTTTCCAATCATGTTAATTACTGTGATGGGTTCAATTTGTGATGTTTGCAAGTCAAATTAATTTTTATGTGAACATCAAAATGATAAAATATAATGCAATCTAGACTTTTCACTCATCATATTATAGATAAGCTGAAAAAGCAGGTAATGAAAACAACTGGTTGGCTTATTATCTGGAGCTTATATTCAAAGGAGCTTATTTTCTTAGATAACTACAAATAACAGTCCCTAAGAACCCTGGCCAAAAGCACTGACATACAAATAACATATCACAATGATTGCAATGGACCAACCATACCACGCTGTATAGGCTCACCGTTGCCCCTTCTTTTTTGCGACGTTCCATGAAAATGCCACATACATCTTGTACTAAGAAATCTTGTACTTTTTCATTGTTGCTGCCCATCTACAAGTTGACATGGCTAATTGGAGGCATCTCTACATGATAATACATTACATATCCTTTGACATATTTAAACCACCAATTAATGATTGTGTGCGTCGCATAAACTAGCCATGACTCTATGTACTGGACTTGCAGACACTTTAAGGGAGCCTAATTAAGTGCACTGGAATTCCTTCATGCCACCTATGATTTAGTGTAATGTATGACGTCTATATCTTAATTTAACATACTGCAGTGGAAATCATTACACTACTGCAGGATGCTGCTAACGCGACACTACGATCAGAGACCCTTCGATGAAACTGTGTGCGATGCCATAATCGCAAACGGCAGTGTGAAAAAACCATCAAAAATGGTGAAAAATGTTTGCAATGGAGGATGCATCGAACACGGTTCAGATTTTAGTTGCGTGTGAGATGCAGGGCATACGGTTCAGTTCAATTAACTGTTATTGATGAGGAGGAACAAAAGAAACAGGCAGCCAGATGAAGGTGTGTGTGATATACATCATACAGTTCACTCGGATGAACTATTTGTGATTAGGCAACACAAAAGAAATGGTCAGCTAGATCAAGGTGTGTGCGATATACGACATGTTGTTCACTCAGATGAACTGTTTGCGTTGAGATAAGAGAACATAAACGGTTCAATATAACAAGATGTGTGCGATACGCGGCAAACATGTCTGTAAACTAAAATGTGTGCGAAGACCGATAATAACACAGACGATTGCTCCTAATAGGACGTATGTGATATGCTCTGTCTACACAACATGTATTGTCCATTGGGCGACGGGCAGTCATCCGGGTACACCATAAGGATGCGAAGAGGGCATCCTATATCAGCAAGGATTAACTGTTCCATAAATAGCTCATCCAACAGAACTCTCAAGTTAATCGTGCTCAGGCTCCAGCAGGCGTGAGATGGGTGACCAGATGGGAGGTCATCAAAATTTCAAAACCCACTGATGGGATGGATCATGAAGGTCCTTAGATCATAAATGTCCATTATGGACCTTCATGATACATCCCATCAGTGGGTTTTTTTTTTGTTTGTTTAACACATGTTAAAGAAGGTCTACCGCATTTATTTTTCACAATGTTCCATCCAACCTGTTTGTGATGAAGTAAGCCATGTGTGTTGTGGGGTCCAATTAACCTCACGGTCCTTGTTTTGATTTTTGTTTTGTTTTTTTAACACATGTTAAAGAAGGTCTACTGCATTACTTTTTGACAATGTGCGATACATGGCATAGAGTAGATCCATCCGACCTGTTTGTGATGGAATAAGTCGTGTGTGTTGTGGGCAAACGCTTGCTAGTATTCAACCATTTGCGATTGATGAATTCATCACCGACGGGTTCCCTAGTGTGGTCCGTGTTCATCTGATGATCATCTACTTCTTGTGCTAGCTCGAAGTTCCTTCTATGCTAAGTTTCCATTAATTGATGGCGTTTTATGAATACACCACCGTTTCCCGCCATTTCCTCACCCGTTTCCCGCCACCCAGTGATATCGTGCATAAACCTAGGCGGCGTGCAATGCACTGAGGTGACAAGCGCAGCCTGTAGCACATCCACCTTTTCCAAGCATGCCAACCCACCAAAGCGTCGCCTCTGCCATCAACCTCGTCGACAAGGAAAACGAGCAGGTACCACGGCCCATCGAGGCTGAGGTGCTCCCCGAAAACACGATGGACGACGCCGTGATGCGCGTCATCGCCAGGGTTGAGCAGACATTTGGCGCATGGCGCTTGAGCGCCGCGGATCAAGATAAGCATGTCAGCGCCGACAGGCTGCAGCTCGTCGCACAGCATGATTGATGGCACATCGCAGAGCAAGCTAGGCATGTTCGCGCCGATAGGCTGCGGCTCACCGCACGGCGAGACCGTTGGAGCGCCGTAGAGAGAGAGGCGCGGCGCGCCGCACAACAAGAGCGGATCCATCGGCGCTTGCATGTTGTCGACACAGCATCGTAGCTAGGTACATGCCCTGTCAGTACCCCCATTCCTCACCAGGAATGGGCGGAGGCCCTCCGCGTCGTACTTGCACCAGAGGACGGCCGCACCGTACTTGCCCCGGATGCCCGCCACGCCGTTCGCATGGGTGGCACCGTTCGCCTTGTACGCGGCCCGCTGGATGCCAACGCGTTGGTCCGTAGGCTCGACCGCCTCCTTGGCCCAGGTGTCCACTTGGGCGCAGTAGAGGACCCTGGCCCTCGCATCCTCGAGCTGGTGATCTCCGATGAAATAGCCAACTTGGAGCTCGAGATCGCGCTCCATATGTTCCGTGAGCGTGTCGACCGCTTGGACGAACGCCAGCACGAGTTTAGGCAGAGCCAAGAGCTACCGTAGGCAAGGGCTGCTCATCATGGTCTCATGGACGCGTTTTATTTTGTTGAGTCGTTTCGACGTGGATAACTATGTATTAACATCAATCATAGTATTGCTCTTTTAATTGCTCTGTTTCGGTGTGTGTACTCTATTTTCCGTTCGTATATGTTCTGTTTCAATGTGTGTATATATGCTTTCCATTCTGTATATGTGGATGATAACATCTAGATTCGAATTAGTATACAAAAACAGATAGAAAATGGAATTCATATATATATTAATTGTTCATTAGTACATCACAGAATATATATAATATCATCACATATACGTGATGATACTTAACTACTAGGTACAATGCATAAAATTGAAAACGAACAATACTAAAAACTAATAATCACCGCTAATGCGCGGTGTCATCCCAGCGTGGAGGAAGTACTCCGCCTCCTCCATCTCTCAGCGCTTGACGTATCGATCTGCCTCTTGCTGGTAGACGAGCGTGGACGATCTTGCCATTTCGTTGGGCGCCCACCGGAGCTCCTCATCGGTGGCACGCTGGAGCTTATCGGCCCACCTCCACACGGCGGTGAGGCGCATAGCTCCTTTGGCATTCCTCGCGAAGTACCCATCTTCGTACACCTCCTCTGCACGATGACGCGCCCGGCCCCAAAGTTCCACCTTCTCCTTTTTCCAGGCGGCATCACGGGCTTCACAGAACGCCTGGTACCTGGATTTCTCCTCCGCCATCTCCTTCTTGGACGCCACTTGCCTGGCTTTCTCTGCTGGGGACAGTGACTTCCACACACAAAGATTGTACTAGCCCCAAAACCAATCCAAAGTTGGGGGGTCCGACGCAACCTCGTCCGGCGGCGCGCAGAGGTCCTCCTCATCGCTGCTCATCGAATGAGCACCTCGGGGGGGGGGGGGGGGGGG
>LR738709.1:163784532-163821108 GCA_902687465.1 Secale cereale
GGGGACTCCTCGTCAGCGCGTGGGCAGATCGGTGGAGCCATGGCAGAGCTTTGAGAGAGAGAGAGAGAGAGCGAGGGGAGGGTGTAGATGAGAATGCACGTGGACGACGTGAGCAATTCTGAAGTGCAATTCTTTCTACCTTACCGTTTGAGATGGTGGTATGTCATTTTTGACAATTTCCCTTCATGTTTTATGATTCACAAGTTATCAAGAATGAGATATTTAAACCCATCATTTTCTCTTAGTTCAAGAGATCTTTCAACCCTTCAATCGCTTTGTTGGAGTTATTTGGGTCATATTTTCACCCAAAGCTTTCCCCTAAGGATTGTTGCTATTGTGGTGCTTATTAATTATCCAAGTTATCTCTTTATCATCTTGGTGGAAGAAAATTTTCATCTCTTTGGCGCTCTCAATGAAATCAATTGATTCCGTTAGTGGCAGAATTTCACCTCAAGTTTTGAGATGTTCTCCATAAGCCCACAACAAGCTTATTCTTTTTGTTGTTGATTTTTTCCAACAACTCCGTTCAACCCTTCTTCGTAAGGATGCTTTTTTTTTCAAATTCATTGTGGGAGAAGTTGTCATTTTCTTCTCCGTTCTTTTCTTTCCAAAGATTTAGCATCTATTCTTTCATTTCAGAGGCATTGTGATGTTGCTCTCTCCAAACAATCATCTTGTTTATCAAGATCATGCTCTTGTCCTTTCTAGTCCATTTAACAGGAGGTCGTGTCCTCCGTTCAAGTTCCCTCATCTTATCAAGTTTTGACTCTCTGTTAACCGATGTGTTGTCTGAAATCTTTCTTACCCCTTGTGCCATTCTTTCAATTGTTTCGGAGGCAATGTGCTGTTGATTTCATCAAGTATCATCCAATCTTCTCAAGCTCATGTTAATTCCTTCGATTTTCAGACGGAGTGCTATCCAAATTCTGTCATTCTTATTCCTTGGCTATAACATTGCAGTTTCATATTCTTTTGGTTCGTAAGCTCTTGTTTCATGTCTTTCAACCTACAAGGTTCTCATAATGTTCCTTGTTCATCTTTTCTAACGGAGTGTTTTCATCTTCGTTCATCTCCGTTGTATTCTTCTTTCAATTTGGTCAACGTATCAAGTTCGTGGTTTCACTCGTTTGTCATAGAATCAACTTCGGTTTACCTCTTCCTTTTTCGTTTTATCCGGTGCCATCTCTAGGATCTCGGGCCGAGATCCTCTATTAGTGTGGGAGAGTTGTGACGCCCGAAGACCGACGCTCCAGAAGATTCTAGATATTTCCGGGTTTCGCCGTGTGTTTCTTTTGCACTTGCTCTAATTATGTTTGCATTGCATCATATCATCATGCCATCATGTCATTTAAGTTTTGCAACTCAACTAAATAAATTGTGTGGATCTTCGATCCATTTAAATGTAGGGAAGGATGACTTCTTGAATGTGCAACTAATCCCCGGGTGGTTTTGGTAATTAATAACAACATATATATCATTGAACTAATATTTACTTGAGAATCATTTCAGAGAAGTTCGATGATATGGGTATGGAAATGTCTGAAGAAGTGGACCCCTCAAAATGCTAAGACAAGCATTGGCAAAAGCTCAAGACTCTATTTTTGGTTTAGTGATCAAAGAGCACATTGAGTCCATAGGAAAAGCCAATACTATTAAAAGGGGATGAGGTTGTGTTGATGATCTGGTTGCTCAAGTGCTTAGTGATTTAGCTCCCTCAACTATCAGCAACTTTCACTACTTAACACACTCATAAGTAATCTCGGACAAACCAATTCTGCAAACTCAGTCCCACCGAGATGAACCACCTCAGTTATTCTTCCAAACCCTAATTTTTCGGTCCATCCGATTTTGAGTTTCGGTCTCACCGAAACTGGACTGCCAACCTTCTGTAACCAATTGACATCACTTCGGAATATCCGAGTTGTTAATTTCGGTCCCACCGAGAATGGCAAGCTACTACCTTTGACTCACTTCGGACACACCGAGATGGTATTTTCGGTCCCACCGAAAATCCCAACGTTCACTATATTTGAACTTTCGGTCTGACCGAGTTTTCACTTCGGTCTCACCGAGATTGCTCAAATATGTGTGTAACGGTTGGATTTTGTGTGGAGGCTATATATACCCCTCCACCCCCTCTTCATTCGTGAAGAGAGCCATCAGAAAGTCTACCACTCCTACCATACACTTTCTGAGAAGAGAACCACCTACCCTTGTGTTGAGATCAAGTCATTCCATTCCTACCATATGAAACTTGATTTCTAGCCTTCCCAAGTTGCTTTCCACTCAATCCTTTCTTCCACCACAGCCATATCAGTGAGGAGAGTTGAGTGTTGGGGAGATTATCATTTGAAGCACAAGAGCAAGGAGTTCATCATCATCAACCACATCTATTACCTTTTGGAGGGTGGTGCCTCCTAGATTGGTTAGGTGTCGCTTGGGAGCCTCCGTCTTTGAGATGTGGAGTTGAACCAAGAAGTTTGTAAGGGCAAGGAGATCGCCTACTTCGTGAAGATCTACCCCGAGTAAGGCTAGTCCTCCGTGGGCGTAGGCCATGATGGAATAGACAAGGTTGCTTCTTCGTGGACCCTTCGTGGGTGGAGCCCTCCATGGACTCGCGCAGCCGTTACCCTCCGTGGGTTGAAGTCTCCATCAACGTGGATGTACGATAGCACCACCTATCGGAA
Organism: Secale cereale; assembly: GCA_902687465.1. NCBI lineage: Eukaryota > Viridiplantae > Streptophyta > Magnoliopsida > Poales > Poaceae > Secale > Secale cereale. The sequence goes on from LR738709.1 coordinate 163,787,220, forward strand.
CCACGACAAAAATCTTTGTGTCTCCAAACTGCGTTTGATCTTCTCCACCTCTCTTTACTACATGTGCAATTTACTTTCCGCTGCTTATACTCTAGAATTGCATGTGTAGGGTGTTACTTGAATTGATCTTAATTGTGAAACTGCCAAAAACTTTGCATGATCAAAAGGCAGATTTTTTTATATTGTCAAGTAGTCTAATCACCCCCCTCTAGACATACTTTCGATCCTACACTTCTCTTTAAAACATATCCTCCCAATATTTTAGGGAGCTATTATAAATATTCCATTAGTGTGGAATTAAGCGCAACACACTTGCAAAATAAAACCCTATGACTTTGTTATCTCAATTCTTGGCCTCCAACTTTGCCCTTTATGTTGGTGTGAGATCCCTCACTTCCCCCGCCTTCTGGTCTCTCAAGTCCATCTTGGTTCCACCCAAGTCCTTGCCCATGTATGATCATCTTCCTCTTCTTCTTTCTACCTTTTATTCGCAAGTGACATTTTTTTCTATCACATAAAAATCTCCATTCTTTTCCTGACAAGGATAGTGTATGCCAATACCACCTCCTCTAGTTTTCACGTCTTTTCTGAGTGCTTGGTTGGCCTATGGATTTATTCAAGTTTGAGTTATTTTTTTTCAAACTTGCATAATTAGTAGTCTCCAAAAGTTGCCCAAGCATTTTATTAAAATATCCCACAATTCCAGGTTTCTAGGGATATTTTTATCTTAGCTACAACTTTCTCCTAACTCCCTGATCTTTTTCCGAAACTCATGTTTTATTATTAAACAGAATATGAGTTTATGTGGGGAAATACAGAGGGCCAACCAGGCCTATGTTTTTTCCCATCTCCATTGCATGGCCCAAGGCCCAGCCGGCCACTAGGCCTCCATAGGCCAACTCCAGCGCCCCCTGTGAAACCCTAGGCCCAGGTCGACCACTCCTCCTGATCCCCTCGTCCTACCCCATCGCTCGTTCCTGCGCCGTAGGCAGACCCACTCGCTCGCCTCCCTCTCCTTCCTCACCACGCGCGCTCGACCTCCTCCTCATTGCCTTGGCCTTGCCGCCTCTCTCCCTCGTCCGGTCGCCGCTCGCTCGTGCCAGACCCGCCGTTCGCCTCCTCCATCGACCGCGCCGACCACTGGAGCCGTCGATGGCCGAAGCCCGGCCGGCCAGGAGCCAGCCGCCCCACGCGCCTCGTCGCCCTCGTGCCTCCCAGCAGCCAGCCGCGGCGAGCTCAGTGCATGACGCCCAATCCCGCGCGCCCTCCTGTTCGTTTCGCCGCTACTGTGCAGTGGCTGTGACGCAGTTTAGTGCGCCGCCGCACCTTGGGTCGACCACTTCATCCTCGCCACCGGAACTGGCCTGCTGGTTCGCCTCCTCGCTGTACATCGTCGTCCTAGTGCTTCTCTCGCTTCCTACACGCCTGGACCTGCTTCGCTTTCTGCGCGTGACCCTGGCGCCCGAGCTCCTGTTGCCTTTTGGACTGCCGTGCTGCTGCTAGTGCTCGGGACGGCAAGACCCACCAGGTCCGGCTTCAACCCGAGGAGTTACACGGCTATGTCCCCGAACGGCTACACTGTCAAGTACACCGTCGCCAAGTTCCTCTCTGTCAAGTGCACAAGGACCTCGAGTATGACTATACGACGACACGCCAAATTCATCTACCGTGTTTCCGGGATCTTTGCCAAGTACCACTACAACCCGTGCACGACTCCAGATCGCCAAGTCCAGCGACACCAAGTTCCCCTCCTACCTGCGTACACCTACCATCATGGCGCATTTCGCCAAGTCCGACTACAACGTGAACGACTACCGTCGACCTCAAGACCACAAGTACCCCACCGGAAAGACCGACGCCCGAACGACTACACAAGACGATGCGCCAAGTTCCACTACCATTGCAAAACGAGACTGACAAGTCCGAAGACCGCCAAGTACCACGACACCGAGAACATGAACATCTATGGAATGTGTACATCTATGAAACATGAACGCCTACTTCCACTACGAACCGTGAGTACCACTACTTCCCTCGACGAACTTGATCCGCTTCAAAACGCACGCTTCAAAGGTATACCGTTGAAACGATGCCCGTGAACAAATGTGTGATGTATGAGATGAAGTACTTGTGTGCACCGTGCCCGATTCATCGCTTGTCATGCTCAAGCTTGTGACATTCTCTTCAATGCTTTGTGTCCCGAGGAGTTCAATAAAATCAGCCGTCTTGAGAATGCTAAAGAGATTTGGGATACTTTGGTTGAAATGCACGAAGGTACTGAATCTGTGAAGGAATCAAAGTTAGATATTCTTCAAGGTCAACTTGACAAGTTCAAGATGAAGGATGGTGAAGGAGTCGCTGAAATGTACTCTAGGCTTGCTCTCATCACAAATGAGATTGCCGGCTTAGGAAGCGAAGAAATGACCGACCGATTCATCATCAAGAAGATTCTAAGAGCTTTGGATGGAAAGTATGACACCGTGTGCACTTTGATCCAAATGATGCCAAACTACAAGACTCTCAAGCCAACTGAAGTCATTGGAAGAATTGTTGCTCATGAGATGACACTTAAGGATAAGGAAGAGCTTCACAACAAGTCAAGTGGTGCCTACAAAGCTACAAGTGATGCTCCCACTACCTCAAGTGGCAAGTTAATCTCCAATGAAGAGATAAGCCTAATGGTTAAGAACTTCAACAAGTTCTACAAGAATAGAGGCAAAGAAAGAAGCTCAAAGTCTAGATCATATGATGAAAAGAGATCTTCTAGTCGTGATCGAAACTGCTACAATTGTGGAAGACCCGGACACTTCTCAAATGAGTGTACGACTCCCCACAAGAGAAGAGAAGAATCTCCAAGAAGAAGAGCAAGAGATGAGTCACCTCGGAGAGAGAGAAGGAGTAGAGATGATCGTTATGAAAGAAGACCCTCTCGGAGAAGCAAGGATTCGGAGAGGAAAGACAAGTCATCAAGGAGCTACACAAGAAGAAGACATCAAGCTCATGTAGGTGAATGGGTCTCCGGCTCCGACTCCGACAATCAATCCGATGGAAGCTATCACTCCGACTCCGACTATAGTCAAGATGAAGGTGTTGCCGGACTTGCACTCGTATCCTCCAACTCCAACTCCTACGACTTATTTGATTCACCAAATGAGGGAATTGGAAGATGCTTCATGGCTAAAGGCCCCAAGGTAACACACCCTGAATTCATTGACTTTGATAGTGATGAGGATGACTTGCTTGGTGAAGATGAGCTCTTGCATGATAAATCTAGTGAGCTTAGTAATGATGAAAATGCTAGTAGTCTTTATAGTAGAGAAGAGTCGAATGACAATGCTATGAAGGAGATTGAGCGTCTAACTAAAGAACTAAACACTCTTAAGTTAGCTCATGAAACAACTCAAGAAGATCATAGAGAGCTCCTAAGATCTCATGAGAAGCTACGCTTCGAGAAGCTCACTCTAGAGCAAGAACATGAGTTTCTAAAAGCGATCAATGACGATCTTCGAAAGAAGAGTTCTTCATATCTTGCCAAACGACTTCTCTTGTCTAATTTCTTGCCACCTATTAAGACTAAGCATGACATGCATAAGAAAAATTCTTCCTCTAGTAGTAACAATAACAATGTTAAATCCAATATTGTTGCTTCTAGTAGTTCTCTTGATTCCACTAACAATGTTTCAAGCCAAGTTACACTTGAGCAAGAAAATAGCTTATTGAAGGAAATCATAGAGAAAGGTGTCTACAAGAGTCTTGCCGGAAGCAAGAACTTTGAGGAGATTGTTCGCAAACAAGGAAGACACCGGAAGAATCAAGGGATTGGTTTTGAGCGAAAGTTCAACGCCGAAGGAGTTGAGTGGGAAGAAGGTCAATACCCTACTCCACAGTTTGTTTCACAAAAGGAGAAGTATGATCCTACTTCTTCCGATGTGGAACAAGCTCAAGATGACCTTCCACCACAAGACCACAAGCTAAAGGCCAAGGACAAGCTTCAAGAGGAGATTGATGCATTCATTGAAGCACCTCAAGCCATGGTCAAGTGGGTTCCCAAGGACACGTCAAGTTCTACTTCCTCAAGCTCAACTACAACCCCAAGGATTCCCATCAAGATGATGTGGATCCCAAAGAAGAAGAACTAGAAGGTTCTTGAGGGTGACTCCGCCAACATACTTCACTCACATTCTTTTTGGCAAGAACTTGTGCAATCAACTTCCACATCATGCACTAGTTCATGGAGTCACAAACCCTCTTGTTGGTAAGTCAAGGGACAAGGTAATCATTGCTTTCATGGACATCATCTTTTGTGAACTTCAATCTATGTCTATGGATATTCTTGTTTGTTCCTTGTGGGACTAACCCATGTAGGTATTGAAAGTGCCCTAATCCAAAGGATAGCTCCCAACTCTTGATGATCTACATCAACATTGAGCATCCACATCTTCAACATCTACATGAAGTCTTCTACGACAACCCAAGGTTAGTTTGACCCTTTAAAAGGGGTTCTCACATCTAGGGGGAGCTTTGCTCTAAAAATTGAGCTAAAGCATCTCCAAATGATGTGAACACATAAATGCTTTATGTAAAAGTGGTAACCCCACTTGTGCTTAAACGATGAGTATGACCTATGATTAAATGTTCTCATTTGGCTCCTAAGTCAATATACTCATATATAGATGACCTAGTCATCGACAAATTGTGTGCTAGTAGCTAGAGTGTTGGTTGTGCATGTTTGACACATATTTCAGTTGCTATCTTATTGTGTGAGCATGTTGAATGCATGATTTTATCCATTCAAGTACATCCATTTGTTGTTTTGATTGTTTTAATTTTTCTGGCCAAATGGATGGACAAGAATGCCTAAGCACTTTCCCTAGCTATCTATGCTTTCTTGTCTCAAATTCTATTCATGCTCATATCACAACTTTGAACAAGTCATTTTCGGACTCTCCGAGTAAGGAGCACTCGGAGCCACCGATCCGTCTAGGGCTGACTTCCAAAACCTTCTAAGTCCATTTCGGTCTGACCGGCTTTTCCATCTCGGTCCAACCGAAACGCTTAGACTGATCTAGGTTTCATCTCGGTGAAACCGAGTTCAAAATCTCGGTCTGACCGATATGCGTAACTGCACAGCAGTTATACATTTCGGTGACACCGAGTTTTTCAACTCGGTCCCACCGACAGCATGGGGATATATATACCTGAGGGCTGCGCGCGATTTAACTCTTCAAACCGTTCGCCCCCAAGTCCCCTGCTGCCGTCGCCCTGGTCTACGGATCGTCGCCATCGTCGCCTGTGTGCCCTCGCCGCAGGTCTCTGCCGCCGTCAACGGTAATCCTCTCCGCGCCGTTGCCGCCGTAGAGGGACTCCACCAAGTTAGGGTGAGTCCCGATCCCTTTCGTGCTCCCCATCTGACTCTTGCACGAATGGTTTGCCATGAATCTATCCACGTTTGAGATATTCCCTAAACATCAGACCAGATCCTCTAGTTTCGAGCGAAATTCTTAGGTTTAGGTTTCCACGGAACGCATCTCGGTGAAGCCGATTTTGAAACTCGGAATGACCGATTTGGCCTCTGGCCATTGCACTGCATCATTCGGTCTAACCGAGTTGTGCAAATCGGTGTGACCAAAACTTAGTTTCAGTGAAACCCTAGGTTATCGGCAGGACCGAAACCCATTTCGGTCTGACCGAAAGTGGTGTGTAGGCCTCTGTATACACTTCGGATTCACCGAAACTTAAAATCGGTTTGAACGAAATGCATTCTGTGAAAACTCAAAACTAAGTTTCGAACTCATTTTTTTGCAAAAACCTCTGCAGTTGTGATAACTCTTCTACTCTGCCTATACCTTATCTTTTCACAGGTTGTCAGCCATGTCAGATGTCAGTGACAGCCAGAACAGGTCTGAGTCACCTTTTGCTGAGATTCCAGAGGCAGATACAAGTCCTGAGGCTAGCAGTTCCAGTGATGATGGTGAGAGGAGCACCCCTAGTGGTTTGCCTCCTGCAGCCACCAGAACCAGGAAGAAGAGAAATTCTGATGATGAAGACTCTGACTTCGTTGCTGAGGAAGTTACCTCCAAGCCCAAGCGGAAAGTTGTTGCCAAAGAGCACGAAGGGCAGCAGTCAAAGAAAGGCACAAGCAAGGTCAAGCAATCAACTGTTGCAAAGAAGCTAAACTTGGAAGAGCCAGCTCCAAGTAAGGTGAAGAAAACTTCCAAGAGGAAGAGGGTAGTATATGCTGAACCTCATGTTGATGCTGCTGAAGAACAAGAAGAAGATGCACCCCAGCCTCCTCCTCAGAAAGCTAAGTTCATGGGTGATGCTGTTCGGGCTCAAGCCTCCTCTAAGCCCAAGAAGCCTGCTCAAGCCAAGGCAGCTCCAGCCAAGCCCAAGAGAACAACCAGGAGCATTCCAGCTTCTGAGAAGAACAAAGGTGAGATGCCACCGTCTGAATCAGATGAAGAGCATGTGTTGCTTAAGCTCCGTCCTATGTTGCCACTCCACAATGATGCTCATCCTCAAGCTGAGGACATGAAGGCAAGGAAGGATAAAGGTCTCAGGCTATGGAGACAGTCTGATCCATATGCTGTGAGGAGAAGGACTGCTGTGGACCCCAGATTCCACACCAGAGAGCAGTAGGACTTCTATGAGACCGTGCTGATGGATAAGAAGCCTATTGTTGCTAACACCAGGTATGTTGACTGGAAGTACATTGACAGTGAAGAGCACCGAGACTTCTTTCCCCATGTGCATGAGAGCTTTACTGCATGTGGAGTTGCTGATTTTGTGGGTCAAGAGCTGACAGCTTGGAATGACGAGATGATCATGCAGTTCTACGCCACAACCCACTTCTATCCTGATGGCAAGATCACCTGGATGACTGAAGGTCAAAGGTTTTCTTCGTCTGTTGAAGAATGGGCAGAACTTCTAAATGCTCCAGTGCAGAGAGAGGACGACATTGATGTCTATGGGATTCCTAAGAAGAGTCATGATTCCATGAAGAACATGTACAAGGAGATCCCCGCTGCTGATTTGGAAGGGTGGAAGCTTGGCTCAGTGTACTATCTCCATGCAGGTCTGACCACCACTAACACTATTTTGAGGCATACATTGATGCCCAAGTCTGGAGACCACCGCATGATTCGAGGCTATTCTATCAACATGCTGCACATTCTTGATGAGAAGGCACCTTTCAAGGTGATGGACTTAATGGTAGAGACCATTAAGAGGACTGCAGCTGACCAGAAGCGGTCATGTGGGTTTGCCCCGCAGATTCAGATGCTCATCAATGCCAAGTTTGGCACGGGCAAATTCATGTTGGATAGGAAGCACTTGCCACTGCAGCCAGAGCATAAGGACAACGTAGTTGTGATGGATGAGGAGGATCCAACCTCAGTTGAAGGACAAGCCAAAATTGAAGCTGCGAAGAAAGCTAAAGCTGACAAAGAGGCAGCAGCAGCAGCAGCTAAGCCAAAGAGCTTCGGAGAACAGATTCTTGAAGCTACCCAGAGGATTGAACAACGCCTGGCCAGCATTGAGCAATCTCAGGAAAGCCTAGAGAGGATTGTTGAGGACAAGATCCACGCTCTGGACGTGAAGCTGACTGAGATTCAGGTGTCCGTCAACAAGCTTGAGGCAGACATGGAGGAAGCAAGGCACGAGAGAGCAGAACTCATGCAGGATGATCTAGTCCAGGACTCTCATCGCCAGACTGCTCGGGTTCCCAGAGGATCCCGATCTGCAGCTATCCCAGTGACTGACTCCAGGGCTACCACTTCAGCACCAGCTACAGCTCCAGCAGTTACTCCAGCTCCAGCATCCACTCCTCCAGCGCAGACATCAGCAGAAGTCTTCGCCGATGCAGTCATTTCTACACCGACATCTACCCAGACGGGAGCCGCCAGCAGAGCCCGCAGTGACGCTTAGCTCTATACCTTTTCGAACTTTTTGGTAACTTGTTGCCAAAGGGGGAGAAATTGTATAGATCATAGGGCTTCGAGAGAGAGAGTGCTCTTTCGTTCTTTTGCCGGTTTCTTTGAGATACATTGGTTTCTTTTGGTCTTTTGAAACTTTCAGTGTGCTTGCTACTAAGTTTGATGCTACCTTAATGAGTGCTTAGTCATACTATGCTTTAATGTGTGCTTAATGCTTATCATATGCTATTCCTTATTGTATGGCTATTTACTCTTGTCTTGGTGATTGAGTGCATGTTATTCATTCTTATCATTTTGTGCGCTCCACCAAGATGTATGTGACATGGAAGAGTGACCCATAATCCTAATCGATTGTGCATTTGCATTCAAACACAAATTTTAAATAATGCACAAATTTAGGGGGAGCTCTTGTTTATCACATACTTCTCAAAGCGACGATATTATTCATTGATTATATCTTTTGTCGAAGCTTTGATCTATATGTTGTCATCAATTACCAAAAAGGGGGAGATTGAAAGTGCAACTAATCCCCGGGTGGTTTTGGTAATTAATAACAACATATATATCATTGAACTAATATTTACTTGAGAATCATTTCAGAGAAGTTCGATGATATGGGTATGGAAATGTCTGAAGAAGTGGACCCCTCAAAATGCTAAGACAAGCATTGGCTAAAGCTCAAGACTCTATTTTTGGTTTAGTGATCAAAGATCACATTGAGTCCAAAGGAAAAGCCAATACTATTAAAAGGGGATGAGGTTGTGTTGATGATCTGGTTGCTCAAGTGCTTAGTGATTTAGCTCCCTCAACTATCAGCAAATTTCACTACTTAACACACTCATAAGTAATCTCGGACAAACCGATTCTGCAAACTCAGTCCCACCGAGATGAACCACCTCAGTTATTCTTCCAAACCCTAATTTTTCGGTCTATCCGATTTTGAGTTTCGGTCTCACCGAAACTGGACTGCCAACCTTCTGTAACCAATTGACATCACTTCGGAATATCCGAGTTGTTAATTTCGGTCCCACCGAGAATGGCAAGCTCCTACCTTTGACTCACTTCGGACACACCGAGATGGTATTTTCGGTCCCACCGAAAATCCCAACGTTCACCAAGAAGTTTGTAAGGGCAAGGAGATCGCCTACTTCGTGAAGATCTACCCCGAGTAAGGCTAGTCCTCCGTGGGCGTAGGCCATGATGGAATAGACAAGGTTGCTTCTTCGTGGACCCTTCGTGGGTGGAGCCCTCCGTGGACTCGCGCAGCCGTTACCCTCCGTGGGTTGAAGTCTCCATCAACGTGGATGTACGATAGCACCACCTATCGGAACCACGACAAAAATCTTCGTGTCTCCAAACTGCGTTTGATCTTCTCCACCTCTCTTTACTACATGTGCAATTTACTTTCCGCTGCTTATACTCTAGAATTGCATGTGTAGGGTGTTACTTGAATTGATCTTAATTGTGAAACTGCCAAAAACTTTGCATGATCAAAAGGCAGATTTTTTTATATTGTCAAGTAGTCTAATCACCCCCCCTCTAGACATACTTTCGATCCTACACTTCTCTTTAAAACATATCCTCCCAATATTTTAGGGAGCTATTATAAATATTCCATTAGTGTGGAATTAAGCGCAACACACTTGCAAAATAAATCCCTATGACTTTGTTATCTCAATTCTTGGCCTCCAACTTTGCCCTTTATGTTGGTGTGAGATCCCTCACTTCCCCCGCCTTCTGGTCTCTCAAGTCCATCTTGGTTCCACCCAAGTCCTTGCCCATGTATGATCATCTTCCTCTTCTTCTTTCTACCTTTTATTCGCAAGTGACATTTTTTTCTATCACATAAAAATCTCCATTCTTTTCCTGACAAGGATAGTGTATGCCAATACCACCTCCTCTAGTTTTCACGTCTTTTCTGAGTGCTTGGTTGGCCTACGGATTTATTCAAGTTTGAGTTATTTTTTTTCAGACTTGCATAATTAGTAGTCTCCAAAAGTTGCCCAAGCATTTTATTAAAATATCCCACAATTCCAGGTTTCTAGGGATATTTTTATCTTAGCTACAACCTTCTCCTAACTCCCTGATCTTTTTCCGAAACTCATGTTTTATTATTAAACAGAATATGAGTTTATGTGGGGAAATACAGAGGGCCAACCAGGCCTATGTTTTTTCCCATCTCCATTGCATGGCCCAAGGCCCAGCCGGCCACTAGGCCTCCATAGGCCAACTCCAGCGCCCCCTATGAAACCCTAGGCCCAGGTCGACCACTCCTCCTGATCCCCTCGTCCTACCCCATCGCTCGTTCCTGCGCCGTAGGCAGACCCACTCGCTCGCCTCCCTCTCCTTCCTCACCACGCGCGCTCGACCTCCTCCTCATTGCCTTGGCCTTGCCGCCTCTCTCCCTCGTCCGGTCGCCGCTCGCTCGTGCCAGACCCGCCGTTCGCCTCCTCCATCGACCGCGCCGACCACTGGAGCCGTCGATGGCCGAAGCCCGGCCGGCCAGGAGCCCGCCGCCCCACGCGCCTCATCGCCCCCGCGCCTCCCAGCAGCCAGCCGCGGCGAGCTCCGTGCATGACGCCCAATCCCGCGCGCCCTCCTGCTCGTTTCTCCGCTGCTGTGCAGTGGCTGTGACGCAGTTTAGTGCGCCGCCGCACCTTGGGTCGACCACTTCATCCTCGCCACCGGAACTGGCCTGCTGGTTCGCCTCCTCGCCGTACATCGTCGTCCTAGTGCTTCTCTCGCTTCCTGCACGCCTGGACCTGCTTCGCTTCCTGCGCGTGACCCTGCCGCCCGAGCTCCTGTTGCCTTTTGGACTGCCGTGCTGCTGCTGGTGCTCGGGACGGCAAGACCCACCAGGTCCGGCTTCAACCCGAGGAGTTACACGGCTATGTCCCCGAACGGCTACGCTGTCAAGTACACCGTCGCCAAGTTCCTCTCTGTCAAGTGCACAAGGACCTCGAGTATGACTATACGACGACACGCCAAATTCATCTACCGTGTTTCCGGGATCTTTGCCAAGTACCACTACAACCCGTGCACGACTCCAGATCGCCAAGTCCAGCGACACCAAGTTCCCCTCCTACCTGCGTACACCTACCATCATGGCGCATTTCGCCAAGTCCGACTACAACGTGAACGACTACCGTCGACCTCAAGACCACAAGTACCCCACCGGAAAGACCGACGCCCGAACGACTACACAAGACGATGCGTCAAGTTCCACTACCATTGCAAAATGAGACTGACAAGTCCGAAGACCCCCAAGTACCACGACACCGAGAACATGAACATCTATGGAATGTGTACATCTATGAAACATGAACGCCTACTTCCACTACGAACCGTGAGTACCACTACTTCCCTCGACGAACTTGATCCGCTTCAAAACGCACGCTTCAAAGGTATACCGTTGAAACGATGCCCGTGAACAAATGTGTGATGTATGAGATGAAGTACTTGTGTGCACCATGCCCGATTCATCGCTTGTCATGCCCCTCGGTTACCTCGTCGCCAACCCGTGGGAACCCGGTGACGGGATCACCCCACCTTTCTTCTTGTTCGACTCGCTCACGCCACCTTTCTTTTGCACCGGTCTCTCGATGAGTTACCGGTACCGAAATGTTGTTGCGGCACCATTTTTGGATCGTCGCCGTGGCACCCTTTCTTTCCACCACGGTGACTAATACTCCTTATCATATTCATGTCAACTTTTCATATAAAAATTGCATAAAACTTGATCATGTCATCCACATCATCATAACAACCTTTAAATGTTAAATTGTTGTTGCTTTAATAATTGCTAAATGACATGTGGGGTTTTCCGGAATTGTTGTTGTTATTTCCGGCCTCATTTAAAATGCCTAGATAGCTAGTTTACACTTGCTTCACCTCTTGCCATGTTAACAAACATTTAATCTTGTCTTGTAAATAAACGAGAGTCAACTAAATAAATAAATTGTGGCGTTTCGTCAATATGCAACTCGTTGCAAATTGAGCTCCACTTAATTTGTAGTACTTGTTTGTGCACTTTGCCATGCCATGCATATTTTAACCGGACATGCATCATACTTGTTTGTGCATCGTATGCCATGTTTGATCTTGTTTGTTTACTGTGTTGTTTGCTTCTTTCCGGTATGCTTCTCTCGATAGCTTCGGTTTCGTTCCGGAGTTGTGAGGTTTTGTTCGACTACTGCATGGACTTGTTCTTCTTCCTCGTGGAATCCCAGGCAAGATGACCATCACCTTGGATACCTTTACTATCATTGCCATGCTTAGTGTCTCGATGCTATCATTATATGTCGTGCTACCCATCATTATTGTCAGCCCCTCTCCTTGATGCCATGAAACCTCTAACGTTTGACACCTTCCTAGCAAACCATTGTTTGGCTATGTTACCCGCTTGCTAGCCCCTCTTATAGCGTTGTTAGTTGCAGGTGAAGATGAAGATCGTTCCATGTTGGAACTTGATACTTTGGGAATATCACAATATCTACTATTATTAACACACCTATATACTGGGCATGGGTGGAAGGCTTGGCCTTTTTCTCGGTGTTTTGTTCCACTCATGCCACCTTTGGAGCCGATAAACCGGCATTATGTTCCTTGATTTTGCGATCCTTACACGGTTGGGTATATGGGGACCCATTGACACTTCGTCTTTGAATAAAACTCCTCCAGCAAGGCCCAACATTGGTTTTAATTTTCCTCATAACAACAACTTAATTAATTAATTAAATTGCAGGGGGGGCCAGTGCTGATGGTGTTGGTCCCAAACGGGGGTTCGACGGGGCCACCTTGGGGAAACCCAAGGGCTGGTTTTACTCGTAAAATCACCCATCCGGACGTGGCCTGAGAAGAGATACACGCGGCTTCTATCAGGGTGTTGGCACGCCGGGAGGTCTTGCTGGACTTGTTTTACCATTGTCGAAATGTCTTGTGCACCGGAAATTCCGAGTCTGATCGGACCTTCCCTAAGATAAGGGGTAATATTATTATTACTTCTGCTGATCGTGAGAGCTTGTGATGGGCTAAGTTGGGACACCCCTGCAGGGTTATGATCTTTCGAAAGCCGTGCCCGCAGTTATGTGGCAGATTGAAATTTGTTAATGTCCGGTTGTAGAAAACTTGACAGAGGATCCGAAGTAAAACACACAACTGTGTGAATAACCGTGACTGTATCTTTTCACTTTGAGAAGAGAACACGATGGGGTTATGTTTGACTCGTAGGTAGTTCAGGATCTTTAGCGATCATTACTAGTTTGCAACCGTTTGCGTAGATGCTCATCTCATTCTTGTACTCGTAAGTTAGCCACCATATTATGCTTAGCCGCTGCTGCAACCTCACCACTCAACCTCTTCCTACCCTTTGAGCTTTGCTAGTCTTGATACCCATGGTTATGGGATTGCTGAGTCCTCGTGGCTCACAGATACTACAACACCAGATGCAGGTACCGCTGAGACCAATGCAGGAGATGGTTCAGAACTTCACTAGGAGCTCGATGAAGAGAGTGGCCATATGTTTGTGACGTTTTTTCGACGATCAGTAGTGGTTCCTACTAGGGGCGATCGGACCTTGTGTTTAAGGTATCTTTGATTTGGATCTTCGTCCGTAGCCGGACTGTGATGTTATTTGGATGATGATTGTTTATGTAATGCATTGTATGACGTGGCGAGTGTAAGCAAACTATCTCTTTTGCAATTTCATCCCTCTTTTACATGAGTCGTGCAAAGATACCATACTTGAGATCATTCTAGTATGAGCTTATGCCTTTAAGTCATGCCTCGACACGTAGGAGGTATAATCTCATACTGGGCATTACACACTCCAAGTAACCTTCCAAAGGCTGCTATCAAGACAAGGAAGAAAAAAACTTCTGACAGTCAAGATGAGGATTTTGTGGCTGATGAGGCCACTTCAAACAAGAAAGTTTCTAGGAAGGAGTATGGCACAGTTTCTTCAACCAAGCCTGGTTTGAACAAGAAGGACCCTGCCAAGAGAGCTCCAATGTCAAATGCCAGAGCATCAACTCAAGATACAATGGTGTTCACTCTTGAAACCAGAGATGATGAGTAGTAGGAACTAAGAAGAGGGCTAGGAAGACCACAGCCAGAGTGATTGGCAAGCCATCTATGAGAGATGATGATGATGACTTGGATGTCTATGCCAAGAAGAAGAAAGACCACAACTCTATGGCCAACATGTATGAAGATATTCGAGACAAAGCATTGGAAACACATAAGCTTGGATCTGTACATTACTTGTTGTCTGGTCTAGCTACAATCAACACTATATTGAGGCACACCTTATTGCCCAGATCTGGAGATCACAAGATGATCAGATGCCATTCCATAAACTTGCTGCAGATATTTTATGTGCCTCAGAAATTCAAAGTTATGAGCCTGGTTGTTGAAACAATCAAAAGGGTAGCTGCTGATCATAAGAGATCTTGTGGGTATGCTCCACATATTCAGGTTCTCATCAACTCCAAGATGGGCACATACACTTATCTTTTGGACAAGGAACATTTACCCTTGAGTCCAGAATTTGAAGATAACATAGTTGTGATGAATGAAGATGATCCCACTTCAGTGTAAGCACAAGAAAAGAGAGAGAAAGCTAGAGCTAAAAAAGCTACAAAGATGCCAAGTGTTGAGGAGGCATCTCCAGTGTTCTTAAAGTCAAAACAAGATCAACTTGCATATCTAATTCAAGTAGCTTTGAGGATTGAGAAGGGCTTGGACACCCTGACTCAAAATCAAGAGAGATTGGAGAGAATCATTGAAATAAAATTCTATGATCTTGATCTGAAAGTAACTGAGATACAGACTGCAGTTGAGCAGCTGCAGGAGGAAGCAGATGAGAGGAAAGGGCAGGCTGCCACATATGCTTTTCAAAGAGTGCCTAGAGGTCAAAGATTTGCTGCAGTGCCCATACCTAACACTAGAGATACTACTTCAGCACCAGCAACAACGACTTCAGTGCCACCTCGAGTTGCCACTCCACCAGCTCCAACAACTTCTACAGATGCCTTCGTCCTTGGAGTCCTCTCAACACCACCACCCGAAGATCAAGCCTAGAGAGACGCATAGCACTATGCATTTTCAAACCTTTTGGTAACTTGTTACCAAAGGGGGGAGAAATATATAGATCACAGGCTTCGAGAGAGAGTGTTTTTGCTTCTTTGTCTTTCTTGCTATTTGGTTGATACATTTGTGTGTTTGCTTGATACTTTATGTTCATGTTTGCTTGATACTTGTTTGATCATGTGTTTGATCATATCATACCTTAATGCTTGTTTAAATGATGCTATTATCTATCTCACGTATATAATCATTCACTTTGCCTTGGTGATGAGTGCATATTTTTACTCTCTATCATTTTGAGTGCTCACCAAGATGTAACTGACATGGAAGAGTAACCCATCATCCTAATCGATTGTGCATTTGCATTCAAAAGCAAATTTTAAACAATGCGCAAATTTAGGGGGAGCTCTTGCTTATCACATACTTCTCAAAGCAACGATGTATTTCAATCTTAATATCATTTGTCGAAGCTCTGATCTATATGTCGTCATCAATTACCAAAAAGGGGGAGATTGAAAGTGATACTATTCCTGGGTGGTGTTGCTAATTCCTAACAACATATAGCTCATTGAACTAATACTCTTTCAAGATGATCATTTCAGAAAGTTCAGTGATTGACATGGCATGGACTAGGAATGTGGACCCCTCAAAATGCTAAAGACACATATTGGCTCAAGCTCAAGATTCTACATTTTCATTTTAGTGATCCAAGATCACATTGAGTCCATAGGAAAAGCCAATACTATTAAAGGGGATGAGATGTTGCTTAATGGCTTACTTGCTCAAAATGCTTATTGATATGCTCCAAAAGCCCTCAACCACCTTCTCATATCCACGTATGTCCCAAACCAAAAGTAAAACTCGGCACCACTGATTTGGTATATACGGCGGCACCGAGTTCAGTTGACATAGCCATAGCCAGAAACCCTAATCAGTTCGGTCTCATCGAAAGGGATCTCGGTCTCACAGAGATGGGATTGCAAACTCTCTGTTTCCCTTCGTAACATTTTGGTCTAACCGAAGTGAGCGATTGGTCCCACCGAGTTCACAATGCAAACTCTCTATTTCCCTTTTGTAACATTTTGGTCTCACCGAAATGAGAGAATCGGTCCCATCGAGTTTACCTCACTAATTCTCTGTTTGCCTATTACAAAACTCGGTCTCACCGAGTTGATGTGATCGGTCTCGCCGAGATTACGTTATGCCCTAACCCTAATAAAATCGGTTCCACCCAGTTGATCATATTGGTCCCACCGAAAAGCCCAACGTTCACATTTTGAACTGAATCGGTCCAACCGAGTTTGATGATTTGGTCCCACCGAGTTTGGTAAATTGTGTGTAATGGTTAGATTTTGTGTGGAGGCTATATATACCCCTCCACCCACTCTTCATTCGTGGAGAAAGCCATCAGAACAAGCCTACACTTCCATTACTCATTTTCTGATAGAGAACCACCTACTCATGTGTTGAGACCAAGGTATTCCAATCCTATCATATGAATCTTGATCTCTAGCCTTCGCCAAGTTGCTTTCCACTCAAATCTTCTTTCCACCACAGCCAAATATGTGAGAGAGAGTTGAGTGTTGGGGAGACTATCATTTGAAGCACAAGAGCAAGGAGTTCATCATCAACACACCATCTATTACCTTTTGGAGAGTGGTGTCTCCTAGATTAGTTAGGTGTCACTTGGGAGCCTCCTTCGTGAAGATTGTGGAGTTGAACCAAGGAGTTTGTAAGGGCAAGGAGATCGCCTACTTCGTGAAGATCTACCCTAGTGTGGCAAGTCCTTCGTGGGCGATGGCCATGTTGGGATATACAAGGTTGCTTCTTCGTGGACCCTTCGTGGGTGGAGCCCCCCGTAGACTCGCGCAGCCGTTACCCTTCGTGGGTTGAAGTCTCCATCAACATGGATGTACGATAGCACCACCTATTTGAACCACGCCAAAAACATCCGTGTCTCCACTTGCATTTGCACTCTCCAAACCCCTCCCTTTACCTTCATATGCAAATATTTCCTTTCCGCTGCTACAAATCTAGAATTGCATGTGTAGGAAGATTGCTTGACTTGTGCTAAACTGCTAAAAACTGTCAAAACATAAAATTGGGAAAAGGCTAAGTTTTTATTTGGTCAAGTAGTCTAATCACCCCCCTCTTTACACACTTTCGATCCTACAAAAAGAGATTGTCAATTATGTACATGAAATGCGTCCAGTTTTTGCCGTAACCCTCTCAACTTTTTAGCATGTGCTACGTGGGTGAAATGATGATACCATGCTAACTTTCAAACTTTTCGGAGTTCATTTGTAGTGCTTTTCAATTTTTGGGTCATTTAGCTTAACAAAATCAGTAAATGCATGAAAAATACCAAATGAAGTCAGAAAGGGTTGAAAATTGATGATGTGGCTCTGAATGATGCACCTTGACCACACAAAAAGTCTGGAGTTCAAATAAGTTCAAAAAATGAAGTACCTTTGTAACAGATGAGTTTTCGTATGAAACCTAGTACTTCAAAAGAGATAGTCCATTTTGTACACGAAGTGCAACCAGTTTTTGCCGTAACCCTCTCATCTTTTTAGCACATGCTATGTGGGAGAAATGATGATACCATGCCAAATTTCAACCTTTTCATAGTTCATTTGTTATGCTTTTCAATTTCGGGGTCACTTAGCTCAAATTTTTTAGTAAATGCATGAAAAATACCAAATGAAGTCAGAAAGGGTTGAAAATTGACGACGTGGCTCTGAATGGTGCATTTTGTACACAAAAAAAGTCTCGAGTTCAAATAAGTTAAAAAAATTGAAATAACTTTGTAATAGATGATTTTTCGTATGAAACCCTGATACTTCGAAAGAGATTGTCCATTTTGTACACGAAGTGCATCCAGTTTTTGTCGTAACCCTCTCATCTTTTTAGCACATGCTATGTGGGCGAAATGATAATACCATGCCAACTTTCAACTTTTTCGGAGTTCATTTGTAATGCTTTTCAATTTTGGGGTCATTTAGCTCAAAAATTAGTAAATGCATGAAAAATACCAAATGAAGTCAGAAAGGGTTGAAAATTGACGATGTGGATCTGAATGGTGCATTTTGAACATGAAAAAAGTCTAGAGTTCTAATATGTTCAAAAAAATGAAATCCCTTTGTAACAGATGAGTTTTCGTCCGAAATCCCGACACATAGAAAGAGATTGTCCATTTTGTACACGAAGTGCATCCAGTTTTTCCCGTCATCTGTCGGATTCAGGGCTCCGCAAAACCCGTTAAGTTCGAACACAGGGGCGTGAACGAAAATCTTTCCCACTCACGTCTACCTAGCGCCTCGCTCTCGTCTCGGTGGAAGGATTCAAGCAAACAACGAACAAACACACAAGAGTTTATCTAGGTTCGGGCCACCATGTGGTGTAAGACCCTACTTCCTGCTTTGGTGGATTGGCTCAGGGTGAGCTAGAGTATGAACTGGTACAAGGGTTCCTGAGCTCAGGAGGCGAGCTCAGGAGGGTCAGGAGGCTAGTGTTCTTGCTCCTTGTGCGGTGGTAAAGTGTGTGAGTCTCCCCTCCTCTTGGTGGAGGTTCTAGCTACTTATATAGGCGGCCACGGTCCTCTTCCCCCGAAATGTTTAGGCGGGAAGGGATTCCACAATGGCCATTTTTGAGCGGGAACACAAGGACGTTCCTACCCTGACAAAAGCAGTCTTCGCCTGCAAAAGGATCAGACGGTGACACGGTGGTGGGATCGACGGTGACATCCTCCTTATCATCCTTGCGGTCTTCGGTATCGTTGCACCAAAGAGGAAACATTTGCCCCGCTCCTTAGGAACCAACGGCTGCGCTGTCTCCTTTGCATAGAAATGGTAACTATGCCGCTGGCGGACGCTGGTGCTCGCTGGTGCGGTGCGTCACTGCTGACATCACTACCTCCTCCTAAGGCAGGCTCGGCCTTGGATTCTCCGCCCCTCCGGAACGCCTTGCTGAGGCCGCTCCCGAGGAGGTCTTGGCGTTGTTCTCCTCGCGAGGCCTGGCCCCTCGCGAGGGTCTTGAGCAGCTGGTCGATCAGCTGGGTCGTACCAGGACGCTTGTAGGAGCGCGTCGCCGCCCGCAGACAAGCAAGTCTGGGTACCCTAGTTCCCAGGAGACCGTCAGTAGCCCCCGGGGCCAAGGCGCGTGCAGAGTTGGCTTCAGGGCGAAGCCGTAGTCGAGGATGAAGCACCGCGGGCCCCAAAAATGTTGCGGGCCAGGCTGGCGCGTGACAGTTGGATGGGACGTGAGCGACCTCGCTCCCCACGCCGTCTTGGCAACCGTGTGTCTTGACAAAAGGGGCCTTCTCTGTTGGGGGAGTTATCGCCCTCCTCCCTTCCTGCTTGGATTTCTTCCCTTTGTGTCTCTTGCTTCTCTGCACCCTTCGGCCCTCCTTGACCATGGCGAAGAAGAACAAGGGTACCGCGCCCTTGTCTGGATCTTCTTCCTCTCTTGATGCAGTGCTCGAGGAGTCCTCCATCATCATGGAGGAGGACTACTCAGAGGTCCAGCCGTTCCTGTCGAGCTCCCACAATGAACACGGCCCGACGCAGATCTGGGCTGGATCCACCATGGCACGGACCCTGCCAAAGTTGTGCTACCCCTTCTTCCTCCACAGCATCTACATGGGGCTCGTGTCCCCTTTTCCGAGTTCTTCTATGCCATCCTGGAACATTACTAGGTGCACGCTCTCCATATCCAACCCCGCTCCATCTTCGTCTTGTCGCTCTTCGCCTTCTACTGTGAGGCGTTCGTGGGGGTGAGGCCGACGGTTGCCCTCTTCCGCCACTTCTTCTCCATACGTTAATACGACGATGGCCCGTGCTCGGGCTGTGTTTCCTTTGTCTTCCAGCGCCAGGGCTGTCGCCTGATGATGGCCGGGAAGAAGATAGAGTCCCACCGGAAGAGGTGGGTCTATCTAGACGCCCATCGCACCCATCCTCTGTTGGCGTTGCCTACTGCCCATCCGGAGAAACTTGACGGCTGGCCCCACGCGAAGCTACCGGCCCCCTTGCCGGGCCAGTCTTGGCGAATATTGAGGCCGACCTGAGCTCGAGGCTCTAAGGAGGCCAAATCGTGAAGGAGTTCTTGAGGCAGCGTCTGGCTCCGCTGCAGGCTCACTCACGCCCCATGTGGGAGCTAATGGGTGACGACGACAGGCTCCGGCAGCACCCAGGGATGCTGGCCGAAGATGATCTAGACTTCACCTCGAGGGCCCTCTTGGCGATGGTTCCGAAGGATCTTGCTGGGGCCTACCTGCCACTGTACAGCCGTCCCGACAAGGCCGACCTGCCGAAGGCCATGCCGGACCTTGGTGCACCCGTGGGTGCTCCGCCCATGTTCGACGTGTCTTCCGGTGATGACGGCGAGAGCGACGAGGGGGGCTCGGAGGATACCGTGGACGATGAAGGGGACTCCTTCGAAGTGTTTGCCGGGGCTATGGCGTCAGGCGCAGGTGCCGTCGAACGATCCCAGGCGACCAATCTGCGTCGGTCCGGACGCACCGCGTCCGGGGGAAGCAAGATGACGACTCCGCCGAAGAGCGCCATGCTAGCGAGCCTGGCGACCGCGGCTGCGCCCAGGTCCGTGGCCTCGCACCTTGCCCAGGCCTGGGCTGTCAGCACGCCCGGTACGCCAGGGGCTGTTGTTAACTCGCTGGTGAAGAGAAGGGCGCACCTCGCCTCCGACGAGTAAGTGTGCAATTTCTCACTCATTCTTATTTGCCGTGCGCCTGATGCGCTCTCCCTTGATGCAGCAGCCTGGGCGGGCGTGATGAAGAGGGCGAAGGGGGAGGTCCTGCCGTGGTGCCCTGCTCCATCGGCTATCGGTGCAACCTCGGGGAAGGATGTCGCGGCGCTGGGTGCCTCGGTTGGCCGGGCCACCGTGAGTGTGGTGACGGTGCCACCCGAAGACGTTCCGGTCTCCGTCGAGGTTGCGAAATTGGCTTCTGCTCCAGCTGCTCTGGTGAGGGGGGCCGGAGCCCTCGAGCCCCTGGTCGAGCAGCCAGTCTTGTCGGTGCCCGTGTGCCATCCGGCGCATCCTGGTCCTGAGGCTTTGGATGCCGCCTCCGCCGCGCTGGGTCGTCTTCGTGCTAACCTGCAAAACAGTGACAACCACCTTACAGAGGGGCGCCTGGGGTTGATCCACGGGTGGCTCCTAGCAGACGAGTCTGCACGGGCCTCCTGGGATCAGGCCTTGGCGGCTGCTGTCAAGGGTCGCGAGGAAGCTGCTGCGGCCACGCTGGCTCGTGACACCGCATGAGTTGACGCCGCGTCCTTCGAGAAGCGCTGCCTCAAGGCAGAGAGCGAGCTGGGGGCCCTCCACGAGGAAGATGCTAGGCATGCCCTGGAGCTCATAGGATTGGAGAAGGAGCTCGAGGTGCAGAAGACCGCAACATCCCGGCTGCAACAGGAGCAGCTTGTTGACCGCGCTGCCCTGGAGAATCTGAAGGTTGAAGTTGAGCAGGCCATGTTGCGTGCCCAGGAGGAAGCTCTCGCGGCCTTGGCGACGGTGAGTCCAGAGGACCTTACCGCCTTCGACCTTGAGGCCCGCATGGCGCTGCATGCTACCTACGGGGAAGGGTTCAAGGAGCCGCTGGCCGCCCCTGAGGGAGGCCCCACCGGGCTTCTTGCTGCGCTCGTGGAGTCCCTGCGCGGTGTTACGTCCGCGATTGGCCAGTTAGACGATGTTGAAGGCCGCACGCTGCTTACCTTGGTCCTGACGCAGGTGTGCGGCCACCTAAGCCTTCATGACCCCACCCTTGACCTGGCCTTGCTGTCCGAGCCCGTGACCGTGGTCATGGAGAACTCGGCTGCCGAGGCCCTGAGGGCGAAGGTCACTTTGCTGGTGGATGCGTTCCTCCAGTCTATCGCTACCGCGGCCGAAGGGGAGACGACCGGTACTGCTGCGCCCGGCGATGCTTGATCTGTCATGTTTAGTGAGAGAAGTGCGAGTGCCTCGGGGAGGCGTAAGAATTTGGTTGAATTTGAAAAAACTTGATGTTATTGTAATAGCTAGATGATTCCATGCTTGCTTCCTTTCATGTTTGCTTTAGGTGCTCTGCGTCGGCAGGGCCCAACCCCGCGCATACCTCGACCGCCACTGAGCCCTCTGGACGACCGGGGTTACCGTGGTAACTAGACTCATTGCTGAGCCCTCCGGACACCAGGGTTACCGTAGTAACTAGACTCAAGGGATGAGGGGCTACGTGGCCAATGAGGCCCTTGGGTCGCAATGCCCAAGGGTCCCCCTTGACGTTCAAGCAATCCCGTTTTCGTTCTACGTCGGCAGGGCCCAACCCCGCGCATGCCTCGATCGCCATTGAGCCCTCCGGAGGACCGGGGTTATCGTCATAACTAGGCTCAAGGGATGAGGGGCTACGTGGCCAGTTAGG
Organism: Secale cereale; assembly: GCA_902687465.1. Taxonomy (NCBI): domain Eukaryota; kingdom Viridiplantae; phylum Streptophyta; class Magnoliopsida; order Poales; family Poaceae; genus Secale; species Secale cereale. Next base: position 163,809,648 of record LR738709.1, read on the forward strand.
CCCCTGGGTTGTGATGCCCAAGGGTCTCCCTTGAAGTACGAACGACTCGTCATGAAGGAGAACAAGCACCATACCTTGCCCACGAGCCTTCGCCTGGGATGGGGGCACGAGAAGGCCAGGTGTCTGGGCACCTGGTAGGGTGGCGTTTGCCAGGCGTGACCTGAGCATAGCCCCCATGCCTAGCCCCCCTCGCAACACCCATCCAAGGAGAAGCTGTGAGCGTCGTGAGCTGAAAAGCTCCCTGAGGTTGGTGCGACCACTGGGGGCCACCCTCAGTTGTTTATAACTAGCGCGGAGCATAGAGCTACCACACTTGCACGGAGTGTGGGCATAACCGCGCCTCGGTCGTATCGGCCAGCGCGGAGCTTGGTGCTTCCACTGGTTCGTGGGCATAACCGCTCCACGGTTGGATCTGCCAGCGCGGAGCTTGGTAATTCCACTGGACCGTGGGAGGGAGCCTCCCACCGGGAGAGACTCCGGGGCGTGTACAACCCCGTCCTGACGCATGGCTAGCACGGTAGGACAACCAAGGTGTATAAGGGCCCTCCTCAGGACGAGCTGAACGACTCTGAGGAAGTTCTCATGAGCTTATGCATCACTCACGAGACCCTACCCTGAGGCGGGTTGCGCCTGAGTCTTCTTCTGCAAAATGTGAAAAGAGAGGTGTTGTGTCGACCTGCGCCGAGTGCATCTCTAGGGGATATTGCATGAGAAGGCCGTAGCACCAGCGACCCCAAGAGGTGACGTCACGAGGTTAACCCGCGAGACAGAGCTCAGCCGCTGGATTTGTCGATGCTGCAGGGACGGACCCGAGCACAGACGCCGTGCCCAGTATTCTCATGCCACGATCCAAAGGAAAAACAGCCGGCGCGCGGTTCCCGCATGAGCGAGGCAACTGCTACGGGACCCTACTTACCCATCCACGATTAGCCCATGCGAGAACAAGGCACCAAGGACCATGGGAGGTGCCGTCACAGAAATGGCTCGCTAGGCAGAGCTCAGCCATTGGGTTTATCGATGCTGCAGGGACGGACCCGAGCACAGACGTCGTGCCAGTCCTTAATCAAGGGGCGGCCGCGAGTGGTCTCACAAGGGCTCATGACCTTAGTGGCGGTGAGGACGCCAAGCATATAGATAATGCAAATGGCAAGAAATATCCGACCTTGACCATGCAAAAAGGGAGACAGTCGCGGGGGAACAGCCCCCAGCGGCCCGAGGATGATGCAGCCTGAGAGGTGCCCTCGTTTAGATACCTGAAGTGTCACTTGATACTTGCCAAAGGAGAGCTGGGGCAGCTGAAGATGCGATATGTGCGGGTCGCTCCCGAGGGTCGTTGGGCTCCTGAGGCCCAGGGGCTCCTGAGGCTCTCAGTGGTCGTGCGGGTCCGGCTCCCGCTCCGTCCGGACCGCCTGCCACTGAGCCTCCTGAGCCCCCAAGGCCTGCTGCGGGAGATACTAGAACGTGGCAGCTCCGTTGCGGAAGCCGAAGAATGTGCAGACGTAGCTGCAGGGGAGGGCCCTCTTCCGGCCGACCGCCGTCGGCCAGAAGGGCTCCTGAGAAGCGGCTCGTTGAGACCCGCGATGTCGACGCAGACGCGGAAGCAGTCGCTCGGGCTGCAAGCAGGTGGACTTGGGATCGTGCGGTTACGCCCACCGCGGATGAGTCCGGCGTACTGAAGTTCCTATGTAACTTGGTCGATGAAGTCCTGAGCCCCTAGCGTAGGACGGCTCGCGTCGGGCTCACAAAAACGCGCATCAAGATACGCTTGCACGTGGTGCTCGAACACCTCCCTCAGGGCACGGGTCAGCTCAGGGACACTCCTGAGGAGAGCCCCCGAGCCCGTCATGAGAGGGGCGTCGAGCGCGCCTCCCAATGCGAGGGTGGAAGGCGCCTCATCAGCAGGCGCGGGTCCTAAGGCCAGGTCGTCGGGAGCCCCCACGTCCCAAGGTCCGTTGACGAGTAGGTTCTTCTTCTTATTGGGGGCGGTCTGCAGGGTGAGGACGGCTTCATCCTCATCGGGGTATTCAACCGCCGCTGTCTGGTAGGCACGCTCCAGGGAACGCACCGCTTCCTTCTTGTTGGAGGCGATCGTGATGACTCCGCCGCTCCCGGGCATCTTGAGGACATTGTAGCCATGATGGGTAGCCGCCATGAACTTGGCAAGGGTAGGATACCCTAGGATGGCTATGTACGGGAGGTGGATGTTGGCGACGTCAAAGTCGATGAGCTCGGTGTGGTAGTTGTCGTGGTCTCCAAAGGTGATGGGGAGGCGGACTTGCCCCATCGGGAGCGTGGAGCCATCCGTGACTCCGTAGAATGGCTTGGTGGGGTGGAGCTCATCGTAGGGAACCTGGAGTGTGTCGAAGGTCTGGACGGAGAGGACGTTGAGCCCCGCTCCGCCGTCGATGAGGGTCTTGGTCATGAGGACGTTGCTGATGGTCGGGGTGCAGAGCATCGGGAGTGCGCCTGGGGCTGCAGTGCACTTGAGCTGGTCTTTGGGGTCGAAAGCGATGACTTGTTTGGTCCACCTGAGGTTGCGCGCGGCATCAGGCCTGGGAAGCGCCGCGTTCACCTCACGGGCGAACTGCTTGAAGATGCGGTAAGAAGCCGGGGCATGGGCTCCTCCGAGAATACACGCGACTGCACGCGGTTCCTGGAAGCCCCTGTCCCGTCTCCATGGCGGTCGTTGTCGTTCCTTCTTGGCGGTGGTGGCAGTGGAGGAAGGCCTTCGTTGCCCAAGGGGCGACCCTCACGAGGCTGGTCGCTCCAGGGGGCGTCACGAGGTTGCGCCTGCTAGTGGTCTTCACGAGGTTGCTCACGCCACCCTTGGCGCGAGTTCCTGCCGTCCCAGCGTCCTCCTCCTCGGCCTCCTCCACGGCCATAGCCGCGGTTGTCACGCTCAGGGCGCTGCCCGACGCGCCCGCCGTGCATCGCCCTGAGCTCTTGACAGTCGTTGGTGTTGTGGCTGTGGACGTTGTGGAAGACGCAGTACGGTCGGTTGTCTCTGGGGAGGTCATCGTAGTCGCAGCCACGCTTCACTTCTGGCTCAGCAGCCAGCACGACGGGTCCCTTGCTCTTTAATTCCTTGGCCTTGTTTTTCTTGTCGTCTGCCTTCTCCTCAGGCATCTCCTGAAGGGAGAGGCGGCCTTCCTCCACCCTGGCGCACTTTCCCGCGAGCTTGAACATCTCGAGGGCTGTGCACAGGTCTTCGTGGATGGCGAGTTCTTCCTTCATCCTGACTTCGCGGACGCCATCGGAGAACGCGGAGATGATGGCCTCGTCCGAGACCCTGGGGATATGGAGGCGCATGGTGTTGAAGCGTTGGATGTACTTTTGCAGGGTTTCTCCCGGCTGCTGCCTTACGCGACGCAGGTCAGCAGCTTCCGGGGCTCGGTCACGGGTGCCTTGGAAGTTAGCGACGAAACGCTCGCGAAGCACTCCCCAGGAGGAGATGGATCCCGCCGGGAGGTTCAGGAGCCAGGAGCGCGTGCCGTCCTTCAGGGCCATGGGGGAACCAGTTCGCCATGACCTGCTCAGTGCCGTAGGACGCCTCGATGCTCAGCTCGTAGAGTTGGAGGAACTCTTTGGGGTCGGTGGTGCCGTCATAGCGTGGAGGCAGGTCCGGCTTGAACTTGCCGGGCAGACGAGGCACCGTAGCTCGGGAGCTAGGGCGCCACATCTGCGTACGCTCATGATCACAGGTGCCCCCTGCACCTGTGACGCTGGTTCTTGAGGTGATGGGGCCACCACCTCCTATGGCGTGCGGTCTGGGCGTTGTGGGCCAGGAGGCCCATGAGCCCCTGCATGTGGGTGCGGGATCACCTGGCAACTCTCCTCGTCCTGGGCGTGGGCTCTGCGGGGTTGCTCACATCGAGGGGCCTCGCGTCGGCCCTCCTGGCTGGCGGGGTGAAGGTGAGGCGGAGCTGGGACCCCACGACCCTCGTTCGCCGCCGGGGGCGACGGAGGACGTGAAGAGTGCGTTGGTGCAGGCGCTTCCCCAGCTGCGTTGACGAGCTCGATGATGCGGTGGAGCCACTCGTCGTAGAGATCATCTGTCGGGCGGTAGCGCAAGAGCTCCCATGCCATCAGTAGTGCAGGCTGCTGGTAGACCGGCCCGCGGCGGACCAGCGAGGACGACGCTACGGCCGGCGAGGGTGAAGGTGTTGCCGTGTGGCCGTCCCGTCGCACGGACGGCGGCAGCGAGGAGTCCTGCTGCTCGTGGACAGCCGGTTCGGTGGAGGCGTTGGCGACCGGCGAGTTGGGGCGGAGCACTGCACCATTGCCCGCGGGCGCCGCCTGAGCGACGTTCGCAGCGCGGTGGGCGGCGCGAGCTCGGCGTGTGTCCACCGTGGCTGTGGAGCAGGGTCAGTGACGAGAACGCGACGAGGTGAGGCGAGATTTCGACACACCCCCTACCTGGCGCGCCAAATGTCAGATTCAGGACTCCGCAAAACCCTTAAGTTCGAACACAGGGGCGTGAACGAAGATCTCTCCCACTCACGTCTACCTAGCGCCTCACGCTCGTCTCGGTGGAAGGATTCAAGCAAACAATGAACAAACACACAAGAGTTTATCTAGGTTCGGGCCACCGTGTGGTGTAAGACCCTACTTCCTGCTTTGGTGGATTGGCTTAGGGTGAGCTAGAGTATGAACTGGTACATGGGTTCCTGAGCTCAGGAGGCGAGCTCAGGAGGGTCAGGAGGCTAGTGTTCTTGCTCCTTGTGCGGTGGTAAAGTGTGTGAGTCTCTCCTCCTCTTGGTGGAGGTTCTAGCTACTTACATAGGCAGCCACGGTCCTCTTCCCCCGAAATGTTTAGGCGGGAAGGGATTCCACAACAGCCATTTTTGAGCGGGAACACAAGGACGTTCCTACCCTGACAAAAGCAGTCTTCGCCTGCAAAAGGATCAGGTGGTGACACGGTGGTGGGCTCGACGGTGACATCCTCCTTATCGTCCTTGCGGTCTTCGGCCTCGTTGCACCAAAGAGGAAACCTTTGCCCCACTCCTTGGGAACCAACGGCTGCGCTGTCTCCTTTGCACAGAAATGGCAATTGTGCCGCTGGCGGACGCTGGCGGACGCTGGCGCTCGCTGGCGCGGTGCGTCACTGCTGACATCACTGCCTCCTCCTGAGGCAGGCTCGTCCTTGGATTCTCCGCCCCTCCGGAACGCCTTGCAGAGGCCGCTCTCGAGGAGGTCTTGGCATTGTTCTCCTCGCGAGGCCTGGCCCCTCGCGAGGGTCTTGAGCAGCTGGTCGATCAGCTGGGCCGTACCAGGGCGCTTGTAGGAGCACGTCGCGGCCCGCAGACAGGCAAGTCTGGGTACCCTGGTTCCTAGGACGCCGACATAATCCTCTTTTTAGCACATGCTATGTGGGAGAAATGATGATACCATGTCAACTTTCAACTTTTTCGGAGTTCATTTGTAATGTTTTTCAATTCGGGGTCATTTTGCTCCAAAAAATTAATAAATGCATGAAAACTACCAAATGAAGTATGAAAGGGTTGAAAATTGACGATGTGGCTCTGAATGGTGCATTTCGAACACATAAAAAGTCTAGAGTTCAAATAAGTTAAAAAATGAAATCCCTTTGTAACACATGAGTTTTCGTCCGAAACCCCGATACTTCGAAAAAGATTGTTCATTTTGTACACGAAGTGCATCCAATTTTTCCCATAACCCTCTCAACATTTTAGCACATGCTATGTGTGTGAAATGATGATACCATGCCAACTTTCAACCTTTTGGGAGTTCATTTGTCATGCTTTTCAATTTCAGAAAAGGTCAGATTTTAATAAAAATATATATACAACATCACACACAGTTGTTTTCTGGGAACCGTTTGTGATGAAAATATCTGGGCCTATTTAAGTCTCCCTCTTGAGCTTGGCCGAGTCATCTGCTCCAGTGCCGGCAACTCTCGAATCCACGAATCCCGATCCCCATTCCCGCACCCCCTTCTTGCAAAGATGACGCCATGGAAACGCTTCGTGAAGGCACGTACGATGTCCGCATCCCCCCCGAGCGTGGCAGCCCGCACCGAGAGCGCGGCCGCCTATGCCAAGAGTGCCGCCGCATCTGCATTGAGTGCGGCCGCTTCCGCTGAGAGGGCGTCTGCGACAGCCGACAGGGTAGCTGCAGCAGCTGGTGCAACGGTGGCTGCAAATGCCGAGAGCGCTCAAGCTGCCGTCCGTGCCGCCGATGCCGCACTGGCCTGGGTCGAGGCCATCGACGCTAAGATCACGCCAAGATATTCTAGGCCACCTCGGACTCCAGCATGCAACCCACGTTCGAGAAGGCGGAAGTGGCCATGGAGCACCAGCTTCCTCATGAGGTCGCCGAGCGGGAGCTGGAGATGCAGGAGGCGGCGGAGATCGAGGAGTGCCAGAAGGAGGAGTTGCGCGTGGCCGTTGTCGAGGTAGAGAAGAGTCTATCCGTCGAGGAATCGGCGGTGGAGTACCAACGCAAGATCTGGCGCAGCCACTACTACGAGTACTACAACCTTGAGGGCGGATGAGGACGAGGACGAGGACGCGGCCGACTTCAGCAGGGGGACACGGAGTCCACCAACAACGGCATGTCACCAGGACGAGTCATCGACGACTCATCTCACATCGGTGATGCATTGGCCGGTGCGACGGGGGATTTGTTAAAATTATGCGTACTTAGGCTTTGTTTTTAATGCTATTCTTGTGTTAGAGCAATGTTTCGGTCAACTAGCTCTGTTTAATTACTAAAATTGCTCGATTTAGTAAGTGTGGTCTGTCTGCTGTACGCTCTTTTGTGTGCTCAAATTAGCAAGCGATGTTAAATTATGCAATGACATACCCGGGGAAATTTCCACCAAAATTTGAATTATCAAACTCATCCCATGTGAGTAAAGCAGAAGAATTGTTTGCGATGCAAACAATCATTCAAAGTGAATGGTCTGGAGGCACCGCGCACAATGTTTCCCTCCGCATTCCCAAAATTTTAGCCTACCGCCAAAATATCTACCCCCACCCCTCCCCCCTTCCCCACCCCCTTTTCTCCCCGACCACAAGTCACATTTCCCCTGTTTCCTCCTTCCTTCCTTACTTTGTAAGCTATAGCCGCTTCCTCGCTCTCGCCGTCTCGCATCCTACCGCCGGGCTCGCCATGGTCTTCTTCCAAGATCTCTCTAACGGTTCCTCCTCCGGCGACGACTCCTTCACCACCCGGGTATGCCTCTCTTCTCTCTCTCGGGCTATGACTTGGAATGAAGGATTTTTACCCAGCGATCGATTTGAGTCATTTCTTCCTCTTGTAGCTCCCTAGGACCATCAGTGGCAACGAATGGAGCGGGGTGGCTGAAGATCTATCTGCTCGTTGTCACCATGAATCTCCATGCGTGAAGCTAGTTGCGTTTGAATCTATGGACAATGGGAGGAAGTTTCTTCCATGTGCAGAGAAGGTTAGACCCTCTTTCGTTGTTACAAATCATTAGTTAGATATGATTCAGACACTGTCACGGTCCCAACCCATTCATACCACACCTTCAACCAAACACATCTTAAGACATTGTCACAGTTTGTACCTAGTATCTTAAATTGTTGCCATCTCATCAGCGGTGCCATTAGAAAATTATTTGGCACCACTTCAGCAGTTTGTGCAGCCAACTTTGGTCCACACATCCAAGTAGCCAAGCAGTAAAATACTAAATCTTTATGGCATGAAGGAATTGGGCATCGGAGCAAATACGTGCTCTGTATCGGCTCCCTGATTTTTTTCCGCTGCATCGGCTCGCCAGTTTAGGGCACCCGTGCGAGATGTAGCAGCAGTTGTCTTTACACCAGTTTTGGCATACATAGTGGACGACCTTATGGCTATTAGTTCTATGTTACTAAATTTGTGTTGTACACACCTATAGTATCAATTTGCTGTCATCCAAACACTGTCGCTATGCTGTTGCATTTATATTTACCTTCCTCATAAAATATTCAATTTTTTATTTATTGTACATGAGTAAGAACTTGTAGCGTTGTTGTCGTTAAGTATAGCTTCTGATGTTCCAGAATTTGGTTGTTGTCTCAGTAGCAATTAATTCATTTGCACATTGATCTTTTTGAGAAGATATGTAATAATCAACATGTTTCTTTAATTTTTCAAAATAAGCATTGGTGATTTTCTATGTTGCTATTTACCCGTTTCCCCTACAATTGTTACTAATGTAGTTTTAAATATTATAGGATGAATGGAAGTGTTCTTAGTTGGAGTGGATTGATCAAGAGTGGACAGAGGCTCTGAAGATGTGCCTAGCGAAGCTTTGGAGCATGTATGAGGAAGAGATCAGACGTAGGCTTAGAGAAACTATTGTCAACGCTGAAGAATATTTGAAGATGCGGGATAAAAAGTGGAAGGTGGAGAATGAGCTCAGATTTTTTTTAAATCGGACTTTGCTAACATGGTGTTCGCAAAGGAGGAGGCACTTTCCCAGTTCGCCCGTGCAACACAGGTTCTTACTGAACTGCAAGCAGAGGTGGATAAGACGAGCCTAGATGATCTCGACTAGCGAAATGAATATATTGTTCTAATATTGTTCTTATGAAGTTGAACTAGCTATATGTTGTAATGTGTTGTTTTTATGTAGCTATCATACTATGATGTTGTAATATATTTATGTGCCTGATATGAAATTGGCAAACAGCTGTTCGATATGAAATGTAAATTTGCATAATACTGGAATTATTAATTGTAAACTAAAAAACCTGCTAAATGTGTCATCGAAATTTGCAAACGGTTCTAGCAGTAAAAGCTCTTGTGATGGATAGCCCAATGCCACACACTTTTCTTCATCAAATTATGTGTGATGTAGTTGATAAAAGCAAACAGATAACCAAGGCAGAGCGTGTGTGATCGTTACACCTTTCACACATGAGCCTACACATAAAACTGTGTGGGATGTACATACGAATGGTAACGTTTTCCCTGGATTGACATTGTGGGTTGTACATAAGAACGAAAACGTATTCCTTGGATTGGCTGTGTGTGATATACATACGAACGGAAACATTTTCCCTAGATTAACTATGTGGGATGTACATAAGAACGGAAACATATTCCTTGGATTGACTGTGTGTGATATACACACCAACAAAAATGTTTTTCTGGGATTCACCGTGTGGGATGTACATACCTACGGAAATGTTTTTCTGGGATTCACCATGTGGGATGTACATACCTACGAAAATGATTGGGTTTCGATGCCTCGCCCGATCGCACACGCGCTCATTTGGTGTCCCACAGGGCCTATCCCCCACGATTTATGGGTCGTGTGGGAACGACCCCCCTATCGCCCACACTCACTAGGCGTCGGTTCCAAATGCCGTCGCGGAAAGGGGTTAAAAACCGTTTGTATAGCACGGATGCGTACCAATGTTAGTTGCAAAAGGGATTACTGGTCGATAATCCTAGCAAAGTACGTTGGTAGACACACAACAGTACAAGAGAGAGACACACTTACAAGATCATAGCAATGCCTCAGTCTAGGATCTTGGTTGGCCAAGGTGTTAGATCCAGAATAAACATCATCCTTGTATCTCTTGCCAGCTCCATAACATGTAATAACGACCTACTAGTATATTTGAAGTACATCTGGCAGGTGATGTTGGACGGGTTTACAGGTGATAAATACCTATGATGCAGCTGGTGCTTGGCATCGTGCCAGACGGTGAGAATAAAATTAGAAACATCAAGGGTGATGACGCTGCACTGGTTGTCGGGGTCTGGTAAGGAGATCTAGGATCGTGGAGGACGGTGTTTGTGAAGCAGCTCCGGTAGGGTGGACTGCGGTGTGGGCGATGGCTTCAATGAAGCTGCTCCGGTGGTTGCATTGAGGTTGGTGTCGACGATGTGGATCTGCGGCTATGGATGAGGGCATGAGAAGCTGCCCTGGTAGGTTCGACGAGGGTGTCAACGAAGCGGATCTAAGGCCGTGGACTTGGGCGTTGGCAAAGCGGCTCTGGTAGGGTTGAGAATGGTATCGGTCAAGCTGCTCTGGTAGGGTTGAGGATGGTGTCGACGTAGCAGCTCTGGTAGGGTTGAGGATGGTGTCGACGAATAGGATCAAAGGCCGTCCATGGGGGCATCGGTGGGGCGGCTCCGGGGGTGTGGACGAAGCTGCTCAAGTGCGGTGTACAAAGGAGCCGCTATAGATGCGCTGCGGTTGACGAGAGCACCAGCGAAGTTGAATAGGCGTCGTGGACAAGGCCGACTCTGAATGGGCTATGGTACATTGGTGGATGAGCAGTTTACAATTTCTAGGGGGTGTGGGAGGGGTATATGCGGCCGCAGAAGTAGATCTGGCGAGGTGGATAACGCCGTTAGTGAATGGGCTCTATTACGCCGGTGGAGGAGCAGTCTAGGGTTTCATGAGGGAAGGGGTAGAAAGGTGGATGAAGTATGAAGGACGACATGTAAGATGCCCTGGTGCTGTGGAGTAGTCGTTTTTGTGCGAGGGGAGATGAAATGGGAGTGCCGTGTGGTGGGAGGAACCGAAAGTTACCAAAGCAACCCCGACCTATTATGTTAATGAGGGTCGTATTGTTCTCTGTGCACCATGGACAAAAGCGGAATTTCACATGCTATAGACTTGCTCGCAGAAATTTTAGAAGGAGGCAGAAGATTTTGCTGCCCACGAGATCGTTCATATATAGTTTCAACTAATTTTGGACAGTGCTAGCGGGAAGTCAGTCATGCGAGATTGTGTACACAGGGCACACATGAGCAGTTACTAACTGGTATCAAGTCCACCCTAGTAAAAAGGACAATAACTTCGGGTGATGCACCGATAATTTTTTACGATAACATGGCCGCGGCCGGTCGTACGGGTGTAGAGGCGCGTTCATACAAAATGGATCAAACGCTCAGCGTATGTATTTCTCGTGTAATATACAATTTAGTGCCATTGGATATTTATTTTAAACATACTACATTGAGTTTTTAATTTTAATTATATTACGCAGTAACGAATGGATAATATAGATGCGCAAAAGGAATGGATATTATAGTCCCCTACTTAAAAGTGTTACCTCATATGATTTCATGGCCCTACATTTCATAAATTGAAGTACCAGTTGAATTCTTGTATGAATATTGCATATATTACTTCATAATAGAACCTTAAATCATCCAAAACTAATGAATTTGAATGCAACACTAACATTGATGCATGTACATGATAACTACAATGGTTGTTTTAAGAAATATCACTATAACTTTTGCATGAACAATTGAAGAAATATCACTATAACTTTAGCTAGTGATACGTGAATGAATTATGTAATCTCTCTCAGACACACACAAATCTCATTTCTTCGCTGGAATCTCAGTCACACAACCGCACTTTGTCTACTATATCCCTTTGTGCAGGTTAGAATTTGTCTTTCTATCTCGTCCTACAAGTCTCTCACACAAACACGGACACACACACACACACACACACACA
>LR738709.1:163821273-163859129 GCA_902687465.1 Secale cereale
CACACACACACATAGAGACTCTTTGTCAAACAGGCCCACCCCTTTAATTCTGCCCACCCACTGCCACTCATGTCTCGAATAATAACTCTATCCCCCAAACATATCCGTAAGGTTAACTCAAGTCCCGGAACACTATAAATCCATACAATGGGATTCTAGCAGAGCACCTTTTTCTTTTGGGATTTAGAGAAGAGTTCACACACACACATTGTTTCTCTCTTCATTTATTGCCCAGCACTTGCGTGCACACCCGCTTGTTCATCTCCCTAATGCTTTAAGTATGACTCACGCACATGCTATCTACCTCTCCCTTAGTATAGTTATGTGACACACAAACTCCTTGGATGTTTGGTTTGTGACTAAGTTTTCCGAAGATTGCCACACCTAAGGTTAGGCAAGTTTGACCAACTTAGGTGAGTGTTTGGTTCTAGCCACATCATAGGCAAGCCACACTTGGGCCCCACATGGCATACACACAAAAAGTGTCACAAGATTCCCTTAGGCTTGCCAGCTTGTCGCTCTCATTTTTATAAACTAACCTTTGGCAAGCTTGGCAAAAATGTATGGCAAAGTGTGGCAATGCTAGGCCTAGAACCAAACATCCCATCCATCTCTCTTTCTCTCTATCTCCCTCGGTAAGTGCCAATGACACCCTCCCCCTTCCGACATTCAAGGAGCAGGGTGACACCTCAATCTTGATATTAATCTATCTACACACACACACACTCGCTTGTTGTGGCTCTGTGCCTAGCACACACACACACTCTTGATATGTCTTTATCTCCCGCCCCCTGGCAAAGATAGGAGCCGGGGGCACCTCAATCCTGATCTTAATCTATCTATTGGTGTCTCTCCCAAGCACACATAGACACACACACTTGCAAAGTTGCGTCTCCATGCCTCGCTCACAGAATCTCGATACAACTTTCTCTCCATAGCCCCCTCGATATGTAGATTTCTCTGTGGTCCTCGATGGCGGGGGTGGACTAGCGCGCGCACGTGTAGTTATGATGACAATGTATTGCAACCTCGACGACGCTTTTCAGTTCGACAACATGTGTGTTCTTGTGTGTGCAGCCAGCACGCCCAGTGTTCCTTGTTTTCATACGCCTGATATGATGGTTTCCCCCGGTGTTTTGTTAATTAACCAGACAACCTTATCTTTGTTACTACTAATGAATTCTAGATCATTCGGGGCAGACATAAAATATATCATTTTAAACCAATAATCACACTAACTATATGAATAGGCCGAGATCTCTAGATTCCATGAGGAAGAACATCTGGTGGAGTGGTTAGCTTCCTATACTCGCAACGCGATGACCCGAGTTTGAATTCTGTGTGAGTCTTCAGTTTTTACAATTTTTTATAAATAATTCTTTCTCTAGTCTTCTCAAAGTGGAACCCACAGAGTACTTAAAATCCAAGATTAAGGATTGATTTGTTTCATTTCTAACTTTTTATACAAATATGTACCCACCATGCAAGTCATCTACTGTACATGCAATTAATGTTTTTTAGAATCATACATGAAGTTAAGTTAAATGGATTTGATGTGACTATTATTTCTAGCATAAGAGCATCGCCAATGGCAATCGACAAATGTTCTCCCTCTTCCATCCGCGGACAAGGATGCCGAACAACGACATCGAACGCCAACGTCAAACATTTTGGCAACAACTGGAACCAACCAGACGAAATCATGCAAACACGGCCGTATTTCATATATACATGACGGTTTTCATATAAATATGACGGAATTCATTACATTTACATCAACTAAGCAGTGTTAGTTTGGCTCTAGAGGTATGATTAATACCTACTCTAAATGGTCGCCGATAGACACTTGCGGGGTCGACGAAGGTCCTCGAAAGAGAAGAACCGACAAGACACAGCCTGTGCACGTAGTCGTCATCTCGGCGGTGGCCTTCATGGGACCCAAATGGTGGCAGCCTCCTGTGTTCTACTTATCCACGATGATGGCGGTAGACATGGAGGCGCTGGCCACGAACACATCGCTCTCCATGCACCCGGCTTCTATTTGTTCCTACATGGCACTGCCGCAGGCAATGGAGGTGCGGCCATCGTAGACACCAGAGGTGCAGTACGACACAACATCATCGACGGTAGTGACGACGCCCGTGGCGCCTTGCTCGCCGCCGTGCCGACGTGGAGCAACTTGCCATTCCTCAACGAGCTGAACTGGAGCAGCGAGTAGCTGAACCACGTGCTAGCTTGGGGTAAAAACTAGCTCCATCAGGCTAGGTGAGGTATTTGGAGTAGCAAGCAGCCTTGATTGTATCCGGAGGGCCACCTGGTTGGCTAGTATCCCGAAGAACCGCACCTAGGAAGCCATCAGAAGACTGGAGAAAATGGCGATGGAGGAGACGGGGGAGTAGCGGAGAGGTGCGATTCTTGTCACGCGTCCGGCCTCGTTTAAATAGAGGGTAGACGTGAGGAGCTTGGCTGGCTTCTGGCCTCATTTAAACAAAGGGCAGTTGTGTGGATCTCACCCGACGTTGCGTGCTAGTATCATCTAGTAATATGAAAGGTCAGACTACACACACACACACACACCCAAGGGCCCATTACACATTCAAGCATTTCATATCTGCGGATCCGGGGCTCCGCAGACCCTAGATAGATTCGAACTCTGCGGTGTGTGCGAAGAACACAACTTCCACAGTCTGCCTACTCGTTGATCTCACGGCCTAGCTCAATGAACTGGAAGGAAAATGGAACAAGGCAGTTTACCCAGGTTCAGGCCACCTTGCGGTATAATACCCTACTCCTGCTTTGTGGTGGATTAGCTGCGAGGTGGGCTGAGGATGAACTTGTACAGTGGAAGAACAATCTCAGGAGGTGTGTTCTTGTGCGTTTGAGGGTGAGGATGGCCTGAATGTTCCGTCCCACTCTATGGTGGTGGCTAGGCTATATTTATAGTGCCCTTGGTCCTCTTCCCCCAAAATGAAGGCGGGAAGGGATCCCAGAAAGGCCAAATTCGAAGGGAGACAACGAGTACTTCTTATCCTGATAAAAGGTGGTCTTCGCCTACAAAGCTTCTGGCCGTGATGCCATGGTGGGCTTGGGAATGACCCCCATCCTATCGTCCTGGTCTTGATGCATCGAAATGGAAACCTTTGGCTGATTCCGCGGGACTACGCGCATACGCCTGCCTCTTTAACACCAAAGAGGAAACCTGCTATACCGCGCCCACCGGCGCCCGCCTGGCCTTAGTCGTCATGGCTTGTGTCGTCATAACCTCACGAGGTAGGGAGTTGCATAGAACTTTCTGCTCCTCAGGAGCCAGCCTAGGGAAGCCACTCCCTTTGGAGGCCTTGGCGTCGTCCCCCTCGCAAGGCTTGGCCTCTCGCGAGGGTCTTGCGTGTTGATGCTGAAGTTGGGATGTACCAGGCCGTTGATGGAGCCATGCCGTGGGCTGCAGGCAGGCAAGTCTGGGTACCCTAGTTCCCAGAACGCTGATAGTAGTCCCCGGGCCCAAGGCGCGCTCGAAATTGGCTTTAGGGCAAAGCCAAAGGGCAAGGCCGAAGCGCCGCGGGCCCCAACCACCTACGGACCTGGTCGACACATGGCGCTTGCTGGGACGTGGGCGTCTCCGCTTCCCCACGCTGCCTCAGCAACCGTCTAGGGCTGACAAAAGGTTGGCGCCTGCCGCTGAGCCTTCATTGCCTTTCCTTCGTCTAGCTCAAGATCCCCTCCCCCCCTTCTCAGAGCGCCACCAGAACTGCCAAATCTCTCCTCGAGCTTGCCACCGATGGCCACCGGAAAGGCAAAGGCCGCCGCTTCTTCCGTGCGCTTAGCCTCCAAGCTTGAGCCGGCCCTCAGTGTTTCCACCATCACCGAGGAGAAGCATCTTGCCGCCGTGATCCCGCTGACGGCGAGCAACGATAATGAGGGACGGGACACGACCCTCCAGGTTGGCTCCACCACGCCGGAAACCTTGGGGGAAATATTCTACCCCTTCTTCCTGCAAAACGTCTTTGCCGGGCTCATCCCCCTCTCTCCAATTTATTCTTTGCCATCCTCAACCATTACGAGATCCGTGCCCTTCAACTTCATCCCAACTCCATCATCCTTCTGTCGATCTTCGTCTTCTACTGCAAGGCGTTTCTAGGGGTGGCGCCCTCCATTGCGTTGTTCCGCAACTTCTTCTACCTCCGGATGGGCGACACCCAGTGCTCTGGGTGCGCCTGTTTCGTCACGTCTCACGGCAGCAATGCGATCTCGAGGGCTGGAAAGAAGGTGGAGGACTTCTGGCGCAAGTGGATCTTCATGGACGCCAGGTGCCCTCACACTCGTCTGGAGCTGCCGACCGCGTTGCCGGTGAATCTGGACTGGTGGGCTCACGAGAAGCTCACCGATCCCTGGGCGGAGCAGGTACTGCAGAAGATGACGGCTGACCTGGAGGCGGAGAAGCTGACGGGGGCCATGCTTGCCAGGGAATTCCTGATGCAGCGCCTGGCTCCGCTCCAGGCATGCTCGCGCCCTTTCTGAAGCCTCAAGGGCGCGGAAGATGACCTCCACCTGCACCCGAGACACCTGACAGACGTGGAGCTAAGCAAGGCCGTGAGTTCCTTCCTTGAGAAGGACCAGGGCGTCCTCCGGGAAGCCTATCTTCCGCTGTATCGCCGCGACGACGGGGAGAAGGTTGCCGCTGCCATGCCCGTCTTCAACGAGCGAGGAGTCATGCCACCAAAGCTCCCCCAACCCCTGCACTCCTCGGTGTCAGTGTGCTCCGCCGAGAGCTCTGGGGAGGAGGGAAGGAGGACTCGGAAGCAACCTTGGAGGGAGTGGGGGAGACCTCTCCTCCACGGCAGAGCGAGCTCCTCCGTGGCCTCTCTGGTGATGACGACGCCGGTGAGTACCTGGCCGAGGGATTGCCGCGCTCCACCGGGATTAGCACAAGGTCTGGGGCACCCCGCTAAAGAGGCTGAAGCAAGGGACCCCGAAGAAGGGCGGAACGACGTCGCTTCTCCAGGGCGACACCCGCGCAACGTCGCTGATTGTCGCCGCCGCAGAGCCTGCCGCCGCGCGCTCGTCCACTCATAAGGGCATGGCGAAGCTCGGGGCCGCTGCACTCCTATCCAAGAGGAGGGCATACATTTCTGATGACGAGTAAGTATTTTACCTTGTTTCTGCTTCCATCCTGGATTTCAAGATCAAGATACCCTCCTTCTGGTGGCCAGGCAGCAGCCGGCGATGAAGAGGAAGAAAGAGGAGGCCAGGCACTCCGAGGCCGCGCATCTTGCTGTGGTTGCGGTGACCCCAACATGGGAAGAATAGTTACCTTGCACCCACCCATGACGGGGCGCGCCTCCCGACGCTCAGCGGCCCAGCCTCAGGAGAAAACCGCACCCGTGGCCTGATACATCTCCAACGTATCTATAGTTTTTGATTTTTTCCATGCTATTATATATTCTGTTTTGGATGTTTAATGGGCTTTATTATACACTTTTATATTATTTTTGGGACTAACCTACTAACCCAAGGCCCAGTGCAGATTGATGTTTTTTTTGCCTATTTCAGTGTTTCGCAGAAAAGGAATACCAAACGGAGTCCAAACGGAATGAAACCTTCGGGAGAGTTATTTTTGGAACATTATCAACACATGAGACTTGGAGTACACGCCAGGAAGAGAAGGAGGTGGACACAAGGGCAGGCGGCGCGCCTAGGGGGGTAGGCACGCCCCCACCTTCGTGGGCCACCTGTTGCTGCCCCGGTGCCCCTCTTCAGCCTATATATACTCTCATACCCGGAAAACATCGAGGCAACAGACGAAACACTAATTCAACCGCCGCAACCTTCTGTTCTCATGAGATCCCATCTTGGAGCCTGTTCCAGAGCTCCACGAGAGGGGGATCGATCACGGAGGGCTTCTACATAAACACCACAGCCTCTCCGATGAGTTATGAGTAGTTTACCACAGACCTTCGGGTCCATAGTTATTAGCTAGATGGCTTCTTCTCTCTTTTTGGATATCAATACAAAGTTCTCCTAGATCTTCAAGGAGATCTATTCGATGTAATCTTTTTGCGGTGTGTTTGTCGAGATCCGATGAATTGTGGGTTTATGATCAAGATTATCTTTGAACAATATTGGATTCTTTTCTGAAATCTTTTATGTATGATTATAACATCCTTGCAAGTCTCTTTGAATTATTGGTCTGGTTTGGCCTACTAGATTTATAATTCTTGCAATGGGAGAATGTGACACCCCGAGACCAGTGCGCCTGGTGTCAGCGAGTTATTCGTAGACGTTGCCTTGTCATCTGCTTGCGTGTTGCATCTTGCCATGTCATCGTGTGTGTTGCTTCTGCATGTTTTCAAAAATTGCATCCGGCCGTGTTCCCTCGTCCTCTCCGTTGTCCCTTTTGAGCCCAGACACACTTGCACGTACCCGCGGCACCTCCGAATATTTATTTTGTGAGTGGCCGGAAAACGTTCTCAGAATGGGTTGAAACTTGGCGTGTGGTCTTGCTATAGCATAGGCAGGCCGCCTACCATATTTCATCGCATTCGGAGCTCGTTTGATAGCCCAACAGATATATAGCGACACTAGTAGCCGGATAAAACGTCGGACGTTATCGGTCTCCGAAAACCCCCGCGGGCCTCTTCTCTTCTCTCCTCTAAGCCCCTCTAACACAGCCCACTAACCTCCCGTAGGCCCATCCTACCTCACCTCGCGATCAGATCCGTCGGATCGCGATCGGAGGGCTCAATAACACCCTTAAACGCCCCCAAACCCTAGTTTTGTCTATATATAGACCCCTCCTTTCCAAAAATGGACTACCCTAGACCTAACCTGGCCTCCTCCCACCTCTCAGCCGCAAGCCGCCGCCCTTCTCCTCCATTTTCGTGCCAGGCCATTACCCCACGCCACTTGTTGCCGCACCAGCCACCAGCGCCGCCGCCAGCCGCTGAGGGCGCTCCACGTGTCCCCCCGCGCCTCTACCCTCAGCTCCCCGCCGCCAGGGCCCGCGTGACCCATATCCGGCCCGCCCGGGCCCCGATATGGGCTCGAGGCATGCATCGCGTGCCGCCCCGCAGGTCTCGCCTCCCCGCGCTCCGTTCACGAGCCCCGCCGTGCGCCGCTCTCAGCCCCGCCGCATGCCGCCGGCGCGCGCCGCCGCACCGCCCACCCCTTGCCTCTCTGCCCCGCCGCCGAGCCGGCAGTAGTGGTCGCCGCGGAGCCCCGCCGAGGAGCTCCCAGATCCGGCGAGATTCGGGGCTGGTTCGAGATCACCGCCGCGCCTCACCGGAGTGGCAGCAGCGTCCAGCCCCGCCGGTGCGCTCCTCTCCGTCGTCCTCCGCTCTCATCGCTGGTGGATCCCCGCCGGGTCCTTGCCCGGACCGACCCGCTCCGGCTGCTGGATCCGCATCCGCCCGTGAGCCGCTGCCAAGTGGGCCCCGCGCCCGCCGCCGCCGATGGACATGTCCGTCCGGGCACGGACATGTCCGCCCACCTCGTCTATGCCACTGCCCCGTGGGCCCCAGCCACCGGACATGTCCGATCTGACATGGACATGTCCATTTCCCCGAGGTGGTTTTTGCTCTCTAAGTCCCAGAAAATCGCATAATATGTTGCATCTTTGCATGGCTGTAACTTCTTGTGTGTATGTCCAAATTGGGTGAATAATATGTCAAAATGATCGTGGTGATATGCTCTACACTTTGTTCCATTGTGCCATGCTTGTTTGACTTCGTCTAGATGCTCTAATCTCTATTGCAAGAGTGCTACTTGTTATAAACTGCTGTTACTTGTTAATTTGATGCCATGTTTGAGATATGATAACTTTGCGCATGTTTATCCAAATGGAGCATATGATATATCAAAATGTTCATTGTGAAGTGTACTACATGATGGTTGCTGTAGCATGCTTGTTTGAGTTCATATTGCCATGTTAATCACTGTTGCAAAAGTGCATGTGGCTGTTAAGTGCTGAAAACATGTTATGAGATGCTGATTTCACTTGCTCTTTGTTATTGATGTGATTGTCTTCATGCCACATGTCTAGTTGTTTTAGAAGCACAATCATATGGTCTTTGCTGTGGTGCAATCATCTTTCCATGATATGCCTTGAGGTGACTTAAACAAGCTTGTAAACATGCCATGTGGTTATTGATGTTTTATACTTAGTGAAAAAACTGCTAAGTCTGGAATCAGTTATAACCTGATGCCATGTTTGCTTGATGCCCCACTCCAATCCATGATTGTTTTGGAGTGGCCAATGATCATGTCTTATTTTCCATGTTATTGTCTATCCATTCATGCCCTTGTTTGCACATATGACCTGTTGTAGCTTATTTATTCCTTGCTCTCAAGTTGCTGTAAATTATAGCTGTCAGGATTTTATCTGCATGTTCAATTTGGTGTAGCTTGTTGTTATTGATCCATGCCTCCTATGGAGTTGCTCCAATGGAGTTGTTTGTTGTAGGATATGTCTACTACATGTCCATGATCTTTATGTTCTTGTTAGAGTTGATATGCTTGTTGTTTTGTGCCTCCGAAGGTAGCATCGTGATGATGTTTTTGCCTTCCCAGATTTTGACTAAGTCTGGATAATTTTATTGCAACTTGCCATGCTTGTTTAATTGTGTTCCAGCAAGCTTTTTGGTGTGTTCTAAGCTCATGCTTGTTAAGTAACATGTCTACTTCACATCCATGCTTCTTTTATCATGTTTGGGTGTTGTAGCTTAATTTTACCTTGCTCCAAAGTTACTATGGGGCTGTTAACTTCACCTTGTTGTTATATCTTGTTTCATGTGTATCTTTTAGCCCGTTGCTCCGTTTTGAGTGTGTCCTATATGAAACTTGTGTGATTTTGCATGTACGTAGAACCATAATATCATGTTGTTTTCATGTTTGGAGTGTGTTTGCTTGATGTTTGGGTGTATCTTGCCCCGTTGCCATGCTTGTCTTGTTTTTCTCATATCTTCTAGGCCGTAGCACCGAATTAAATGAACTTTATGTCAAACTTGACTAGAATTTCGTGTAGATCTTCATGGTGCATGTTAACTTGCTTTTTAATAACTTTAACTTAAGGTTTGTTCAGATCTGGACTAATTTCAAATTATGCATATGAGGGCTTACCGGATTTGTTATATGTAGTTTCCGGCCTCATTTAAACTTGTTGGCTGATGTTGTTTTTGTGTGATTCATCCCTTGCAATGTATTGTATCATATATAGACTTGTCTTGCATCATACTTGGTTGAGCATATTGTCATGTTCTTGTGTTGTGTGTTTACCGTATTGCTTGCTTCTTCTCGTTAGTGCTTGTTCCGTTGGGATCGTGAGGATTCGTTCGTCTACGTGTGGTACATCTTCACGGCTTCTTCTCCATCTTCTTCACGGATCCTTTCTTCTTCCTTGCGGGATCTCGGGCAAGATGACCATCACCTTGGATACCTTTACTATCATTGCCATGCTTAGTTGTCTCGATGCTATCGTTACATGTCGCGCTACCCATCATTATTGTCAGCCCCTCTCCTTGTTGCCAAGAAACCTCTAACCTTTAACACCTTCCTAGCAAACCATTGTTTGGCTATGTTACCCTCTTGCTCAGCCCCTCTTATAGCGTTGTTAGTTAAAGGTGAAGATGAAGATTGATCCATGTCGGATCTTGATGCTTTGGGAATATCACAATATGTCTTATAAGTATTAACACACCTATATACTGGGCATGGGTGGAAGGCTTGGCCTTTTGCTCGGTGTTTTGTTCCACTCATGCCACCTTAGGAGCCAATAAAACGGCATTATGTTCCTTGATTCTGCGTTCCTTACACGGCTGGGTATATGGGGACCCCTTGACACTTCGTCTTTGAATAAAACTCCTCCAGCAAGGCCCAACATTGGTTTTAATTTGCCTCATAATAACAACTTAGTTAAATAATTAAATTTGCAAAGGGGGTCGCGCCCTCGGGATTCTTTTCTACATAGCAGGGGGGCCAGTGCTGATGGTGTTGGTCCCAAACAGGGGTTCGACGGGGCCACCTTAGGGAAACCCGAGGGCTGGTTTTACTCGTAAAATCACCCATCCGGTCGTGGCCTGAAACGAGATTCGGGCGGCTACTATCAGGGTGTCGGCACGCCGGGAGGTCTTGCTGGACTTGTTTTACCATTGTCGAAATGTCTTGTGCACCAGGAATTCTGAGTCTGATCGGGCCTTCCCTAAGATAAGGGGTAATGATATTATTATTACTTCTGCTGATCGTGAGAGCTTGTGATGGGCTAAGTTGGGACACCCCTGCAGGGTTATGATCTATCGAAAGCCGTGCCCGCGGTTATGTGGCAGATTGGAATTTGTTAATGTCCGGTTGTAGAAAACTTGACAGAGGATCCGAAGTATAACACACAACTGTGTGAGTAACCGTGACTGTCTCTTTTCATTTTGAGAAGAGGACACGGTGGGGTTATGTTTGACTCGTAGGTAGTTCAGGATCTTTAGCTATCATTGCTAGTTTGTGACCGTTTGCGTAGATGCTCATCTTATTCTTGTACTCGTAAGTTAGCCACCATATTTATGCTTAGCCACTACTACAACCTCACGACTTTACCTTTTCCTACCCATTAAGCTTTGCTAGTCTTGTTACCCATGGTTATGGGATTGCTGAGTCCTCGTGGCTCACAGATACTACAACAACAGTTGCAGGTGCAGGTTTCCGATGACTTGACGTGAGAGCGATGTCTTTTGTGTTGGAGTTCTTCTTCTTCTTCTTTAGTCTTGGGTTAGGTTCCGGGTCGGCAGCCTGGGATAGCAGATGGATGTCGTTGTGCTTTTCATGTTTGCATCCGTTGTGGGATGCCTTGTATTGATGTTGTTGTATTCGTGATTTGTATGTGTTGTTGTATCCCCCATGTATGTATGTAATGGTACGATATAATGATATCCATCTTGCTAAGCGCCCGAAATGCGGTTGTGCCCCAATCACGTAAGTGTCAAGTGATCGGGATAGAATCGCATCTTGGGCCTGACAGAGAAGTGCTTGGCTTTGTGTTCAATCTTGCGGTGTCCTTTCCCAGTGACAACTGGGGCCGCAAGAGACGTATTGTATTGTTTCCATCGAGGATAAAAAGATGGGTTTTATATCAAATTGCATGATTTTATCCCTCTACATCATGTCATATTGCTTAAGGCGTTACTCTGTTCTTACGAACTTAATACTTTATATGCATGCTGGATAGCGGTCGATGTGTGGAGTAATAGTAGTAGATGCAGAATCGTTTCGGTCTACTTGTCACGGACGTGATGCCTATATATAATGATCATGCCTAGATATTCTCATAACTATGCGCTTTTCTATCAATTGCTCGACAATAATTTGTTCACCCACCGTAGAATTCTACTATCATGAGAGAAGCCGCTAGTGAAACCTATGCCCTCGCGGCTGGTTTGGCTGGAGCAATCGCTCGTCACAGCACAAGATCCTTTCCAGCCTCATGCCTTAGCCTAACACACCTCTTGTATGTACATCAACTACCTCACAAATACAAAACAGAAATGAATATATACGTCAGTAAGTCCAAAAATTAACCAAATACAGGGGATCTTAAACATATTCTTTTACATGCATCAAGATGTAAGATGTGGTGACCTTGGCGCCATAACCATGGAGGCAGAGCGAGCTGGCTGCCAAAATTTTAAACTACGCTGCAAAGCTGAGACGTAACAACACATTTCTGAATCTAATTAGTGTGTCTATTTGTTGGAAGAAATTCAAAACTTATTCAGACATTCGCATACATCTTGTTGCTTTATCCAAAATAATGTTTCAGAAGGAAACATGAGTTGAAGAGTTTTTATATTTATCGTCTGAATATGATCGGTAAATTACTAAAAGAAATAAAGCATGAATGACAACTGAACATGTGTAAACTTCATTAATTTATAAGCTAAATGTGTGAAACACAATCATATTTAACTTCGTAACTAATGCAACCACAACAGATTGCCCCACAAACATGAATCCTAACCGGGTCCTACAACACACTGGACAATGAGCACAATATGTGATTGTGATTTATGATTATACTCACTCCGTTCCTAAATATAAGCCACTTCAGAGATTTCAATACGGACTACTTACAGATGTATTTAGACATATTTTAGAGTGTAGATTCACTCATTTTGCTCCGTATGTAGTCCAGGTTGGAATATCTAAAAAGGCATATATTTAGAAACGAAGGGAGTATTATGCAAGTACACTGAATGTTATAGGCAGTGTACTTCCTACACTACTTAAAAAATGGACATACCTAAGTCTGGATGGTATAGATAAATCTCTGTCCGTGCCATCTTCTACTCCCTTCGTTCCTAAATATAAGTCTTTTTTAGAGATTTCAATGCGGACTACATACGAATGTATATAGACATACTTTAGAGTGTGGATTCACTCATTTTGCTCCGTATGTAGTCCGTAGTGAAATCTCTAGAAATACTTATATATAGGAACGGGGGAGTATATTACTACCAAGAAAAGGAAGAACATGTATAACTGTCTCAGTTGGATTTTCAACATGAGGATTACGACCATACTCTATAGAGATGCACTATTTTGTTCCTCCTATAATTATGTGAATGTTGTGTCCGTTGATTGGCCCATATTGTTAAAATCTCCATCTAGAGTTCATGCTCAATAGACACATTTCAGATCACAATCAGTAGAAAGGAGAAAGCAGTTAGAAAACTACCGCATCATGCAAGCTCCTTTTTTGGATGTAGCGAGATCAAACACTCCAATATGTAGGAAGTAGTAGCTTAAAATATAGTGTTAAGTTAAATATCAAGTAAATATTAGTAAGTAATAACCCTTTGGACCATCGTCGACCAACAACAACTACATAATTATATATTGGTTCACCCATCTAATTTGCTCCACAACATTTTCAGTTTTTGCGCTCTCTAACAAAGGGCGCATGTAACTGAATAAACAATTTTGCATAATAATAAAAACAGAAACGATATAGGATACTACATTTGAACTACAAAGAACCCGTAGAAATAAGCGACATATACCTGTAGATATAGAGTGGATCTGTGAGATAGATGTGTCATACGAACAGCCTTTCACAGGCCGCGAATTGCATGTATCTCTTGAAGTTTGTTCATATATAGGAAAGGCTACTTAGAATCCCACGACAGGGTTAGGAAAATGAAATAAAGAGATCCTCAATGTCAAAGAGATTCATACATAATGCCACATGAAGTGAACAGAATTTAACCAGGAGGTGCCAGCTTGTCCACATGGTGGCTACACAATAAAAAATAAGGTTGAGTTAAATTTTAGGGTAAACGCACCTTACTTTTGTTTTACTAACATGTTTAGAACTGCTACTCTTTACTACAATGCAAGCTCACCCTAGCTCCTTATCATCGACATGATCATTCCAGTAAGTCACCCTGGCTGAGTGGTTGTCCTTGAAATAATCCGGTACAAATCATTACTGAGAGCTCAATTATCCACCATTAGTTCACCAAAAAAACATCCAGCTAACTATTAAGGCTAATGATCATTCTTCAGAAGCAGATTGCAGAATACTATGATTGCTCCTTGAACGATAATCATTTAGCAGGAAAATTCAAATGTTCAACATGGATTATCTGGTTGGACTGGAAGGAGGGATCGTGTACCCTTGCTCTCCCCTTTTCAGCGCTTCAATGGCAATAGAGGAGGCAGGGATGGAGCCAACTCCCTTGTGTGCTCCTCCTGGTCACTAGCTCTCGGATGAGCCCTCGTCCCCTTGCTCTCCTCGTCCACGCGCTAGCCACTGCCGCACAACCTACCAGACCACCTATCGCAGTAAAGGTAGAAAATCAATCCGATGATAATTACAGTGGACAGTGCATCAAAATACCAACCTAAACTTCTCCCTGAAGAAAAGAGTATCCAACATAACAGTGTAGGGAATAATGAATTTGTCATCTAGACGTAAAGAGAATTTTTGGCATGAACTTGGTGTTGTGTAAGGTCGGACATGGGGCCCATCATCATGGCAGAGGGGGCACTACACCAACAAGAAAAGCAACATGGTGCCATTGCTTCAAAGCATACATGATGATGTATGAGATGGAGAAACAAGATATAAAACAATGAACCTACATGAAAATGGTGATAATGCTAGTGACGAGTTCACACTGGAAAGACCGATTGTATGTGCCCTTCTCTATTTGATATTAATATTCATCACCACTGAATCTCTCCACATAATAACGAAGACAATACGTGCCCTTTTCATGCTAGACAAATATAAGGCTGTGACAGTACGTGCCCTTTTCATGCTAGACAACTATAATTACATCAGAAGGTAGCTATTGCAGTTTGTGACAAGCTACCTGGTCTTCCCTCAACAGGGCATGATTTTCAGCACAAAGCTCATCACACACTCCCATGGAACAATCACGGTATACATCCCAAAGGTCACCCTTAAGCATGCCATCAGCAAGGCTGTCATGTCCAAAACGAGATCCTTTTCTATATTTGATTACACAAATTAGCAAGTCGGCACGAAAAAGTAAACAACCATACATTAACAGCGAAGCGTAAACATGTTATAATAATTAATTAATGCATGAAGCAACAAGAAAGCATAGAAAAAGCAACCTACTCTTAAGGTTCGACACACAAAATTTTAATAGATATTTTGGCATTGTATTCTTCCTAGTATGCTTAGTGTATGCTAGAAAATGATCGTACTTTAGTTATACATTACACAAAGGTAGACCCGGAAGAACCCTTGGCTGACCGCTTCAGCAATGTATTTCAGAGCAATTTAGCATTGTATTCTTCATGGCGCTTCAGATAAGGAAGAAGGAAGAATGGACGGTGCCCAAGGAAGTGACCAGTGGGCATCAGTGGCAGGGCTAGACCATCTTTCTCGATTCTCTGTCTTCCCCGTCTTCCTCGGCTTTGACGCGTGATCATAAGAGAATTATAGCCTTACTGAATTAACTTCTATTTCCCTGGAAACCTACCCAGAAATTAATTAGGGAAACATTGAATGGCCATGCTACAAGTTCGCAAGTAATCCTACGGACCAACAAGAAGTACTTGCTCACATCCGGCCCACGGGCACGCGCGAAATATAAGGTACATGATACCGAACATCACATGACAACCGGCAGTATCCAGAATATATTTGAACGATTACTACGCTAGCAAACATGCTAGCACATACATAAAGCACGACAGGAAGTTAGACACAAGAGAGAGCAACAAACCCTGATGAACAAAACGGAGATGAAGCAACGAACATAATGGAGACGCAATAATGGGCGAGATCATAAAACTGTGAAATATAGAAATGAATCCGTCAGTACACGACCACAGTAGGCAATGATGAAGATGCAAGCAAGAAACACTCGATGTTCAGAGAAGCAAAAGAAAAATGATTTACCGGGGAGGAGGGGCACGTTGGTGGTCAAGAGCAGGAGAGATGCGAATGACCGGCTGATGACCCTCAACCGTAAGGGATCTGTTGCAGCGTTTTCGATAAGTAAGAGTGTCGAACCCAACGAGGAGCAGAAGGTATTGATAAGCGATTCTGAGCAAGAAATTACTACAAGCACTGAAAGATAACTTTTAGGGGTTTTTCTCGATATAAGCAACAGGAATGTAAAGGCAAGTAATGTAAAAACTGAGAGTAACAAGTGGCCCAATCCCTTCTTAGCGAAGGAGAGGCCTAGCAACTGAACTTATAAAGACTAAAGCGTTCTTGAGGACACACGGGAGAGGTAGTCATGTGCTTTCGCCATATTCCGTATCGATACTATGTTATGTGTTGATAAGTGTTGGTGGGTGGATCTATGCTAGTGCACTCTCTAGACTAAGATGAATGCACTCTTATGATTAAACACCTTGCAAGCATCCGCAAATACAAGATAGAATTTAAGGCAAAAGCCTAACCATAGCAATACGATCGAGGATCCATTATTCCCTTATGCAAAAGCGTGCAAACTGGGGTTCAGGTTTCTGTCACTCCAGCAACCCACCATAAGCATTCTTTATACACAATGTATTCTCCTAGGTCCTTAATAAGGCGAAGTGTTGGGTGTTCGACTCACACAACACCACTAGTAGAATGACAACGCAACTTAAGTATCAAACAACACATATTACTTCAACAACATATGACTACTAACAACAAGACTTTCCCCATGTCCTCAAGAACTAAGGTAACTACTCACAAGACATAAAAGAGATCATGATCAGTGGGGATAAATATGTGATAAACAATCTGGACATAATAATATTTCTCCAACAAAACTCAATAGCATTCACCACAAAGTAGTAATCAACACCGATGGAGTAGAGAGGATAGGTAGTACGAGTTACAACACGAGTTGCGATGGTAAGATGAGATTTGGATGAAGATGGAGATGGTGCTGGTGTTGGGGATGATGTTGATGATGATCTCGATGATGCCCGTGATGATGGTGATGACAATGGCGACGATCTCCCCTTCCGGGAGGTGATCTCCCCGGTGGAATCTTCCCGCCGGAGATGCCCTTTTCTTCTCTGTAGGTTTCCGCCTCGAAGCGGCGGCGGAACTCCGTAAAAAGTCCCGTGCCTAGGGTTTTCGGAGGACGGAGAATATATATGCAAAAGGGGGCGACCAGAGGTGGGCCAGGGGCTCCAGGCGCCCCCCCCCCGGCGCGGCCAGGGGGGTCCCAGGCCGCCTGGGCACCCTGTGGCCCCCCTCTGACTCCCCTTTTGCGTGTCTTCGTTATTCTTCTGAAAAATACCTCCCGTAAATTTTCAGGTAATTTGGAGGTGTTCTTCTTCAGCAACTCAGCATCCACTTTTTCCTGCTGAATCCTGCGTCTGCTGTTTCGGTATCGGAAAGTTGCAAACTGTGTAAAATAGACCAAAACAACATAAGAACATCATCATAACGTGAAATATATCAATGAATAAGGATAAATTATAATACAAAATAGTGATGCATTTTGGACGTATCAACACCCCCAAGCTTAGACCTCGCTTGTCCCCAAGCGAATATGAACTCGGTAAACCTGTCCACAAGTTTAGAGAGTGAAGTGTCGATAAATAGAATATGGACAAGAAGCATCATAGTCTCTCCACCAACTCAAATATCCTCAGCAACAATCTTCAACTCATAAGGCTCTTATGAGAGAGTGTCAACACTTATATTCGAAAGTAGGACCAATGGAAACTCATTATATCATGGCAAACATGTCCTTTGGTCAAAGAACAACAAATAATTTTAACTTTTGCTTTTGATGGGATTAATTGAAGCTTTTTGAAATAATAAGTTAATAAGCAAGAAGTGAAAGTGTTAACACGAAGGAATATATTTGCCTTAGCTGGGCATGACAAACAACTTACTTATCAAATGATAATGTCAACAAGGATATGATATGACAAATCTTAATGCAGCTTTATATGAATGAATCTTTATCAACATCAAACGTCTGCTCTCTTTGAGAAATAGAGGGAAGTAGAAATAACTGACTCAACTTAAAATTAAAAGATAGGCCCTGCTCTAGGGTAGTAGGGAAAACTCATGTGCTATCCTCAAATCAAACAGAATGAAAACAAGTTTTGAGAGGTGCATGATTCGTCAACGAATGCTAATAGATAACTCAATTACTTCTTGGACTGGACAAGTTTCGAGGAACGGCTCCCGTATGAGGACGATAACATCCTCTTATTCTCCTTTGTTTATCACTGCCAAAGTTTTCTGATTTCTCATGAACAAAGCATGAAGGAGGGTTTGTTTGTTATATTATTTTTAATACGAGCGCACTCAATGCCAGTTCCTTTTCGTATTATGGGTTTGCACATTTTACATGCAATCCCGGGGTGAAGCTTGTCCAACTCAAAAAGGTCTTGAATTAGCTACTACTTCCTCATGAGCTAAAGCAGAGGCACAAAATAAAAGATTTTGAACATTTAAGGATAACACATAAATTATATACTTTAGGAGGTGGTAGTGGAGTACCACGAGTAGGTAGGTATGGTGGACTCATATGGAAGGTATTAGCTTAAGGGTATGGACGCGCAAGCAGAATTCCGCTTAGTACAGAGTTAGGCTAGCAAAGGTTTTGAAAGAGCAGACAACTGATGATGACTAAGATGCAAAGCATTATAAAGCATGAACATTGAAATAAGCATAACACATCAAGTTGTCTTCCTTGTCAACATAACACTTGAAGCATAATAACATAAAGGTTTTGGCTATGTTGATACTTTAAGAGAATCATGCTTGTTGTTAAGACCAAAGCTATGTTTGCCAAGATTAAATAAAGTTTCATAGCCATACCTGACATAAGGTCAATACTCCCCATAAGAATCATCATATAAGGTCGATTGCGTGAAGAGAATACCGAGTGCAGCAAAAAGAACCGATAAACTTCTCATTAATACTCCATCATAGACGACTCCACACTCACGGATACAATTCTACACCCAAGGGGTGATAGACCTCAATGCACACACCTATCTCATATAATAACCTCCCTAGACATGATACGACTCTACTTGACTTCTGAAAGACAAAAGGTAAAAGATAAAGATACCGGCCACTCCCCCAAGCTTGGAACAAGCCAAGGGAATGCCATTACCACGGAGATTTCACCCATATTTGTTGGCGTTAATCACGTAGTCCTTGGCGAAACGCTTCCATGGATATCTTGCTAAAGTCTCTTGTGAGAGGCTCATCTTCTGAATCCTGCATTCAGCACCCAAACTCATGCGCATAAATCTTAGTTCATACTCACAGTTCTGGTTATATAAATCATCAATTTGCGCTTGGAGTTCTATAATTCTGTCTTCAGATGCGGCGATTCTTTCCCACATCTCCTTCATCTCCTTCAGAAAGTAGTTCTTCAGCTCGTTGGTGATGTCAAAGTTAGCTTCGACACCACGCTCGATCATCTTCTTGTACTTGAAGACTTCCTGCTCCACTTCTTCCAGCCTGGCCTGGACACTCCCCTCCTTGATAGGTCCCTTCAGATCTTCTTGATGAAGGACGCCCTCCTTCATCTGAACAACCTGAGGGTGCTTCTTCACCTCAGCGAGGTAAGGGTTGATGACGTACGTGTCCTTGGGGGAACTTGGAGAAGCCATGGCACCTAAATTTAGCTGAAAGATTTCCTGGCAGAAACAGATCGAAGAGAAAACACGCGAAATCGCAAGATACGTTGCCGGAACAACCCGGGCAAATATATAGGAAAAATTTATGCACAGAAAGGAAGGTAACGGACCAAAGCGGGGTCGGAGACGGGCACCAGGGTGTCCAGGCGGCCTGCCGACGCGGCCAGGGGGGGGGGCGCCAGGGGGGCGCCTGGACTCCCTGGTGGTCGTCTCCGGCTCCACTTCGACTCGAAATTTTACTAATTTTACGAAAACTCGTAATACGGAACTTTTATGATGTTTTGTGGTGTTTTCTTACCGTACTACATACCTTTTCTTTATTCTGCTTCTGCTGGCGTCTGAAACAGGGCTGCAACATGTTCTTCGTGGGTTGTTGTGTATATTATATTCACATCAACATCGACAGGGTCTCCTGCTATGTAATGTTTAAGTCTTTGCCCATTCACAACTTGAGGTTTGGTGCCTTCAAAATTATTAATCTTAATTGCGCCAGATCGATAAACTTCTTCAATATGAAATGGTCCTTCCCACCTGGAAAGTAGTTTACCTGGAGAAAACCTGAAACGGGATCTAAACAACAAAACTTTATCACCAACATTAAATTCACGTTTCAGAATCTTCCTATCATGCCACCTTTTTACCTTTTCTTTGAACATTTTAGCGCTCTCGTAAGCTTCACTTCTCCATTCATCTAGAGAAGTCAAGTTCATGAGACGCTTCACACCAGCTAGTTTTGGGTCAGCGTTAAGCTCTCTAACAGCCCCGAAAGCTTTGTGCTCTAGCTCTAATGGCAAATGGCAAGCCTTGCCATACACCATCTTATAGGGGGACATGCCCATGGGGTTTTTGTAAGCAGTTCTATATGCCCACAAAGCATCTCCCAATTTATTTGACCAATCCTTCCTATTTCTGTTTACTGTTTTCTGCAAGATCAACTTAATCTCTCTATTGGTGAGCTCAACTTGCCCACTAGTTTGAGGATGATACGGTGAATCAATTCTATGATTAACATCGTATTTAGCCAAAGCTTTTCTAAAAGCTCCGTGCGTGAAGTGTGATCCTCCATCGGTCATGAGGTACCTTGGTACACCAAACCTAGGAAATATTACATCCTTAAGCATTTTCAAGGATGTTTTGTGATCAGCACTTTCAGTGGGGATTGCTTCAACCCACTTGGTCACATAATCAACAGCTACTAAAATGTGAGTGTACTTGTGCGAAGAAGGAAAAGGACCCATAAAATCGAAACCCCAACAATCGAAAGGTTCAATCACTAGTGAGTAATTCATAGGCATCTCATTCCTTCTACTAATGTTACCAACTCTCTGACATTTATCACAAGCTAAAATATAATTTCTAGCATCTTTAAAGAGAGTAGGCCAATAAAAACCTGATTGAAGAACCTTATGTGCAGTCCTCTCGCCGGCATGATGTCCTCCATAGGGACTGTCATGGCACCGTCTGAGAATTTCCTTCTGCTCATGTTCCGGGATGCATCTTCTCACGATCCCGTCGGGACCTTCTTTGAAAAGATGTGGGTCATCCCAAAAGTAGTGCCTCAAATCATGAAAGAACTTCTTCCTTTGCTGAAATGTTAGACCTGGAGGCAAATACTTCGCAAAAATAAAGTTAGCATAATCTGCATACCAAGGGTCGGAAAGAGGTTGTATTTTTACAACGGCAAGTTGCTCGTCTGGAAAACTATCGTTAACTGGGATGGGGTCATGCGGTATATCTTCCATTCTTGAAAGATTGTTCGCTACCGGATTGTCTTCCCCTTTCCTATCAACAATCTGCAAATCAAATTCTTGGAGAAGGAGTACCCATCTGATAAGCCTTGGTTTGGCATCCTTCTTTGTCATAAGATATTTAATGGCAGCATGATCAATATGAATTATAACTTTAGAATCAACAATACACTGCCTAAACTTATCACAAGCAAAAACTATAGCTAAGAATTCCTTCTCAGTAGTAGCATAATTTCTTTGAGCACTATCAAGGGTTTTACTAGCATAATGTATAACATTCAATTTCTTATCAACTCTTTGTCCTAAAACATCTCCAACAGCAAAATCACTTGCATCACACATAATTTCAAAAGGTAAATTCCAGTCAGGTGGTTGTACTATAGGAGCAGTTATTAAAGCTTTCTTAAGGATTTCAAAAGCTTCCTTACAATTTTCATCAAACGCAAAAGGAACATCCTTCTGGAGAAGATTAGTGAGTGGTCTCGAGGTTTTAGAAAAGTCTTCAATAAATCTTCTATAAAAACCTGCATGACCGAGAAAACTGCGAATACCTTTGATGTCCTTTGGATAGGGCATCCTTTCAATAGCTTCGATCTTGGCTTTGTCCACTTCAATTCCCCTTTCGGAAATCTTGTGACCAAGAACAATTCCTCCATTAACCATAAAGTGGCACTTCTCCCAGTTGAGTACCAAATTTGTCTCCTCGCATCTCTGCAAAACTTTATTAAGGTTGTGAAGACAATGGTCGACGAAGAAATCGTCCATGAAGACTTCCATAATATCCCCGCAGAAACCATGAAAGATAGCAGACATACACCTTTGAAAAGTAGCAGGGGCATTACATAAACCAAAAGGCATACGTCTGTAAGCATAAGTACCAAAAGGACAAGTAAAAGTGGTCTTCTCTTGATCGACAGTGTTACCATGAATTTGGGAGAAGCCAGAATAACCATCGAGATAACAAAAGTGGGTATTTTTGGATAACCTTTCAAGCATTTGGTCGATGAACGGCAACGGGTAGTGATCCTTCCTGGTTGCCTTGTTCAACTTCCTGTAATCAATACACATTCTATATCCAATAATAATTCTCTGAGGTATTAGTTCATTTTTATCATTAGGAACCACAGTTGTACCTCCTTTCTTAGGAACACAATGTACCGGACTTACCCACTTACTGTCAGCTATAGGGTAGATAATACCTGCGGCTAGAAGCTTGAGAATCTTAGTTCTCACGACATCCATCATCTTTGGGTTCAACCGTCGTTGATGATCAACAACTGGTTTAGCATCAGGCTCAAGGTTGATAGTATGTTGACAGATAGATGGACTAATCCCCTTAAGGTCATCAAGGGTGTAGCCAATTGCGCCTCGGTGTTTACGAAGTACTTCCAATAATCGCTCTTCTTCATATCCTGAAAGGTTAGAATTGATAATAACAGGATATACTTTCTTTTCATCTAAATAAGCATACTTGAGCGTATCGGGAAGAGGTTTAAGATCGAACACCGGGTCTTCTTTCGGTTTTGATAAAATCCCCAAAGGTTCAACCGAAAGGTTGTGCTTCAGGATAGCAGGCTGCCTCAAGAATATTTCATCTAGTTCATTTCTTTCCTGCATATGTAAATCATTCTCGTGGTCCTCCATGTATTGCTGCAAAGGATCATCAGGGGGAATAGCAATAGAGGCAATACTTTCAATAATTTTATCATCACTGGTAAATCAGTACCACGAGGCTGCTTAGAGAACTTAGAAAAATTAAATTCATATGGCTCACCATTGAATTCAACAGAGACTTTACCTTTCTTGCAATCTATTATAGCTCCACAAGTTCTAAGAAAAGGTCTACCAAAAATGATGGGACAAAAATTGTCCCTGGCTGAACCAAGTACCAAAAAGTCGGTAGGGTATTTTACCTTTCCACATAGGACTTCAACGTCCCTCACAATTCCGATAGGAGAGATAGTTGATCTATTTGCAAGATGAATAGTAACATCAACTTCTTCAAGTTCACAAGGGGAAATCTCACCGATGATTTCTTCATAGAGTGAATAAGGAATAGCACTTACACTCGATCCCAAATCGCATAGCCCATAATAATTGTGATCTCCTATTTTAACAGATACCACCGGAGTACCTGAAATTGGGCCTTTGTTCCTGGCTGTGACAAGGTTAGTGGAAACAGCACAAAAAGTTATATTGGAATCCAAAACATCATCAGTAACAAGGTCTTTAATCAATGCAACTCGAGGATCGACCCTGATCAGGTCCTCAGGTTCATCAACTTTTCTCTCACTTTTATTTATTATGCCTGTCACAAGAGAGTGCTCCTTTATCCTCGTGGGAAAAGGAGGCTGTTCATATATAACTGCAGGCAAAATAGGCTCAGCAACATAAATATCAATAGGTTTTTCTTTAAAAGGTGCATGGTGCTGGTCTCTATTCTTTTTAAAAGAATCAACATGAGAGGCAAAATTCTTACACAAATCAATCACTAGATGGGAATCAAGACCAATCTTAGAGCAAAAAGTATTGAAGTAATAAGTTTCCACATAGCTCTCAATATAATCATGTTCATAATTTATAGCGGGTTCAATACCTTTATCAATTTCCCAATCTTCGGTATTCCTCTGGATTCTTTCAAGGAGATCCCACCTTTCTTCAACACTCTTCTTCTGAAATACCCCACTAGAGGAGGCATCCAGCATCTCCTTATCCTGACGAGAAAGCCTGGCATAAAAATTTGTAAGTGTAATTTCCTTGGGAAGCTTATGAATAGGGCATTTGAGCATTAGAGACTTCAATCTCCCCCAAGCTTCAGCAATGGTTTCTCCGTCACGAGACCTAAAGTTATATATAAAATTCCTGTCTCGATAAATTTCATGAAGAGGATAAAACTTAGTATAAAAGAGAGACATAAGCTCCTGCCAGTCCAGCAAGTGTGAGTTATCGAGGAGCCCATACCAATCTGAAGCTTTATCTATAAGGGATACGGCAAACAATTTCCTCATGACAAACTCCCTCGATACACCTGCAAGCTTAAATAATGAACATAGTCGTGACAAATATAGCAAGTGTTCACCGGGATGTCTGTCTCCTGCATAACGATTAGCCAAAACATAATTGATAATGCCAGCTGGTATTCTATAAGGCACAATTTCAGTAGGGGGAGGATCAACCACCACAGGTGTGGGGTGTCTTCCCGCAAGCAACGCTCCAATAATAGGGTTATCCATAAGGACAAAGAGCAGCAATAACAAAAATAAAAACAGAATTATAAAAAGACTTTCTTACCAGTTTCGCTTTACCAATAGCGCTACGCTCCCCGGCAACGGCGCCAGAAAACGGTACTTGATGACCCTCAACCGTAAGGGATCTGTTGCAGCGTTTTCGATAAGTAAGAGTGTCGAACCCAACGAGGAGCAGAAGGTATTTATAAGCGATTCTGAGCAAGAAATTACTACAAGCACTGAAAGATAACTTTTAGGGGTTTTTCTCGATATAAGCAACAGGAATGTAAAGGCAAGTAATGTAAAAGATACTGAGAGTAACAAGTGGCCCAATCCCTTCTTAGCAAAGGAGAGGCCTAGCAACTGAACTTATAAAGACTAAAGCGTTCTTGAGGACACACGGGAGAGGTAGTCATGTGCTTTCGCCATATTCCGTATCGATACTATGTTATGTGTTGATAAGTGTTGGTGGGTGGATCTATGCTAGTGCACTCTCTAGACTAAGATGAATGCACTCTTATGATTAAACACCTTGCATGCATCCGCAAATACAAGATAGAATTTAAGGCAAAAGCCTAACCATAGCAATACGATCGAGGATCCATTATTCCCTTATGCAAAAGCGTGCGAACTGGGGTTCAGGTTTCTGTCACTCCGGCAACCCACCATAAGCATTCTTTATACACAATGTATTCTCCTAGGTCCTTAATAAGGCGAAGTGTTGGGTGTTCGACTCACACAACACCACTAGTAGAATGACAACGCAACTTAAGTATCAAACAACACATATTACTTCAACAGCATATGACTGCTAACAACAAGACTTTCCCCATGTCCTCAAGAACTAAGGTAACTACTCACAAGACATAAAAGAGATCATGATCAGTGGGGATAAATATGTGATAAACAATCTTGACATAATAATATTTCTCCAACAAAACTCAATAGCAT
Source organism: Secale cereale (assembly GCA_902687465.1). Taxonomy (NCBI): domain Eukaryota; kingdom Viridiplantae; phylum Streptophyta; class Magnoliopsida; order Poales; family Poaceae; genus Secale; species Secale cereale. The sequence continues at coordinate 163,846,334 of LR738709.1, forward strand.
TCACCACAAAGTAGTAATCAACACCGATGGAGTAGAGACGATAGGTAGTACGAGTTACAACACGAGTTGCGATGGTAAGATGAGATTTGGATGAAGATGGAGATGGTGCTGGTGTTGGGGATGATGTTGATGATGATCTCGATGATGCCCGTGATGATGGTGATGACGATGGCGACGATCTCCCCTTCCGGGAGGTGATCTCCCCAGCGGAATCTGCCCGCCGGAGATGCCCTTTTCTTCTCTGTAGGTTTCCGCCTCGAAGCGGCGGCGGAACTCCGTAAAAAGTCCCGTGCCTAGGATTTTCGGAGGACGGAGAATATATATGCAAAAGGGGGCGACCAGTGGTGGGCCAGGGGCTCCAGGCGCCCCCCCGGCGCGGCCAGGGGGGGCGCGCCTCCAGGCCGCCTGGGCACCCTGTGGCCCCCCTCTGACTCCCCTTTTGCGTGTCTTCGTTATTCTTCTGAAAAATACCTCCCGTCAATTTTCAGGTAATTTGGAGGTGTTCTTCTTCAGCAACTCAGCATCCACTTTTTCCTGCTGAATCCTGCGTCTGTTGTTTCAGTATCAGAAAGTTGCAAACTGTGTAAAATTGACCAAAACAACATAAGAACATCATCATAACGTGAAATATATCAATGAATAAGGATAAATTATAATACAAAATAGTGATGCATTTTGGACGTATCACCGGCTCCGGACCGTGTTCATCTCCCATCTGTCATTGCAGCTCCCTCTCCTCTTTCCTCTCTCTTTCTCCCTCTTCTCCTTCTCTCTTTCCCTCATCTTCTCTCTCTCTCTAGAAGGGACAGGCTCATGGCGCTGGACCGAATCAAGCACCCCAGCCGTCACCCTTTGCCCGCAGGTCGCCGCCGCTGGCGGAGATGCTCACCACCATGCCGCATGCCTCGGATCCAGCGGGATCCTCTACTCCTCCACCTTCTAGCAAGAAGACCCTGGCGGCTCGTTGCGTCCTCCCCGTCGGCTTCCTACCCAGAGGCTGGCCCACGGATATCCCCTGGCTCGCAGTGGCGGTCGTCCCTGACCACTTGCGCGGCGGCTTCCGCGCGGTGGCGTGGTCGTCGGACAAAGAGGAGCGAGGTGGAATAGCGACGGCGGTGGCGGCTGACAAGGAAGAACGGAGGAGGAGGAGGGAGTGCGGCGTTGCGGGGCATGGGAGGCTAGGGTTTTTGTGGTGGGTCCGTGGGTGTTGGGGACCTGCGCCACTTGAGACGAGACGTGGTGCGGTGCGCGCGGGGCTGACTGGCGAATCCCTCTCGCACACCAGTGCGGCTGACCCAGCCAATACGTGGGCGAGAAGAGCCCACCCATCATTGGGCTGAGAAAACAACTGCAGGTGAAAACAAGAATTACCAGGAGGTGAAGATCTGACGGTTCAGACGCAAAACGAGGATGATCTAATGGCCAGGAAGGCAGCAAATCGGGGGATCACCATGGAGCCAAGTTGGCTAGCAACCTTATAGGTTAGAATGGCCGATGCATAGGAAGAGTAGTTGAATATAGAAACATTGTCGACAAATGGAGTAAGTAATACAAAAAAGGATGGCATGATATAATTAACATATATGATGCTTGGATAAACAACATGGCATTGTATAATTCACAAATATAATGCCTTGCAACAAGATATCATTGCATAATTCACATATATAATGTCTTGCAACAAGATGATATTGCATAAGTCACATATATGGTAATTAGACACTAAATATGTGGCAATCACACAAATCATGTCTAAACTAAGCAAATAACATGGCAATGCAAGACACCATATGCACGATATGAGCAATATAACCCTGCCAAGTTAGCATGCACCTGGGGGGGGGGGTAGGACTAGTCATCTGTCTTTGAATCCTCCTATGAGGAGTGATACGTCTCTATCATATCTACTTTTCCAAACTCTTTTGCCCTTGTTTTGGAATCTAATTTGCATGATTTGAATGGAACTAACCCGGACTGGCGTTTTTTTCAGCACAATTGCCTTGGTGTTATTTTTGTGCAGAAATAAAAGTTCTTGGAAAGACCTGAAAATCCACGGAGAATATTTTTGGAAAATATAAAAAATATTGGTGAAAGAATCTAAGGGAGGTGACCCACTGGCTGTCCACAATGGTGGGGGAGGCGGGTGCCCCCATGCCTTGTGGGTCCCCCGCAGCTCCACCGACCTCAACTCCAACTCCATATATTCACGTTCGGGGAGAAAAAAATCAGAGAGAAGATTCATCGCATTTTACGATATGGAGCCGACATCACCCCCTATTTTCCTCGGGAGACCAGATCTGGAGTCCATTCGGGGCTCCTAAGAGTGGAGATCGTCGCAGTCGTCATCATCAACCTTCCTCCATCCCCAATTTCATGACTTTCACCGCCATGTGTGAGTAATTACATCGTAGGCTTGCTATACGGTGATGGGTTGGATGAGATTTATCATATAATCGAGTTAGTTTTGTTAGGGTTTGATCCCTAGTATCCAATATGTTCTGAGATTGATGTTGCTATGACTTTGCTATGCTTAATGCTTGTCACTAGGGCCCGAGTGCCATGATTTTAGATCTAAAACTATTATGTTTCCATGAATATACATGTGTTCTTGATTCGATCTTGCATGTTGTAGACACCTATTATGAGTCATGATCCGCATACCCCAAGGTGACAATAATTGGTATTCTATCCGATGATTGTCCTAGTTTGAGGAGTTCATGTATTCACTATGTGTTAATGCTTTGTTACTGTTCTCTATTAGAAGGAGGCCTTAATATCCCTTAGTTTCCAATAGGACCCCGCTGCCACGGGAGGGTAGGACAAAAGATGTCATGCAAGTTCTTTTCCATAAGCACGTATGACTATATACGGAATACATGCCTACATTATATTGATGAATTGGAGCTATTTCCGTGTCACCCTAGGTTATAACTGCTGCATGATGAATATTATTTGATACCTATCATTACTGATCCATTGCCTACGAGTTCGTTTCATATTGATACTTGCTTTGTTACTTCGTTACTGCTGCTGTCACCATCACTACAAAACTGCTACAGTTACTTTTGCCACCATTACCGTTACTTTCACATTACTTTGCTACTAAATACTTTCTTGCAGATATTAAGTCTTTCAGGTGTGGTTGAATTGACAACTCAACTGCTAATACTTGAGAATATTCTTTTGGTCCCCTTATATCGAATCAATAAATTTGGGTTGAATACTCTACCCTCGTAAACTGTTGCGATCCCCTATACTTGTGAGTTATCAAGGAGCTATCCGTAACCGGCAAGACATGCACTTCGTCAGATAGCATTGATTGCTCTGAAGACGTTGTTTTCACTTCAGATTTTTCCATGACCATGTCGGATGGTTGATGCACAGGAAGAGTAATTGAATGTACTAACATTGTTGACAAATTTAATATGTAATAAAAAGGATAGAATGATATAATTCACATATAAGATGACTGGCTAACCAGGATGGCATTGCAAAATTCATATATATGATGCCCGGCTATACAACATGGCATTGCATGATTCAAATATATGATATAGAAACTAAACAGATGTCATTCACACAATTCATGTATAAACTAAGCAGATGACATATTTTATGTATAAAGTAAGCAATGCAAGGGACCATATGCATGATATGACCAACAACAACATGCCAAGTGAGATCAAAAGACATCACGGGGTGAATAGGAGTGGTCTGCTCCCTCTAAATCCCCCTCTGAACAGTTATCTTCCTCTTGATTACAGTCTGGAATGGGGGTGGGGGTTGCTTTCGCGACCACCATGGAGGGCCGTCTACATGAAATTTTATTAGCACGCAAGGCTCGTATCTTTAGCTCTACATGTTCAGTACCATTGTGTACAATAGCTGACATGCATAGGAATAAAACATAGTGAGATTATGTAAGGAGTGCGTACTGTGGATAGACCCAAAACCAATGATAGAGGCAGATAATAGCTTCAGTTAAAAATACAGATAATGGCTTCTTTAATGTTTCTTTCCACCCAACATGAAACTCGTATTAGACACCCGAGATTGACCAGATAGTAGACATATAGTATTGATTGTTGCCCCAATATGTACCCCACAACAATTAAAAAACTCAAGCGTTAGCATTAGTTTGGACCTGAATCGGAGTCTAATCGGTGAACAGGACGATAAAGTAGCATGTCATCATGTTAAGCGATGCATAACGTAAGCAGACACGAAAGAGTGCGACCTCTCTTGCGGACCTGTGTAGTCCTCAAGGTAATCTTCTCAGTTAATGATGGTAATGCAGTTGGCGTGGCTGCCGGCCGCAGGGAAAAAGATCTAAGGTGGCGAAAAACAGTTTGATGGGCTGATCCCTCCTGTGGTGAACCCTTCCATTGTTCGAGCAGCTGAGCTGGGGTGGACCACAACGCAGCAGGAGCGGGAGAAACCACACAAGGTTTTCTTTTACACATATCTGTAACAGAAGTAATTCTATAAGGGCTTGTTTGAATTGGAGGATTCTAACAATGCAGGGATAGGAAATACACAGGAATAGGATAGGAATGCATGTGCAAAATAGAGAATTTAAAAACATTGGATTTCTGTGAATTTGGGTGTTTGGTTCACAAGAATTGGAAGATCACAAAAATGCAAAGAAGCATGGTGAAATTAAGTCAAACCACAAGAAAATGTACAGTTATAATGCTATTACGTGACTATCTCATAGTCTTGTGCTTCATGAATAGGACTTTGAAAAGGAGGCCAAGTGGATATTAAAATTCCTATAGTTTTTCTTTCAAGGCGACACTAAAGGAACAAATCCTACAGTTTTCCTTTGCTCCATTCCTTTGAACCAAATTCATGAATAGTAGTACCATAGGAAACTTTCTAATTCCTATGTTTTCTTCACTTTTACTTTCAAGCTCTGGCGATTCTAGTAGGCAGGCTTGAATACTGAAAAGCCTACAGTCCAAAAATTGTTTTTGTGCTACTTCTATTACTTTGGACCCAGGCCACTGCCCTACTATCTCAAATCCCAGGCCCATCTAGAAATGCACAGCTCAAACGCCCAAAAATAAACAATGATGGCTTCCGAGAGAGTCCATCACGGATAGCTAGTTTGCTTGGTACCTCACTATTTGTTATAAGGAGAAACTAATCGTATTTAACGTTAATACGTGTGCTCAGTGGACAATATATATAACATGCAGAGTAAAAAAAGCGATGCAACAAGTGTACAACCTCTTTGGCGAAGCCATGTCGATCTCAGAATCATTTGGTTGGTTGCTCAGGATGCTGCAACTAATGGCAGTTGGGGAGGGGAAAAAGATCTTAGGTGCTTGGAGATGGAGCCAAGGGTACTGCTCGGCTGTGATGGAGGGTTTCGTCGTTGGAGCAGCTCCGGTGAGTTGCATGATGGTGAGGCTGAAGCAAGACAATAGAGGCAATGTTAACCTGAGTGGAATTCTAATAGCATTTCCAATAGATGACGTAAAATACATAACCACAAAGTGCTAGATGTAAAATACATCAACCGTTTATCTCTGAACTTAACTGTTGAAACTGAATTTTATTATCAAAACTGAACGCACTAGTAGCAGAAAAGCAATAGCAGGAGCAATGCCCAGAGGAGGAACGCGTGTGAGAGCCGGGGCAGCTAATCATGTAGCAGCATCTCGGGTAGCAGCTGCAGGGGCTCGAGTGAGAGCAGGATCTACTGCTCGTGCATAAGTAACGCGAGCAAGAGTAGAGCAGCAGCGCAAGCAAGAGCAGCAATGCAAGCGAGAGCAAGAGCAGACCAGGCAGGGGACCGAGAGCAAGAGTAGAGCAGTAACGCGAGCGAGAGGCAAAGCAGCAGCATCTCCTACTGATGTGGACATGGCCGCCGAGGGAGGGACATCATACAAGAAGTGGCCGGCGACACCGCCATAGATGCAGCTGCGGCATGGCAGCTCAGGACCGACCGCGGGCAGCATCGTGAGATCAAATCAAGAAGAAAATGCAGGGATTACTGTAGAACCTCTTTGGTGGCGCCGATTAGGCCTCAGCTTCATCCGAGGAATCGGTGATGGTGCAGCTCTTTCGATGGTGCAGGTGAAGACGACATTGTGGGAATGGAGGTGGCGCGAAAGATGAGGCGAACGTTGGGGAAGCTCCTTGGTGGTGGAAGACGGGGTGACTGAACCGGTGGGACGACGAGATCGATGATGCATCCTCATCCGGTGCGGTGGATGAGGGACGTCGGGCTATTGTGGTGGACGATGTCGTCGGGGAAGAGGCTCTGGCTGGGTGGCGGGCGGAGGAGAATGTGAAGCCTCGTGGGTTTTTGCGGCCTCGGTGTGCGATTGGGGAGCGAACGGGATGGGAGGGGGGTAACCATGGCTTAGGGACGCGCTTGTGTGAGATGTGGGATAAGTTACGAAAGTAGCCCCATCAAATTTGAACTAGGTGGTTCTTTTGGTTCAAGGGTATCACGAGAATTTCGCATGTTAGTATTTCGCAGGAGGTGGGAATTTTTGTGCCTATGTAATTTTGGGATAGTAAGGCGCGGGTTGAGATCGTGGGAATTTTAGGAGCACAACGAGACAAAGAGATGTCAAATTTTTTGGGATAACAAGTCGTGGGTTGAAATTTCCGGACAAGCCTAATGTATACTATACCAAATCAATTCACACTTCCCTCGACGAAAAAACGAAAAGAAATCAATTCGCACTTCCCTCGATGAAAAAACAAAAAATAAATCAATTCACACCACGCAAGAGAGTCTAGTCCCGTTTTATTGTATGAGTTAATACAAACGCCATTCAAAACTTGGAATCCATGCTATGTTCAATTAAAATATTTCGCTACATGTATAATGCATGTAACCTACTACTCGAATGAACGTTTTAGTGCATTCCAAACGTATATACTACCGCTTTGATATGAGCTAAATTTGAATTCGTTTCTCTATTTGAATATGATCTACAATCATGATTGTTGTCAAGTTAAACCATTTGAATTTGTTTCTCTATTTTAATAAGATCTAGAATCATCATTATTATCAAGTTAAACCATCGTTTGTATATTATTATCATGCCCAATAGGCGACCCTATCCTCAAGGATCTCGAAGGTTCCACCAAGGATAGAAGCACATATTGAAACGCTTTGCAAGGTGCATATCATTACATCGTACCATTACATAATAGATGGGAATACATACAAAAGGCATGCAATTGCCACATGAATACAACAAATATCATACACAAGACAGACATCCGACTACAAATCAGAACACATGAAAACACAAATGACATCCACCCTGGTAGACTAGGCTGCCGACCAGGAACCTATCCCAAGATCGATGAAGAAGAAGAAAGAACTCCAAACAAGCAAACGTCGCTCTCACGTCATATCATCGCATTACCTTTACCTGCAACTGTTGTTGTAGTAATCTGTGAGCCACGAGGACTCAAGACTAGCAAAGCTTAGTGGGTATGGAAAGGATATGTGGTGATGTTGCATCAAACGACTAAGCATTTATATGGTGGCTAACTTACGATTTCAAGAGAAAGACGATAAGTTACTCATAATGGTCGCAAACTAGTAGTGATTAATAAGTGATCCTGAACTACCCACGAGTCAAACATAACCTCACCATGTTCTCTTCCCAAACTTGCTCGAAAAGAGACGATCATGGTTACACACACGGTTGGTATATTTTTTTACGGATCCTCTATCAAGTTCTTTACAACTAGATATTATAAATTGGCAATCTTCCACATAACCACGGGCACGGCATTCGAAAGTTCAGACCCTGTAGGGGTGTCCCAACTTAGTCCATCACAAAGTCTCACGATCAGCAGAGGTAAAACCTCCATCTTGGGGACAACCCGATCAAACTCGGAATACCGATGCACAAGATATTTCGACAATGGTAAAACAAATCCAGCAAGACCTCCTGACATGCCGACACCCTGATAGTATTCGCGCGTATCTCGTCTCAGGCCATGACCGGATAGGTCAAGCTACGGTTAAAACAAAATCCTTGGGGTTTCGACATGGCGGCCCCGCAGGCTGCCCAGTTTGCACCAACACTCATGAGGAGCACTGGCCCAGGTTGTTAATTAAGAATCCTTGGGTACCGGTAAGTCCCTATGCAAGTTTTAGTTATTAGGCAAATGGTAAAACCAATGTTGGGCCTTGCTGGAGGAGTTTTATTGAAAGCGAACTGTCAAGGGGGGCCCATAAGCCCCGATCACATTAAGAACAAAAAATCAAGGAACATAACACCAGTTTAGCGAAAACTAGGGAGGCAAGAGGGGAACAAAACACGAGGCAAAATGCCGAGCCTCGCACACTTTACCAAGTATATATGTCCATTAATTAAATAAGATATATTGTGATATTCCAAGATATCCATGTTCCAACATGGAACAAGCTGCAACTGCACGTGCTACTAGCAACACTATAAGAGGGGTTGAGAAAAGTGGTAACATAGCCAAACAATGGCTTGTTGGGATGATGGAAAAGGTTAGAGGTTGTTTCATGGCATATTGGGAGGCTTGATAAATAAGTGGTGGATAGCGTGACATCGCGATAACATCGAGACAACTAGCATAACAAAGATAGTAGTGAGATCCAAGGTGACGGTTATCTTGCCTAAGATCCCGCTAGGAAGAAGATCGAGTCCATGAAGTAGTCGAACGGGCATAGATGAACAAGCGTAGTCGAACGAATCCTCACGATCACAAGGAAATAGGAACTATCGAGAAGAAGCACAACCGTAAAGTAGCAAACAACATGGTAAACACACAATACATAAACATGACATGATGATCAACCAAATAGGATGCATGACAAGGGTACATGATGCTACTCATGGCAAGATATGAAGCATACAAGATCTTCACATAAAAGGAATTTTAAATGAGGTCGGAAATACCATATAACAATTCAAGAAACTCCCCATATGAAAATTTTGAAATTGGTCTAGATTTTAATAACACATTATGTCAAAGTTGTTAAACAGCAAGTTAACATGCACCATGATGATGTACACGATTTTCTAGTCAAGATAGAAATAAAGTTTATTTAATTCGGAGCTAGGGCCTAGAAGATGAGCAAAACAAGTTGAACATGGCATTGATGCAAAATGCATTCAAATATCAAGCACACACTCTCAAAACATAGATGCAACATGAAATTATGAAACTACATGAAAAACCAAGCAAGTTTCATATAGGACATGCTCCAAATAGAGCCACGGTTCAACACATACACATGAAACAAGTATTAACAACAAACTGTCCAAAACAACAACTAGGCATATTGCGAGCATGGAAACGACATGCTACATGAACTTGATTGGCACAAACATTGCATGCACTTGAAGTACAGATAACATGCTTCAAATAACATTAACATTCAGGTTCATAGGTATCAAGATTAACCCAATATGATCAATACAAAATGGAATTTTATAACACAGATTATGACTTAGTGAAAAACTGGGCATACATGTGAGCAGAGTTAACATGATGACATGTTGGAGGCATGAAACAATGATCTACAATGCAATACCATGGCAAATAAAAGCATGGCATGAAATTACAGGTTATACGTGGCAAAACATGGTTACTAAACATCTTCATATACCCTCTATATCAATGGCATTCATCAAGACAAGATTGCAAATTATAACAGATTCTTAGACTTACTAAAAAACAGAGTTTGACAAAAAACAGATTCATGATGCATACTTTGAGACAACAAAAGTATATGCTATAGGAACTTTTAATGGCAACAAAGAGCATGGCAAACATTTACTAAACACCATTACCAAAACAACATTACTGAGCATGATCATTTGAGCAACAGATTTGATGATAGCTTTAATGCGAAAGGGGCAAGTGATATAAATAGTTTCAGACTTAGCAGATTTTCAACAAAACAACAACATTATCATAGCATGATTGCAAGCTTGTTTCACTCACCACAAGGCATATATGACATGCAAATAATTTTTGACACGAAAATGAAGCAGAGTCATGTTGAGAAGATGCCCATATAGCACATGCATTAATTCACACAAAAATAACAAAAGGACAAGTTATAACAGTTTTTAGTAGTTAACAACATGATGCACTTTTGCAACAGAGTTTAACATATCAAAATAAAATCTAATATGAATGCAAAGCACACCATCATGTAGAGCACATAGAGAAGAACATTTTTATATATCATACACTCTAATCGGACCAACATGCACAAAGTTATGGCATCTCAAACATGCACACATTATGCTAAAAAACTGGGGACTTAGCCGAATTTAATCCTGAGTCAAACGGGATGAAGGGATCCGGGATGGAGAGGTAAAGCGTTGCCCGGGAGTGCGTTTGGTTGGAGGGACATGGCCAATTCGGGACGACGGCGTCCAGATCATGGCATAGGAGGTCGGCCACAGCGAAGCTCGACGCCGACGAGGTTTCCGACGACGGGACAGCGCGCGGAGTGGCCGGGGAGGCGGGGCGAGGCGGATCCGGGCCTGCTCGGCTGGATCTGGCAGGAGGACGGCGCTGTAGGCAGAGGACGGAGACGAGGCAAGCAACATATCTTGAGGCCGGCGGCAGCCTCCAGCGCGGCTGGACGAGGCGATGTGGTTGGCGGGGCTCGGGAGGAGCAGGGGTGGGGCTCTCTTGGGTCCGCGAGATGGCGGCGGAACCGGTCGGCGGCAACGAACGGGGCGGCGGGGCCGACGAGGCCCGGCACGCCGGCGGCGGGCACAAGGGAAGGGATCGGGAGGCGGTCACGCAGGCCTTGGTGGGCCACGTCTGGGCTAGGCGGGCCGTGGTGGTGGGAGCGGGGCAGGGGGCGACGTGGCACGCCCATAGTGGCTGGAGGGGCGCTGGCGCGGTGAGGTGGTGCGCTTCTGTTTGCTGGAACGGCGGCGCTGGCAGCGGTTTGCCCGTAGGGCGGTGCCAAGTGGTGGTGGGGAGGTGACTGGCGCGGATTTTGAGGAGGGGTTGGTGGTTGTAGGTTAGGGAAGGCTAGGTTGCCCAAAATGGATAAGGGGGTGTCCATATGTAGCATATTTTGTTAGGGTTTGGGCTCTATGGAGAGTTTTCCAGCCGTTCGATGTCGATCGGACGGCTCCGGCGAGAGGGGGTAGGTAGTTGGGCTAGGTGGGCTGCATAGGAGGGTTGGGCTGAGAGAAGAGAAGAGAAATGCAGCCCGACACAGGTTCCCATATACCGGAAACGTTCGACGAATAAACCGGCAACTGTGCCGCAATGGATACTGGTTGGGCTATCAAACGGACTCCGAATGCGACGGAATTTGGCTGGCAGTCTACCTATGTTATAATAAGACCGCACACCAACTTTCGCCTCATTCTGCGAACATATTTATGCCATTTATAAATAATATTTCGAAGGTGCCGCGGGGCACGCGAGTGTGTCTGGGCTCAGGATGGACAACAAAGAGAAACGGGGACCTGACAACTACGGACGGTGCAAATTTTGAAAACATGCAAATGAAATGCACATGATGACATGCAAAGTGTAACATGCAAGTGAATGACATGGCAACGACAGCGAATAAACGGAAGACATATGGCGCATCGGTCTCGGGGTGTCACAATTATCTACACAGCACACCACATGATTACTGTCAAGTTGAACTATGTGTACTATATGAACTCGAACTCGATTTTTTCAATCCACTTTATGTTTATTTCAAATCACAGTACATTTCAAGCTCTGGATAGATCTTAATAATCTAAACCATGTCTCATATGTATAATGTGTTTATCACATAATGTATGGTGCCCCGCCCTCTACGCCTACAAGTATTTAGCTATGAGTTGCAAACGCCACACATTATCACAAATTCAAATAAAATGTGAGATTATTCGATATCACATAATGTGTGGTTTAGATTATTTGTTATTTAGTTGTGAGCTGGAAACGCCACCCATTATCACAAATTCAAATAAAATGTGACATTGTTCGATAAATAGTATGGTTTAGATTGTTCGATATTTAGCTCTGAATTGCAAATGCCACACATTATCACATTATAGTATAACATATCCAAAACCACACCACGCGTATCATTGCTATATTCATGCATGCATAGATTTATAAAACTATGATCTCTTATTCAAATATATGAATCCACTTTCATATTGAATTATGATCTTTGTTAGTCTCTTACACCCACACAATCCTCTAACCTTTGTAGCTAGAACTAACTTTCTCTTGTGCATGCACACGCCCTCCCCCTCCCTCCACATTCTATCCATCGCACACATTCATTTATTTTCTTTATCTCGTTCTCCCACGATCTCCACAACTCCTTCTTTCCGACACACACCGATTGATAGACCTCTGTAGTGATGTGTGCCTATCACATCCACACACACTCGCCATCTCCTCATTTCTCTGTCCATGCCTCATGTCTCTCATACGGTCCCACACACGTGTAAACTCTCGCCCCTCTTTTCATCGATCTCATAATCGCACACTCCACCCCCTATCTAGTAGGCCTGTCGCACCACCTCCTAGCTCCATTCCTCTCTCTCTCTCTATCCGTCTCTCTAGGCCTTATTTTCATCTAACAAATGGATGTACACCGACCGATCTCCCACTATACATATAGTTATCTACATCATTTATAACTCGTTTTCCCTGCGCGCTGATCGATCTACCTCATTAGTTATGTCTCTGCCTTCCTCCGACACACAACAATTGATCTACCAATCTAGTTAGGTATTATTACCAAACACGTATGGCCCCCCTTCATCATCCATGCATGGCCCCCGAC
>LR738709.1:163868671-163954755 GCA_902687465.1 Secale cereale
CCCCCAGCGTGACCCGCCGTGCAGGGTGCCAGCGCACGATGAATAAAGCTGCCAGGTGGTGCATGATACGTCTCCAACGTATCTATAATTTTTTATTGTTCCATGCTATTATATTATCATTCTTGGATGTTTTACAACCATTTTATAATCATTTTTTATCATTTTTTGGTACTAACCTATTGAGATAGTGCCAAGTACCAGTTGCAATTTTCTGCAAGTTTTTTACATCACATGAAATCAATATCAAATGGAGTCCAAACACTGCGGAACTTTTTTTATGGGCCAGAAGACACCCAATGGGATGAAGCTGCACCTGGGGGGGTGCCCCGAGGGGGGCACAACCCACAAGGGCACGCCAGGCCCCATGGCGCGCCCAGGTGGGTTGTGCCCACCTCAGTGGCCTCTCGCACCGCCTCTTTACCCTATAAATTCACAAATATTCCGAAACCCTTCGGGGCAGACCTAGGTCAGAAGTTCCGCCGCAGCAAGGCTCTGTACTGCATGAGATCCAATCTAGAGCCCTTTCCGGTTCTCCGCCGGAGGGGGAAATCATCACCGATGGCCAACTTCATCATCCCGGCGGCCACCATGATGATGAGGGAGTAGTTCACCCTCGGGGCTGAGGGTATGTACTAGTAGCTATGTGTTGTATCTCTCTCGTGTTCTTGATGGCACAATTTTATATCGGGGGAATTGTTAATATAGTCGGATCATATGGTGTTTTCCCCTCTCTATCTTGTGATGAATTGAGTTTTCCCTTTGAGATTTCCTTGGATTGAATACTTTTATGGATTTGAGAACACTTGATATATGTCTTGCAATTGAATACTCGTAGTGACAATGGGGTATCATATTGATCCACTTGATATATGTTTTGGCACTCAACTTGCAGATTCCCAAAGTGACATTGGGGTTATCTATGCATATGGGTTGATGCACGCTCTTGTCTTTGTTTCTCTGGTAGGAATCTTGGGGCACTCTTTGAGTATTATGAATCTGAATTTGTCTTGGGGTTATGATTAGTACGGACTCTTGATAGATAGATCGAAAAGGATAACTTTATGTTGTTTTAGTACGAACTCTTGATATATTGAACGGAAAGAATAACTTTTGTAACATCACAAATTTTCAATTTGGAATGTATTACGATTATTAGCTAAGCATCTATGCATTTTATTATTATATTTTTGAGTGTCATTTGGAAATTTCAGAGGCATTTGAGTTTTATCTGACTTTGGATTCAACTTGGCATCTTAAATTTATTTCAAAACTCTGACAAACACTTGTTCAAAAGTGTGAGAGGAGCTAACATGACACTCCAAAAAGTCAGAAGAAGTCAATGCCAAAAGTTTTGAATTCAAATTTAAGTGTCATTTGGGTTTTTTTTAGAAAAATATTTTTTTATAAAGTTTTTATTTAGCCTCTGAAAAATAGTTCATCTTGTAGGATTTATTTTTCTGAATTTTTTGATATATATATATATGTCCTATATTAAAATATTTTTATTTTCTATCAATACATTATTTTCTCATTGTCAAAAAAAAAAACATCCACGGGCCGTGAAAGGCCCAGCCTTCCTCACGACCCAACTTGGTCGTCTCCTTCCTTTGGTCGTTCGTTCACAGAGAGCGCACAGAGCATCATCCAACCAGCGCCCCCACCCCTCCCCTTCCTCTCCCCCGCTCCAAAACGCCTCTGAACGGAACCCCCTCGCCTCCCTCGACCCCTCCCATCCCCTGGTGCGCCTCAAAGACAACCATAATGGCCGTCATGAGCGCTTGAAACTGCAGCCATTAACACAATCTCGCCCCACCCAACTCTGGACCTCCCCAAGCCCTATAAAAGGCACCCCGCGAGCCCCTCTCACCCCTCGTCCGAAGCCCTCTCCTTCTAGAGATTTTCCCCCTCCCTAACCTCGCCAATTGTTGCCGTAGTTCGTGAATTCCGGCAACCTCTCATCGTGTGTACATGAAGCTATCTACAACCACACCTTGATCAAGTGGTTCACCTCATCGTCCTCTACATCGTCCTGCACGCATCCTTCGCTGAAGCACACCAGAGCCGCCTTCTTCCTCGTCTCCGGCGACAAGTCCGGTGAGCACCAGCCAGCCAATCAGAGAGCACCACTTGTCTCTGGCCGAATTTTTGTTCTTTTTCCAGTATTTTTCTAATCTCAGATTCTATACCAAATCTTGTTTCTAGTATATCTTTTAGTCTATAGATCCGATTTAGTTGATTCATTTTCCTACGAGTTCGTAGAAATATCCTCTATCCAGAGAACCAAACGAAATATATTTTTGAAAATTTTAAAAATTTGAATTCAAGCAGATCTGAATTCAAACTTCGTTAGGTCATAACTTGAGTTTCGTAACTCCGGTTTGGGTGATTCTTTTTGCTAATCGAAGCTTGTGACATCTACCTTCTGTTAAAACCAAAACCATTTATCTTTGTTGCTGTAAAAATTATATTCTGTACAAAAACTTTATTTTGGTGTGTTTGGAGTTTTCCGAAGTCTTTTATTTGTTTTCTTTTTGGATCCTTGCTTCTATGCTTATGTATATTATTGCTTGCTTACGCTAGATCATTCGGAGTGCGAAGCTTGCTACTACGAATCTTTAGAGTTCAACGAACGTCAGCAAGGCAAGTTCACACTTTGATCATAATTTTCAATACCCAGTTTTTACTATGCATTCGTTTCACCCTCAAAGATTGCATGAGTAGGATTGGGAACTTGTGGATATGCTTTGTAGTTTATGTGGTAGGAACCTATGACCTTTTATCACCCCGGGATATATTCGTTATATCATATATTGCTTAGCCATGCTCGTAGACGGGGATTGGTATGTGTGATCAATGCAAGTTACGAGAGATAATAAATTTCGGGACAACATAAGGTGGGAACTTTAATACACATCTGGGTGGATTGTTTGGGGCACCTGGAGAAACCAGTGCTTGCCCAAGGGGAATCCTGGAGTACCGTGTGATTACCCTAGGTCCGCCACCCAGGCTCAAAGGGATCATAAGATATTTCATGCCTAGAAACTTCCGTGTGCAGCCACAAGCCATTATGGGCTCTGGCATAGTTGAGTAAGTTGTGTGACCTCTTTCCGTGGTAGACTAGCTGATGTAGGGGAAAGTAGGTGTACCGGTCTACCCAGGGTTTGGAGGAAATACTTCAGAAAGACTATGTCTCGATCTTCCGATCATGGAGGTGGTCGAGTCATGTGGGGAAAAGTGCGCAAACCTCTGCAGAGTGTACAAACTAATCATGATTAGCCGTGTCCCCGGTTATGGACAACTTGAGTATCAAGAAGTGAATTATTGGTTGATCTCATCACTCTATTTAATGGAATTATTGGGTTACTAATAACTTGGGAATTTTGGGATTGAGTTGGAGGAACCTTCTCAGTAATGGCTTTTAATTTTGTAGTAAATAAAAATTTATTCCTTTGTTGTAGGGTAAAATTGGCTTTATGCAAAAATTAAACTTAGAGCCTCCACCAGCTAAATTTGCATATAGGGATAGTTTTTTTCATTATTATTATTATTATTCTATGGTGTGAAATTGGCAGCATATTCCATGTGCTGACCTACACGGCTGCAACGTCTCATGTTGCAGAGTTTTCCGACGAGGAGTAAAGGTGCGATAGGTCGCTGTTCTGCACTCAGTTTGCCGTGGAGTTGGATGGACTCATTTACCTTCGATGCTTCCGCAGTTATTTTTATTTAGATGGCCTTTGGCCATATTATTGTAATAAATACTCTTTTGATGACCTCGATGAAATAAAGTGTGTGATTGAACTCTGTTATAATTCATGGAGTATTGTGTGTGTCAGCAAACCGATCCAGGGATGACACTTAAGCACAGATACTTCGATCCATTTGGGTCGGGTCGCTACAAGATGGTATCAGAGCACACGCTGACTGTAGGACGCGACCACTAGGAAATGGAATACCATAGGAAGAAAACTCTATTTTACCACGTCCTTATATATCCGTTGGTCTGTACTCTTCTCTATTCGTTTCTATCTCTTCTCTACTTCAATTCAATAGTTGTTGAACCCCATGACCAAGTTGCTTAGCTGATGAGACCAAGACCCATGAAGACATCATTGACGAAGAAGAAGAAGCTAGAATTGACTTTGATTTGAGAAGATTTAGTTCAGACCACCAGTACCAAAGGGAGTCCAACGAATGATTGCGGTAGTATGAAGAGATCATATCTCTTGTGGATATGACCTTACCTGTAGGTTTTGCTTGTGTGGTGTGATTTGTGTGAATTGCTTGATTTGAAGTTTTATTGCTATCATAAGCATATGGGTAGTGATTTCTCTCATTAGGCCCTTATTCTGTTCTAATTTCTCATCCACTCTAGACCGAACAGATGCCTCCGAGACGTGACCCGGAATTTCCGCCGGAACTTACCCAGTTGATCTAGAACCAGAATGCCCTCATGCAGCTACTCATCCAGAATCAAAACCAGAACAACAACAACAACCCACCGCCACCACCCCCGGTCGACAACCTTACCCGTTTCCTGAGGTTGAACCCACCAGTGTTCTCTAGCAGCACGGAGCCGATCGTTGCAGATGACTGGCTTCGCAAGATCGGAAGGGAGCTGACCACTGCGGGATGTACTGACGCTGAGAAGGTGCGCTTTGCCGCACATCAACTGGATGGACCAGCTGCTTCGTGGTGGGAGAATTACACCACCACATTCCCCATAGCAAATGTGACTTGGGATCAGTTCCAACAGGCGTTTCGTACTGCACATGTTTCAGCCGGAGCTATGAGTCTGAAGAAGCGTGAGTTCCAGGTATGCTCCCGGAGACGTGGCTGATGATGCCGCTAAGCAAGAGAAATTTCTGGAGGGACTAAATGATGATCTGGGACTTCAGTTGACCGTGGCTACCTTTAACAATTCGCAAGAGTTGGTTGACAAGGCTCTCATTCTAGAAGGCAAGCAGCAGCAGGTGGAAAACCGCAAGAGGAAGTATGGACAGGGAAAGTACAACTCTGGAGTTCAGCAGAAGCCCCGCTATACCCCGTACTCGGGAAATAATGGATCAGGCTCTGGCAAGTATGGTGGACACACTCACCATAACCATGGAGGACATTCACATCATGGAGGGAATGGACACAACCATAATGGCCATAGGAATGGCAATGGAAACGGAGGAAACAACAATCAGCATCACTCCAACCCCGCTACACCGACAAAGAAGGATCCGAGCCACATTACCTGTTTCAAGTGCGGGAAGACCGGACACTACGCCACCGAATGTCCCGAGGCGAAGAACGGGAATGGCAATGGAAGTTCTGGAAAGAAGCCAAATCCTTTTACCAGAGGTCAGGTGAACCATGTCAATGTGGAGAAAGTTTATGACCAGCCTGACGCCGTTGTTGGTAAGTTCTTGATTAATTCATTTATAGCCCTTGTTCTTTTTGACACTGGTGCATCGCATTCATTCATATCAAGGGGGTTTGTGGATAAGTTTAAGTTGCCGACCGTAGCCCTTAAAACACGAATGTTAGTGAGTTCCCCAGGAGCAGAGAATATGGCTAGTCGGGGATGTTTTCAGTTGCCATTGACCATAGGGAGACACGTTTTCCCCACAGACCTCATCATCCTGGAATCACAAGGATTGGACGTAATTCTAGGCATGGACTGGCTATCCAAGTATGAAGGGAATATTGATTGTGCCAGTAAGTCGATTCTTCTCACCACCCCAGAGGGGAAACGGATCAAGTATGTGTCGAGGCATACGCCAAGGAGGACTCAAGTGAATTCTCTTTCGGGAGTTGTTCAGGAAGAAGTACCAGTTGTGAAGGATTATCCCGATGTTTTTCCGGAGGAACTACCAGGCATGCCACCGGATCGGGACATAGAGTTTTTTTATTAAATTGTTACCAGGCACCGGACCAATATCCAAGAGACCGTATCGGATGCCGGCGAAAGATCTGGAGGAAATTAAGAAGCAGATTAAGGAATTATTGGAGAAAGGTTATATTCGACCGAGTTCATCACCTTGGGGAGCCCCAGTGCTTCTAGTTGAGAAGAAGGATGGATCCTTGAGAATGGTTGTAATTTACCATGCGTTGAATGAGGTGACGATCAAGAACAAGTACCCTCTGCCGATGATCAATGATTTGTTTGACCAGCTACAAGGAGCAAAAGTTTTCTCAAAGATCGATCTTTGATCTGGATAACACCAGGTGAAGATTCGAGAACAGGATATACCCAAGACATCCTTTACCACAAGATATGGGCTTTATGAGTATACGGTCATGTCTTTTGGTTTGATTAATGCCCCTGCCTATTTTATGAGTACGATGAATAAGGTATTCATGGAGTTCTTGGATAAGTTTGTTGTGGTATTCATTGATGACATATTGATTTACTCGAAGAATGAAGAAGAACACAAGGAACATTTGCGCTTGGTTCTTGAGAAGTTCAGGGAACATCAGTTATATGCAAAGTTCAGTAAGTGTGAATTCTGGTTGAAGGAATAGCAGTGGATCCTTCGAAAGTTGAAGCCGTCACCAAATGGAAGGCACCCACCTCAGTCGGAGAGATTCGCAGTTTCCTTGGACTTGCAGGATATTACCGAAGATTTATTGAGAATTTCTCCAAGATCGCAAAGCCCATGACAGAGTTATTGAAGAAAGACACCAAGTTTAATTGGACCGAGGAATGTGAGGCCAGTTTTCAGGAGTTGAAGAAACGTTTGGTCACAGCCCCAGTTCTAATTCTTCCGAATATACCCAAGGATTTTTAGGTATATTGCGACGCTTCTCGTCAGGGACTTGGATGTGTTCTCATGCAAGAAGGAAGAGTTGTTTCATATGCCTCACGTCAACTTCGACCCCATGAGCGGAATTATGCCATGCGTGATTTGGAGTTAGCAGCCGTAGTGCATGCGCTCAAGACCTGGAGGCATTTTCTTACTGGAAATCATTGTGATGTTTACACGGATCACAAGAGTTTGAAATACATCTTCACGCAAAAGGAGTTGAACCTCAGGCAGAGAAGATGGTTGGAGATCATAAAAGATTATGACATGAAATTGCACTATCACCCAGGAAAGGCCAATGTTGTGGCAGACGCATTGAGCCGCAAGAGTTATGTCAATACCCTCACAACAGGAGGATTACCTCAGGAGTTAATTGATGATCTCAGAGATCTCCGATTGGAGATAGTACCACGAGGTTTTGTTGCCGCAATGGAAATTCAATCCACCTTGTTGGGAATGATCCGAGAAGCCCAGAAGTTAGACAAAGGTATTGCGGAAATAAAGGAAAGGATGAACCAAGGAAAGGCAGAAGGATTTCGTGAGGATGAACACGAAACCATATGGTTTGAGCAGCGTATTTACATGCCCAATGACACAGAGATCAGGAAGTTGATTCTTTAGGAGGCTCATGATTCGCCTTATTCGATACACCCAGGAAACACCATGATGTATTTGGACTTGAAGGAAAGTTTCTGGTGGACAGGTATGAAGAAGGATATTGCCGAGTATGTAGCAGTATGCGACGTATGTCAGAGAGTTAAGGCAGAGCACTAGAAACCAGCAGGATTACTTCAACCTTTGCCGATACCGGTTGGAAGTGGGACAAGCTTGGCATTGACTTCATTACAGGATTACCTAGGACCCGATCAGGCTATGATTCTATTTGGGTAGTAGTTGATTGCTTGACCAAGGTACCTCACTTCATCCCCGTGAAAACCACATATACAAGTGCTAAGTTGGCCAAGATATATATGACCAGGATCGTATGTCTGCATGGAGTTCCGAGGACCATCGTATCAGATAGAGGAACACAATTTACCTCAAAGTTTTGGCATCAGTTACACGAAACTTTGGGTACCAGGCTAGAGTTCAGTACAGCCTTTCATTCGCAGACAGATGGGCAGACCGAGAGAGTCAATCAGATTCTGGAGGACATGTTGAGAGCTTGTGCACTAGATTATGGATCTAGTTGGGATGATAATTTGCCATACGCACAATTCTCATATAACAACAGCTATCAAGCTAGTTTGAAGATGGCCCCTTTCGAAGCTTTGTACGGAAGGAGGTGTAGGACACCATTGATGTGGGATGAAGTTAGAGACCGTAAATTATTCGGACTAGATTTAATTAAAGATTCAGAGGAGAAAGTCAAAATGATCCGTGACAGACTCAAGGTAGCCCAATCCAGACAAAAGAGTTATGCTGATACTAAACGCAAGGAAGTAACTTATGAAGTCGGAGATAGAGCATATCTTCGTGTGTCACCACTTCGAGGTGTTAAACGGTTTGGAGTTAAAGGAAAACTAGCACCACGATTTGTGGGGCCTTACAGAATTTTGGAACGCATGGGTGAAGTTGCCTACAAGTTGGAATTACCCGAAGCCTTGTCAGGAGTTCATGATGTGTTTCACGTTTCCCAGTTGAAGAAGTGCCATGCGGAGATGGCCGATATTCCTTTGAGAGATACAGTGCCACTTATGAGGAGAAGCCTGTCAAGATTCTTGAGTTTGCCAACAGAGTTACCCGCAGCAAGGTCTCAAATTTTGCAAGGTTCAGTGGAGTCATCATACTGAGGAAGAAGCCACCTGGGAACGCGAAGAAGATCTTCGACAGGATCACCCACACCTTTTTGCTAGCCAACCCGAATCTCGAGGGCGAGATTCATCTTGAGGGGGTAGGTTTGTAACAACACAAATTTTCAATTTGGAATGTATTACAATTATTAGCTAAGCATCTGTGCATTTTTTTATTTTTTTAGGGTCATTTGGAAATTTCAGAGGCATTTGAGTTTTATGTGACTTTGGATTCAACTTGGCATCTGAAATTTATTTCAAAACTCTGACAAACACTTGTTCAAAAGTGTGAGAGGAGCTAAAATGACACTCCAAAAAGTCAGAAGAAATCAATGCCAAAAGTTTTGAATTCAAATTTAAGTGTCATTTGGGTTATTTTTTTTAGAAAAATGTTTTTTATAAAGTTTTTATTTAGCCTCTGAAAAATAGTTCATCTTGTAGAATTTATTTTTCTGAATTTTTTGATATATATATGTCCTATATTAAAATATTTTTATTTCCTATCTATACATTTTTTTCTCTTTGTCAAAAAAAAAACAGCCATGGGCCGTGAAAGGCCCAGCCTTCCTCACGACCCAACTTGGTCGTCTCCTTCATTTGGTCGTTCGTTCACAAAGAGGGCATAGAGCATCATCCACCCAGCGCCCCCATCCCCCCTTCCTCTCCCCCGCTCCAAAACGCCTCTGAACGGAACCCCCCCGCCTCACTCGACCCCTCCCATCCCCTGGTGCGCCTCAAAGACAACCATAATGGCCGTCATGAGCGCTTGAAACTGCAGCCATTAACACAATCTCGCCCCACCCAACTCTGGACCTCCCCAAGCCCTATAAAAGGCACCCCGCGAGCCCCTCTCACCCCTCGTCCAAAGCCCTCTCCTTCTGGAGCTTTTCCCCCTCCCTAACATCGCAATTTGCTCGCCGGAGTTCGTGAATTCCGGCGACCTCTCACCGTGTGTACATGAAGCTATCTACAACCACACCTTGATCAAGTGGTTCACCTCATCGTCCTCTACACCGTCCTGCACGCATCCTTCGCCGAAGCACACCAGAGCCGCCTTCTTCCCCATCTCCGGCGACAAGTCCGGTGAGCACCAGCCAGCCAATCAGAGAGCGCCACTTGTCTCTGGCCGAATTTTTGTTCTTTTTCCATTATTTTTCTAATCTCAGATTCTATACCAAATCTTGTTTCTAGTATATATTTTAGTCTATAGATCCGATTTAGTTGATTATTTTTCCTACGGGTTCGTAGAAATATCCTCTATCCAGAGAACCAAACGAAATATATTTTTGAAAATTTTAAAAATTAGAATTCAAGCAGATCTGAATTCAAACTTCATTAGGCCATAACTTGAGTTTTGTAACTCCGTTTTGGGTGATTCTTTTTGCTAATCGAAGCTTGTGACATCTACCTTCTGTTAAAACAAAAAACATTTATCTTTTTTGCTGTAAAAATTACATTCTGTACAAAAAGTTTATTTTGGTGTTTTTGGAGTTTTCCGAAGTCTTTTATTTGTTTTCTTTTTGGATCCTTGCTTCTATGCTTATGTATATTATTGCTTGCTTACGCTAGATCATCCGGAGTGCGAAGCTTGCTACTACGAATATTTAGAGTTCAACGAACGTCAGTAAGGCAAGTTCACACTTTGATCATAATTTTCAATACCCAGTTTTTACTATGCATTAGTTTCACCCTGAAAGATTGCATGAGTAGGATTGGGAACTTATGGATATGCTTTGTAGTTTATGTGGTAGGAACCTATGACCTTTTATCACCCCGGGATATATTCGTTATATCATATATTGCTTAGCCATGCTCGTAGACGGGGATTGGTATGTGTGATCCATGCAAGTTACGAGAGATAATAATTTTCGGGACAACATAAGGTGGCAACTTTAATAGACATCTCGGTGGATTGTTTGGGGCACCTGGAGAAACGAGTGCTTGCCCAAGGGGAATCCCGGAGTACCCGTGTGATTACCCTAGGTCCGCCTCCCAGGCTCAAAGGGATCATAAGATATTTCATGCCTAGAAACTTCCGTGTGCAGCCACAAGCCATTATGTGCTCTGGCATAGTTGAGTAAGTTGTGTGACCTCTTTCCGTGGTAGACTAGCTGATGTAGGGGAAAGTAGGTGTACCGGTCTACCCAGGGTTTGGAGGAAATACTTTAGGAAGACTATGTCTCGATTTTCCGATCATGGAGGTGGTCGAGTCTTGTGGGGAAAAGTGCGCAAACCTCTGCAGAGTGTACAAACTAATCATGATTAGCCGTGTCCCCGGTTATGGACAACTTGAGTATCTAGAAGTGAATTATTGGTTGATCTCATCACTCTATTTAATGAAATTATTGGGTTACTAATAACTTGGGAATTTTGGGATTGAGTTGGAGGAACCTTCTCAATAATGGCATTTTAATTTTGTAGTAAATAAAAATTTATACCTTCGTTGTAGGGTAAAATTGGCTTTATGCAAAAACTAAACTTAGAGCCTCCACCAGCTAAATTTGCATATAGAGATAGTTTTTTTCATTATTATTATTATTCTATGGTGTGAAATTGCCAGCATATTCCATGTGCTGACCTACACAGCTGCAACGTCTCATGTTTGCCGTGGAGTTGGATGGACTCATTTACCTTCAATGCTTCCGCAGTTTGCCGTGGAGTAAAGGTGCGATAGGTCGTTGTTCTGCACTCAGTTTGCCGTGGAGTTGGATGGACTCATTTACCTTCAATGCTTCCGCAGTTATTTTTATTTAGATGGCCTTTGGCCATATTATTGTAATAAATACTCTTTTGATGACCTCGATGAAATAAAGTGTGTGATTGAACTCTGTTATAATTCATCGAGTACTGTGTGTGTCAGCATACCGATCCAGGGATGACACTTAAGTACAGAGACTTCGATCCATTTGGGTCGGGTCGCTACAACTTTGAGGTTGTTTCGCTGAGGGGTGGTCATGTGATCCAATTATCTTAGCATTGTTGAGAGATTGCACTAGCGAAAGCACGGACCCTAGGCCTTGTTTTCCATCATTGCAATACCGTTTGTGCTCACTTTTGTTACTTGGTACCTCGTTGTTTTCTATTGTTCGCACTACAATAACTCATATCTACTATCAATATTACACTTGTATCACCATCTCTTCACTGATCTAGTGCACCTATACAATTTCCCATTGTATTCGGTGTGTTGGGGACACAAGAGACTTTTTAATATTTGGTTGCAGGGTTGTTTGAGAGTGACCATCTTCATCCTACACCTCCTACGGATTGATAAACCTTAGGTCATGCACTTGAGAGAAAAGTGCTACTGTCCTACAAAACTCTGCGCTTGGAGGCCCAACACGTGTCGACAAGATTAAAGTTGCATAGTAGACATCAAGCTCTTTTCTGGCGCCATTGCCGGGGAGGTGAGTGCTTGAAGGTATATATTTATATCTGTAAATCGAATCGTTTAGTTTCTTGTTTTATCACTAGTTTGGTTTTGTGAATGAAAATGAAAAATGGAATTGAGGTTGCATCATATTATTGATCATCTTTATAATATCTTTCTTGAAAATGTTAGTTTGGAAAATTGTTGTCAATTGTTAGAAGAAGAAGTCAATAGAATGTTTGGCACAAAATATTTGAATGATGAGCATGATTGCAATGTTCTTAGTATGAATTCATTGAATATCCATGATGCTAATGATATGAAAGCCATAAGCTTGGGCATGCTATATTTGATGAATATGATATTTTTTGTCCCCGAAGTTTTGATGAGAAAATTTATTATGATGATTGCATGCCTCTTATTTATGATGATTATATGGATGAAAGTGGATTTGGAGAGGTCGTGACTTTATTTAGTGACGAATCCACTACTTTGGAGGATGTTTCAGTTGACTATGATAACATAGTTGCTATCTATGATGATTATGGTGATGACATGTATGATATATTGAATAATGATAACCATGAAACTTGTCATCATGACTTTAATTTTCAATCTCATGATAGTTATTTTGTTGAGTTTGCTCCCACCACTATTCATGAGAATAAATTTGCTTATGGGGAGAGTAGAAAAATTTATATGCTTTTGCATCATGAAATGAATGATTTATGTGATGGCTATATTGTTGGATTTATTCATGATGCTAATGAAATTGTTATGAGGGAGGAACATATGCTTGTAGGAATTGCAAAAATATCAAGTTTCCTCTCTATGTGTTGAAAGTTTTGAAGTTTTCCTTGTTTTGCCTTCCTATGATAGTTGATTCTTGCTCCCATAAATTGTTTGCTCACAAAATCCCTATGCATAGTAAGTGGGCGAGACTTAAATGTGCCAGTCATATGCTTCATGATGCTCTCTTTATGTTTCAATTATTATATTTTATGTGAGCATCATTGAATTCATCATGCCTAGCTAAAAGGCATTAAAGAAAATCCCTTGTTGGGAGCCAACCCAATATTTATACCTACTGTTTTTTTGTGTTCACATGATTATGCTACTGTAGTAATCATGTTTCATAGATTTTTTTTCAATAAAGTGGCAAGCAAAGCCTTAGGATCATGTTGGGTGATAGTAGATTTGATCTTGCTGAAAAACATAAACTTTTGCGCTCACGAGAAAAATTCTCATTTTTAACAGAAGAGTGCTTTGAAGTTGATTCTTTTTTCAGAAGTTTAATATACAAATTTCCCACGTGTCCCTATTTTTTTCAAGATTTTTAGAGTTGCAGAAGTATGGTGAATGTTCAGATCATTACAGACTGTTTTGTTTTTGACAGATCCTGTTTTCAATGCGTAGTTTGCTTGTTTTATAGTTTCTATGGCTTTTATTGATCAATATAAATTGTAGAAATGATATTCTATAGTAAGAATTGTGTGAGAACAATTATGAATATTGCCTTTGACAGTACCCAAAGTGAATGATTCGTTTTATCATATTAACCCATCTCACGAAATTTTATTAAGTTTTATGTGATTGAAGTTTTCAAGTTTTGGATGAGATGTCGACATGAGGAGAACAAGGAGTGACAAGACCCTAAGCTTGGGGATGGCCAAGGCACCCCAAGGTAATATTCAAGGAAGATCCAAGCAACTAAGCTTGGGGATGCCCCGGAAGGCATCCCCTCTTTCGTCTCCAACATTATCGGTAACCTCACTCGTAGCTATGTTTTCATTCGTCACATGGTATGTGTTTTTCTCGGAGTGTCAATTTATTTTGTTAGAATTTGTGTGCTGGTATTTAGAATAATGTTTTGCATCTTTTATTTCAATATAAGTGTCAAGGATAGCCTTTACCATGCTTATTTTGCATGTCTATATGCTGTAGTTTGAAAACAGAATTTTTTCTATCATTGTCTGAATTCTTCTGGATAGTCAGAATGTGATAAATTCTTCAAATTTTTATACAGTTAGCATAAATAAGTTCTCTGTAACGTGGTAATTTTTCATAATGTTTAGAGGTAGGGAAGTATGAGAACAATTCCACTCTCTACAGGCTGTAATGTTTTCACAGATTGATGTTATGTTTGCATTGTTTGCATATGTTTGCGTTTTTAATGATTCTATTTGATGATAGGAGTATTAAATATGCAGAGGCATTTAGTATGCAATGCTGAATAATAATTTTCGTGATTTGCTACATCGGAGGATGATAAGGTTTTGCATTTATTTATACTAACTTATCTCACGAGTTCTTGTTGAGTTTTGTGTGGATGAAGCTTTTGAGATTTAGGAAAACCGTGATATGAGAAGAATTAAGCAGACATAAAAGCTCAAGCTTGGGGTTGCCCAAGGCACCCCAAGATAATATTTCAAGAAGTCTCAAGCATCTAAGCTTGGGGATGCCCTGATAGGCATCCCACCTTTCTTCATCAACAATTATCGGTTAGTATCGGTTGACCCTAAGTTTTCACTTCTTCACATGAGATGTGCTATTCTTGAAATGTCATTTTATTTTGTTGACTTTCTATTTTAATAAAATACTTAGATCTGAAAGTTTTTAAATAAAATAGTGCCCCGAAATAGTTATCAAGGAGGCTAGATAAGCGGTATTCACATCCCGTCAAAGAAGCTCTTTTCTATCATCGTTGCTCTAGTGCTTCACTCATAACTTTTTGAGCACGGTGTGCTTTAGTATTTTTTTTAAGAAATTATCTATTGATTCACTTAAATTATTTTGAGATAAAAAAATTATTCTTATGATCTTCACTTATATTTGTTTGAGCTTATCAAAAGCAACACATAAAATTAGTCCCAAAGTGATAGATATCCAAGAAGGATATAATAAAAACTATCATGAAGATCATTGGACAAAATAAACTTGATTCCTTGTAATAGTTTTGAGACATGATGATGTGATATCTGAGTCATGTTGATGAGTAATTGTGCTTTAGTAATATATTGGTGTTACGGTTTGTGATTCCCAAAGCATGCACATATAGTCTCTCGTTATGCCGGGAAATTGGAGAACAGTTTATCCTTGATTGTCCTATCTTTGTGTGAAGATTGGGCGCGCGCGATGGTTTACTCCTACCAACCTCCCCCCTAGGAGCATGCGTATTATTACTTTGCTTCGAGGGCTAATAAACTTTTGCAATAAGTATATGAGTTCTTTATGACTAATATGAGTCCATGGATTATACGTGCTCTCACCCTTTCATCATTGCTAGCCTCTTCTGTACCCCACAATTTTCGCCGGTGCATAAACTTTATTATACCCTCCTCAGAATAGGCACCATACCTACCTATATGTGGTATTCCTTTGCCGCTCTAAGCATATTTGTATGTGCCATCTCTAATTTTCAAAATAAATTTCCCTTTTGTGTGCCCATACCGCTCGCGAGGCGGTGAGGGGTCACTACTAGGGAAAACCTTATAGATAGAACTTTACCAGCAGCGCTTGTTAAAAAAGCGCGCAATTGCTAGATATCAGTAGTGCATGCGAAGTAAACACGCTGCAAATAAATATATAGTAGTAGCGCGTCTCATGGTAAAAGCGCTACTACTAAAATTCCCACACACTAAGCCGATAGGCTACACATAGTAGTAGCTGTCTAATAAAACCCGCGCTACCGCTAATATAGTTGTAGCAGCGCGTTTAGGTGCAAGGCGCTACTGCTAACGAAAAGAAAATAAAATAAAAAACAAATAGAGAAGTAAATGAAAAATGAAAGAAATAGAAAAAGGAGAAAGGAAAAAAATGTAAAGAAAAATAAATTAAAAAGGGAAAAAAGGAGAAAGGAATAGCAGTAGCACGTTTACTGAAATATGCTATAGCTAACTTAATTATTGCGCGTTTTCAGTAACGCGCTACCGTTACGTTTCACTTAACCAGCAGTTTCCCTCCTCCCGGCGACCACTTCTCCCCCAAATCGGCCGCCCCACTTCAGTGTCGTCTCTCCAATTCGCTGTCGCCACATCTCGCCGCCATCTCCTGCCAACGTCGCTGCTCGAGGTTGCCCTTATCCTCACCGCCGCCGCTCGACGACGCCCTTAGCCTCACCGCCACCGCCCGAGGCCGTCCTCGACCTCACCGTTGCCGCCCTCGACCTCACCACCGCCCGAGCCCGCTCAGGACCGCTGCTGCCTAAGCCCGAGCCCGCCCTCCCCGCCCCTGCCTCCGTCGCCAAGCACCTCCCCGCCACCGTCTGTCCCCCTCTCTTTAAGCCCCCACCCCTCCCCCCACACCTGCTCTCTCTCTGCATTTTAGAGCAAAAATTAGTTTAGAGCAAAAGTTAGTTTAGAGCGAAAAAATTAGTTTAGAGCCCAAGATGTTAAGTAGTAGATGTTAGAGGAAAAATTAGTTTAGAGCAAAAAATTGGTTTACAACAAAAGTTAGTTAGGGAAGTTGGGTTTACTTAGGTTTTTTGTTTTCATAGATGTTTTTTAAAAGAAAAAAAAAGAAGAAAATGTTGTAGAAGTAGTGCTAGTAGTATATAGTGATACTAGTAGATTATAATTAGGTTAGGGCAGTAGTGGTACTAGTAGATGTTAATTAGATGTTTTTTTAGTTAAGCAGTAGGTTTTGCTAGATTAATTAGGTTAGTAGTGCTGCAAGTAGTAGTGGTACAGTAGGTTAATTAGGTGAAGTTTAATGAATAACCTAAATGAGTGAAATTAGTAGTTAAACTGATTTTTTTCCTTTCATCATTATAGAGCACTAAAGTTAACTAAATTTCGTTCTATTAGTAGTTAAATGAATTTTCTTCTACACTTAGTTTTTGAATTAGCTTGTGAAATTTGGACAGGTGGTTGCTCGTGCATATTTGGACATGTGTTACGGTGTCGAAGATGGATATTTGAACACTGTTTCCAGGGAATGAAGCCGAGTGGACTTTTTTTTTTGCCGGAATGTTGATTCATTTCCGCTCCGCCAAATTTCAGATGCTTGATTTTTCCACGTTTTAGCAAAGGTCATGCCGAAATTTTCCGTGAATTTTGGCATGACTTCTGCTACAAACTAGGACATATTGAGTGCTCGGGATTTTCCCCACCAGGAAGGAGTCAACGTTCCTTCAAAACATAGGCCTTTCTAATGTCATTATTCGTTTTATTAGGTCCAGAATTGATTAACTAGATTTAATCGTAGGATGCATGGCTAGCAACGATGAACGACAGAGTTCTGGTGATTGCAACAACGTCTACCTGGCGGCAGACGAATTTTTGAGGGAAGCCGACGATCAATGGTTGATGTTGCTAGGCCCACATGTCACATCGGAGACTGAGACCAACATCGAGACCCGCGCTGAGACTGAGACCGGTATCGAGACCGGCATTGAGACTGAGATCGGCGCCGAGACTAAGACCGGCATCGAGACTGGCGCCGAGAATGAGACCGGCGCCGAGAGTACACTAGTAGATAAAGGGACATCTGCCCCGGTTGGTAAGGGCCTTTAGCCCCGGTTCTTGAACCGGGACTAAAGGGTCGGTACTAATGCCCTATCCCTTTAGTCCCGGTTCAATCTAGAACCGGGGCAGATGGGTCTCCACGTGGCGTGTGCGCGGAGCCCAGGCAGGAGGGCCTTTGGTCCCGGTTGGTGGCACCAACCGGGACCAAAAGGCATCCGTGCGTCAGCATTTCCGTGGCTGTGGTTTTTGTTTTTTTGAAAGGGGAGGGGGGGTTGGAGGTTTTGGCGGGTTAATTTAGGTGTTTCATATATTGTGTTAGCTAGCAAATTAATAGAGAGAAGTGTCCTCTCTTATGTCCGTGCTTGGTCGACGCTACATACTACACATACGTATAGAGAGGACTAGACACGCTAGCTAGCTAGCTAGTAAGCAAACGAAGGAAACAGAAAATCGTAATCAAATATATATGCATACAGAGAGAAGTAATATCGACCACCTCTCCTTCTCCGAGAGATTGGTCGAACAACAAGTTCTCGTATATCTATCCGACACTACCGGGTACATATATACAATAATTTCTCTTACAAATACAATCTCCTATACGATGGACGCATGGTCCACATAGTATTCTCCGTCTGGCGCGATCACTCGGTCAAAGAGGAATGCCGCCAATTCCTCTTGAATTTCTCGCAGACCATCTGGTGCTAGGAGTTTATTCCGCATCCGAAAGATCTAATTTTAAGAAGGGGGTCAATACACACACACACACACACACACACACACACACACATATATATATATATATATCAAATGATGGTAATGAAATAAAATTATGAATATTATTAATTGCTTATGCACTTCAAATTGTGCGTCAGAGTAGCCCCGCTCACAGGTCGTGTGGCGGATGGACTCGCAAATGTAGTATCCACAGAAATCATTCCCTTGTTCCTGCCACAATCACTTTACAAGAAATAGAGGTCAATCAAACTGATAAGCAAGAATGCCAAATGGTATTGATGAAACTAGCGCTTGAATCAATAGGAGATGCGCGGAACATGCTACTATATAGTACTTACTTTCGGGTGTCTAAATTCCAACTTCTTCGGCAGTCCTGGAGCTTTTTTGGTGAATTTTTTCCAAACCCTGCCAGACAAAGAAAACAATTACTTGATATCAGAAATGAACAAAGTTGCTGATATGCATGGTGGATAATGATCGATTTAACTTACTTCTCGAGCATTTGAGTCATGTCCGCATACTCCTTGGGATCTTTTCGTTTAGAGTCCAAGACAGTTACTACTCCCTGCTCAAGCTTAATCTCTAGGAGAATATAGTGGAACCTGCGCACGCATGCATGAACTCATCAATTACATTACTATAACCTTGACTAATATATAAGGGAAACCGAATATGGACAAGACAGTAACACTTACTTGAAGTTGTAAGGAAAGAGTATTATATCTTTGTTTTCATTTACCACCAACGATCGTAGCAAGTTGGCCTCGGTATCTGAGGCACGAAATTCAACCTCAGTTGAATCTATGAGATATGTGTTAATGAACCCTATATCACCGACTTGTCTTTTCTTCAATTTGACGATCTTCAATCTGCATAATATAGTGAGGATAATTATAAATACATGCCATGAAAGAGTTGAGTTATATAGAGAGACTTAATGACAGAAGTAGTACTATACTTACAGACAGTAGCAGGTGACCGTTGCTTTATCGAGGGCCAGTTGATTGAAAAACTGATAGAACTCCTCAAATGGAATATGCAACAGTTCAATTCCAACGAGGTCATGCTCCGGTTTAACTCTCACATAAAAACTATCCCTCCTCCCAGACTCTCTGCAGATTTTCAAGTACCAATCATGCAATCTTCGCATCATCGTTGATAGAGATCTTTCATCTTTGACGAGAGGCTTCCCGTACTCATATCTCTGTATCTGCACCTCCAAGAAATCATAATGTACATCGTCGCACAGGTAATCTCCAAGATTGCTATAACCGGGCACCATCCTCGGATCATTAGCGACGATGTCGCTAGACACCTTGAGCGGGGGGCACGATTGGTCCGCTTGTTCGCCGAGCTTGGCAATTTGTTTCCCAGCTCGTCCTTCTGCTAACCTTTGATCACTTTTAGTACTTCCCGATCGCTTCTCTTCGTGAAATGACTTTTCAATAATGCGGTCATAGTTGTCTTTCGGCTGACTTTTCGCTGGTTTCTTCAGGGCAGCAAGAGTGCGCTTTGCTTTCACCGGATCTATCTTCTCCTCCGGAGGTGGATGTCTGTATGATTTCAACCCTTCAAGCCAGTCCTTCACTTTGCCTTCAGCGATCTTCGTGTTTTCCTCGTCGGACCTCTCGTATGGTAACTTCCCTAGAGGCGTGAGAGAAGGACCGAATCTGTATTGCCTCCCGCCTCTGGCTGTACTGCTAGACACCGGCAGACCAGACAAAGCGGCTGTCTTCTTTCCTTGCTTACGCGCGGGAGCAGCCGAAGTGGCGGCAGGTCTCATCCGCCCTTGCTGACTAGGCGGAGAAGGAGGAGGCTGGCTGCTCGGGCGTGCCGGCATAGGCGGAGAAGGAGGCGGAGTGCCGCCACGTGCCGGAGAAGGAGCCGGAGTGCCCTGATCGTCACTCGCCGGAGGAGGAGGCGGTGGAGGAGGCGGATTGCCCTGACTCGCCAGAGGAGGAGGAGGAGGAGGCAGAGGCGTCCAATTAAGAATGTTGATGAGGTCCTTCCGCCATAGACATGGAGTCTTCAGTGAAGAACCCACCCGAGTCTCCCCTTCACCGGTAGGGTGGTCAAGCTGGAGGTCCTCAAATCCCTCCGTTATTTCATCCACCATCACCCTAGCATATTATTCTGGAATCGGCCAGCAGTGAAAAGTTGCGCCGGGTCCAATAGGATAAACAGAGCCAGCAGCCGCCTTGAACTTCATATTTATCCATTGCGTCATAAGGTGGCAATTTTGAGACTCCGTGATAGCATCCACGGGATAGCTGGCAGGAGCCGTCAAGACATGCTCCGGCTGAAGCAGCTCGGTGGAAGCCACGCTGCTTCTCCGCTGAGATGGCGGGGTAGCTTCGGGGGAAGCTTCGGTAGTTCTTTTGTCCTGATTTGCTTCTCGTTCCTCTATCGCTTGTATTCTGGCGTGCAGCACCTGCATTTCTGTCTGCTGCACTTTCTTCCTCCAGTCATGGCATTTGTAACTGCCTGCGTCCGGAAACCCAGCACTCCACGGAACGGATCCTGGAGTGCCTCGTGTCCGTCCAGGGTGCTCAGAATTCCCGAGGGCCATTGTGAGCTCGTCGTTCTCTCTGTCGGGAAAGAACGTCCCTTGCTGCGCTGCTTTGATATAGCAACGAAGCTTCTTGAGTGGTATTTCCAATTGCTTGTCCGTCCAAATGCACCTCCCTGATACAGGGTCCAAGGTTCCGCCAGCCCCGAAGAACCAAGTCCGGCAACGGTCTGGCCAGTTCATTGTCTCATGTCCGATCCCTTTCTGAAGCAGATCATTCTCAGCCTTAGACCACTTAGGCTGGGCTCTGAGGTAGCCACCTGACCCCGTGCGATGGTGATGCATCTTCTTCGGAGCATTTTTCTAGTTTGTCGCCGACATCTTCTTACTCTTTTCCGATGTCTTATAGGCCACAAATGCGGGCCAGTCATCTCTGATCTTCTCATATATGCCCTGGAATTCTGGAGTCTCTTTTTTGCGGACAAATTTATTCGGGTGTTTCTTCCAGCCCCTGAATAGTTCTGCCATCTTCGTAAGAGCAAAAGACTTGATTAAATCCTCTATAACTGGCTTCGCCGGATCAGCCTCTGGCGGAAGGGTGAAATTTGACTTCAGCTCAGTCCAAAGATCTTCTTTCTGCATATCAGGGACATAAGACACCCGAGCGTCTTCTGCAGCCGGCTTTAACCATTGATGGATGCTGACCGGGATCTTGTCCCTAACCAGAACCCCACACTGATTAACAAATGTGTTCTTTGTCCGGATGGGTTCAATCGGTTCGCTGGTGCGCGCAATTTCTGTGATCTCAAACTTTTCATCCGACCTCAACTTTTTCTTCGCGCCTCGTCTCTTTACCGAAGATTTGCTCGATCCGGAGGGCTAGAAAAAAGAACGAAGACGAGAGTTAATTAATTAATATGTGTACATACCAAAACAATGAATGCATCAATTAACTAGTCAGCACAGGCTTAACTAATATATATACCTGCTGGCCGGACTCGGTTCGGTCACCGGAGCCATCATCACGGTCTCCTACTTGCACCGGCATTGGGTCACCGGAGCCGTCCTCACGGTCTATTTCTTACATGTGCATTGGGTCACCGGAGCCATCATAATCATAGCCTGCTTCATGATCCTCCTCTCTTTCTAGCAGCTCATTGGTGTCGTTGAGAAACGACAAGACGGCATCTTGTCCGTCTGCGATTATGTCCAGCAACATCGCTTCTTGTGCTTCGTCTCGGGGTTGTCGTCCATAGTTTCTACAAATATTTACAACATGCCAATTATTATTCAAACATGACAGATGGATATATTAATGGCAAACGTAGAACTAGCTAGCTAATCACAGTAAGGAATCATATATATTAATTTGTGGCCTCGACGCTTCTTCTCTAGGGTTTCGGGTGGCCTCGACAATGCTTCAAGGGTTAGGGGTGGCCTCGAGAACGCTTCAAGGAGGGGGTAATATCGAAGATTTCAAGAAAACCATGACTTCATCATTAGCCGGAAATGACAGGCGCATAATGGTACGATAAGCTCTTCAAAGTTGGTTTGGATGGAGTTCCCGATAGAATAATTTTCTTTTTAGTACCCTCGACCCTCGACTGCTCGGCGATCCACAACCCTAGACCCCCTCATGTCACATTTTGTCTAGTGTCAAAGGATTCAACAAAACCATGTCTTCATCATTAGGCGAAAGTAACAGGCGCATGATGGTACGAAGCTCTCCAAAGTTATTTTGGAACGGAGTCCCAGATAGGATAATTCATAACAAAAGATGGATTATCCTATCAGGAACTCCGTTCCAAAATAACTTTCCAGAACTTCGTACCAACATGCGCCGGTTACTTCTGGCAAATGATGAAGGCATGGATTTCTTCAATACTTTGACACTAGGCAACCTCTCGACCCCTCGACCCTCGACTGCTCGGCGATCCACAACCCTAGACCCCCTCATGTCACATTTTGTCTAGTGTCAAAGGATTCAACAAAACCATGTCTTCATCATTAGGCGAAAGTAACAGGCGCATGATGGTACGAAGCTCTCCAAAGTTATTTTGGAACGGAGTCCCAGATAGGATAATTCATAACAAAAGACGGATTATCCTATTATAAACTCCGTTCCAAAATAACTTTCCAGAACTTCGTACCAACATGCCCCGGTTACTTCTGGCAAATGATGAAGGCATGGATTTCTTCAATACTATGACACTAGGCAACCTCTCGACCCCTCGGCGATCCTCGACCTTTGACGACCCTCGGTCCCTCGACGACCCTCGACCCCCCCCCCCCTCATGTCGAAGTTACCGGGGAGGGGGTATATCGACAACGACATAGCCGATAAAAAAGAAGAAGTGGAAGAAGAAGAAAAAAAGAGGATAAGAAGAAAGGAACAGCTAGAGGAGAAGATCGAAGAAAAAAAGAAAAAAAAAGAGGAGGAGAAGAAATTCTTCTTCTCCTCTATTCCTTTCTTCTTCTTCTCTATTTCTTTCTTCTTCTCCTCTTCTTTTTCTTCTTCCTCTCCTCTTCTTCTTTCTTTCCTCTTCTTCCTCTCCTCTTCTTCTTTCTTTCCTCTTCTTATTTTCTTCTTTCCTATGCTTCTTTTTCTAAATTTGTAACTTTTGCATATATAAAACTTTTCTACAATTGTAACTTTCTATATATGAAAAAAAACTTTCTATGAACAAAAAACTTTTTTAACATATATATTTAGCAAATTGCTAAGAAAAATAAAAAAATTATAGCCACATACACATATACATCACATACACATATACATTATAGCCACATACAGCAACTATATACACATATACATATACACATTAGCAACTATATATATACACATACATATATATATATATGATATCACATATGTAAAAAAAAAACACACACACACACACACATATATATATTGACAGGGGATCGGAGTGGTTTATAAGCCCCACTTCGGTGGCTGTATTGAACTCCTCTCTATTGCAGGCTTCTGGGCCTAACTCTGCGCACTTCCCTATGAGTCTGCTGAGCCTTATAGTCCAGCTGCATACTGGGTCGTAGGCCTTGCAGGCTCACTGGGCAGCGCCCATTTTTTTTAATTTTATTTTTCCTTTTCTGCTTTATTTATTTCTAAATTGTTTTTTGCTGTATTTAGAGTTTCTTTGTGAATATTATTGCTTTAGGTAAAACCAATTACAAACTTTCTGTTAGTGCGAGTAGTATTCAAATTTGAATAGTTTAAATTTGAAATTATTTGTTTTCTTTGTTGCTTTATTTATTTTATTTTGTTTCTACTTACAACAAAATACTTATTGTTGCTATTTTTATTTTTTTGCAAGTTTTTTTGTTTTGTTTTCTGCATTATTTATTTTCTTTTGTTTTTTGCTTTATTTTTTAATTCTTTCTGTTAGTGCCATTAGTTTTAGAAAAATTATAAACTTTCTGTTAGTGCAATTAGTTTTCAAATTTGAATAATTAAAATTTGAATTCTTTGAAATTTGTGTGAATCACAAGTTTGTGGTTAACTTTACTAAAAAAATGAACATAGATGCACCTATAGAGAAAATTCGACCTAAATTCATAGTTTTCAAATGAACTCTGAAAAAGGTGGCATAGCATGTGCATGTACAAAACAGACAATGCTATCATACTCGTCTGTTACAAAGTTGGCATGGTATCATCATAATAGTTGCGGAAAAAAGTCTTCACTTTTTCTTCGCTTGTGTCATTTGCTTATTGCGCCGTAACCATGGATAATCTTCATCGTTTATCAGGATGCTTGGGTCAGCCTTGACTTTGAAGGGAGGAATTTCATGAAACTTTTCATAATCTTCAGATATGTCTGTCTTCCCCTCCACTCCCAGGATGTCCCTTTTTCCTGAAAGAACTATGTGGCGCTTTGGCTCATCGTATGATGTATTCGCTTCCTTATCTTTTCTTTTTCTCGGTCTGATAGACATTTCCTTCACATAGATAACCTGTGCCACATCATTGGCTAGGACGAACGATTCGTCAGTGTACCCAAGATTTTTCAGATCCACTGTTGTCATTCCGTACTGTGGGTCTACCTGTACCCCGCCTCCTGACAGATTGACCCATTTGCACTTAAACAAAGGGACCTTAAAATCATGTCCGTAGTCAAGGTCCCATATGTCCACTATGTAACCATAATATGTGTCCTTTCCCCTCTCGGTTGTTGCATCAAAGCGGACACCGCTGTTTTGGTTGGTGCTCTTTTGATCTTGGACAATAGTGTAAAATGTATTCCCATTTATCTCGTATCCTTTGTAAATCAATACAGTCAAAGATGGTCCCCTGGACAACAAGTACAACTCATCACAAACAGTGTTGTCACCTCTGAGACGTGTTTCCAACCAACTGCTGAAAGTCCTGATGTGTTCACATGTAATCCAGTCGTCGCACTGCTCCGGGTGTTTGGAGCGCAGACTGTTCTTGTGTTCATCGACATACGGGGTCACCAAGGTAGAGTTCTGTAGAACTGTGTAGTGTGCTTGATACCAAGAATATCCGTCCCTGCATATTATTGAGTCCCTTCCAAGCGTGCCTTTTCCAGTCAGTCTCCCCTCGTACCGCGTTTTAGGGAGACCTATCTTATTAAGGCCAGGAATGAAGTCAACACAAAACCCGATGACATCCTCTGTTTGATGGCCCATGGAGACGCTTCCTTCTGGCCTAGCGCGGTTACGGACATATTTCTTTAGGACTCCCATGAACCTCTCAAAGGGGAACATATTGTGTAGAAATACGGGCCCCAGAACGACAATCTCATCGACTAGATGAACTAGGACGTGTGTCATGATATTGAAGAAGGATGGTGGGAACACCAGCTCGAAACTGACCAGACATTGCGCCACATCAGTCCTTAGCCTTGGTACGATTTTTGGATCGATCACCTTCTGAGAGATTGCATTGAGGAATGCACATAGCTTCACAATGGCTAATCGGACGTTTTCCGGTAGAAGCCCCCTCAATGCAACCGGAAGCAGTTGCGTCATAATCACGTGGCAGTCATGAGACTTTAGGTTCTGGAACTTTTTCTCTGGCATATTTATTATTCCCTTTATATTCGACGAGAAGCTAGTCGGGACCTTCATATTGAGCAGGCATTCAAAGAAGATTTCTTTCTCTTCTTTCGTAAGAGCATAGCTGGCAGGACCTTCATACTGCTTCGGAGGCATGTCGTCTTTTTTGTGCAAACGTTGAAGGTCCTCCCGTGCCTCAACTGTATCTTTTTTCTTTCCATACACTCCCAAGAAGCCTAGCAGGTTCACGCAAAGGTTCTTCGTCACGTGCATCACGTCGATTCAAGAGCGGACCTCTTGGTCTTTCCAGTAGGGTAGGTCTCAAAATATAGATTTCTTCTTCCACATGGGTGCGTGTCCCTTAGCGTCATTCGGAACAGCTAGCGCGTGATACGTCCAAAACGTATCTATAATTTCTGCTTGCTCCATGCCTCGTTTGGGTGATATTGCTATGATATTTATACACTTCCATACACTTTTGATCATATTTAGACTAACCTATTAACTCAGTGCACCCCAGTGCCAGTTTCTGTTTTCTGCTGTTTTTGTATTTCAGGTTTTCACGTTACGAGAACTACCAGAAAAAATCCGGAAAAATTATATAAAAAACCAGCGTTCCGGAAGCTTCCATGCAGCCAAAGTAGGGCCAGAGGGGGGCCAGAGGGGCTCCAGGCGGCCTGCCCAGGCGGCCCCCCCTTGGCCGCGCCGGGGGGGCGCCTGGGCCCCCCGTAGCTCCCCTGGCGACCCCCTTTGGCATATATTTAAAGCGTGTCGCGGAAACCCTGATTCTGGACCCCTTTTCTCCAGACGCGATTCCGATCTCCGCCGCCATCGCCATCAAGCTTCGGGAGACCAGAATTCCTGTGCCGGCACCCTGCCGGGATGGGGAAGTGCCCCCGGATTCATCTCCATCGACGTTGCTTCCTCCCTCCATGAGGCGGGAGTAGTTCCTCCTCGGGGCTGAGGTTTCTACCAGTAGCTATGTGGTTATCTCTCTCTCCCATGATGTGATCTTCGTTGTGATCATAGGCTATGTTAATCTAGGGTGATCCCATGATATTTCCCCTTCCTCTATGTATTGGATTGATGTACTCACTTGTCTTTATCTAGTATAATCCCCGAGACCAAGGTGACAGCGGTCTATTGGACATGGATTAGAAAAGTATTTTCATGAGTGATTTCCAATCTTGTGTGTTGATTGAAGATTGAGAGTCTCTTGGTGCTTGTCTTTGACTATCCTTTAGATATGTTGTGGTGATTGTGGGACTCTCTTTGGATGGCCGCGGTGACATTGGGAAATCCTTAGATTGAGAACTACAAACTTTGAGGTGTGCTTTTGTAGCCCTACATAATTCTCGTCCTCTCTTGACCACGATGGAATGACCTTCGAGTGCGTCCCCTTTGCATGTTTTATGGGAAATATCATGTGATTCGATTATGTTAATGTTGTTGGGAGTTGCCACTAGTGAAAGTATGAAGCCTATGCCTTGTTTCCACCATTGCAATACCATTTGTGCTCACGTTTACCACTTGTTTGCTTGCTGTACTTTTTATTACAGATTTATATTACTTTGCTTTGCCACTCCTATCATCCATATTTTACCATCTCTTCGCCGAACTAGTGCACCTATACAACTCCTAGTTGTATTAGGTGTGTTGGGGACACAAGAGACTTCTTGTATCTTAGTTGCAGGGTTGTTTGAGAGAGACCATCTTCAACCTCTACTTCCCTGAGTTCGATAAACCTTAGGTCATCCACTTGAGGGAAATTGCCGCTGTCCTACAAACCTCTGCGCTTGGAGGCCCAACATAGTCTACAAGAGTAGAAGCGTGCGTAGACATCAAGCTATTTCTGGCGCCGTTGCCGGGGAGGTGAGCGCTTGAAGGTATATCTTTAGATCTTGCAATTAAATCTTTTTGTTTCTTGTTTTTATTTCACTAGTTATGC
The DNA here is from genome assembly GCA_902687465.1 of Secale cereale. Lineage (NCBI taxonomy): Eukaryota > Viridiplantae > Streptophyta > Magnoliopsida > Poales > Poaceae > Secale > Secale cereale. The sequence goes on from LR738709.1 coordinate 163,896,325, forward strand.
TTATGGACAACCTTGTTATTAGATCGTTGCTTGCGGGAAGACGCCCCACACCTGTGGTGGTTGCTCCCCCCCCCTACTGAAATTGTGCCCTATAAAATACCAGCTGGTATTATCGATTATGTTTTGGCTGATCGTTATGCAGGAGACAGACATCCCGGTGAACACTTGCTATATCTGTCACAACTATGTTCATTATTTAAGCTTGCAGGTGTATCAAGGGAGTTTGTCATGAGGAAATTATTTGCCTTGTCACTGAAAGGAAAAACATTGGAATGGTATAGGCTACTAAATGACTCTCACCTGCTGGAGTGGGAAGAGATCCAGTCTCTCTTTTACTCCAAGTTTTATCCTCTTCATGAAGTCCATGAGAATAGGAATTATGTTTATAATTTTTATCCTCATGACGGAGAGAGCATAGCTCAATCTTTGGGGAGACTGAAAACGTTAATGCTAAAATGTCCTAACCATGGGCTCACCAAAGATATGATTATTACTAATTTCTATGTGAGGCTTCCTCAACAGGATAAAGATTTGCTCGACGCTTCCTCTACGGGTTCTTTCACAAACAAAAAGATTGATGCTAAATGGGAACTCCTTGAAAGAATTCAACGCAACACTGAAGATTGGGAGATCGACAAAGGTAAAGAGTCAGGTATAATTTATGAGCATGATTGCATTAAGTCCTTTGTTGAAACTACAAGTTTTAATAAATTTAGTGCTAAGTTTGGGCTTGATTCTCAACTCCTTGTTGATTTCCTCAAATCTTTTGCTTCACATCTTAATATGCCTAAGGAGGATTGGATCAAGTATCATAAACCTTTTAAAGAGACTTGCAAATAAAATGAAATTGTTCATGATGATTGCAACATGCATGATCCAATTCCTAAAAATGAAGTTTTATATAAGCATGTCAATTTTTGTGGAGTGGATAGACCTTGTGAAAGGCCTATAATTGAAGAAGAGAAGTATTGTAAGCAACATAAGCATGAAAGAACAATCACTTGGGTCAGAGATTTAAATGAAATTGCTAGAGAATTGTGTGACCTTTATCCTTTTACTTGTGAACTTTGCCGTATAGAGGGTCACTTTAATTTTCAATGCATGAACTTTCAAAACATAACTGTTAACCGGTTGTGTGATAACATGATCACCTCTGATCTTTATGATGAGCTTATGTTATTTTTGATGTGTGAAGAGTTATCAGAAAGGACTTCTTGTCTGGATGATAATGCCATAGGAATAAAAAACACTTTGCAAAATTGCCATCTCTATTGTGTTGTTAATTGCCATGAAAATGATTACATAAGTAAGATTAGAAAGGAGGGAACTTTACCAAAGTATAAAAATGTCTCTTATATTTCTGCTAATAAAAAGGAGAGTTTCTCCCAAGTTTCCCCTATTGTTTCTAATGATAAACCAGGATATGTGGAGAAGCTTCATCTCCAACCACTCCCTCCTAAGGTGAAGAAGAAGAAAAAGAAGAGGAGGAGGAAGAGGAGCAAGAAGGAAGAAGAATGGGTATCAACCTGGCCTGAGCATATTCCTCCCATCAACTTTTATCCTAACGGTTGTAAGTTTAAAGAAGAAGGTGAAGTTTATTGCCTTAATTATCATCTTGATGATACGTCCGTAGGTACTATTGAAGATGATTTTGATTATGACATGCATGTTACTTATTGTGATTGGGAAAATGATGATAATGCTACTTATGATCTTGAAAATCTTTTTGGTACCAACTCTGTAAGTGAAGATATCGGAAGCTCTAAGCTTGGGGATGATAGGATTGCAAATCCTTTACCCACTAGTGATGTGATAATTGATAATTCTCTTGCTAGTAAGAATAAAGACAACATGTTTACAAATATAGTTGCTAGCAATGATAATGCTCTTCTCTACCATGATGATGTTATAACTCCAATCTATAGTGATTATAAAGGTACCTATGACATATGGAGAAATTATCCTTATGAAACTTGTCATAATCATGGAGGGAATTACTCCCTTGTTGAACACCACCCTCCTAATATACAATTAATCTATAGTGTTCAAGTTGTTTATGATAGTCCTACTCCCACTATTACCAATGAGAAGGATTATGCTTATGTGGAGAGTGAGAGTACCTTTTTGCATGTGGATCATGGTAACAATGCTTTATGTGATGCTTATATTGTTGAGTTCATCCATGATGCCACTGAAATTTATAATGAGAGAGGGAGACTTGGTTCTAAATATCCTAATAATAAGAAGTTTCCTCTCTTTATGGTGAATATTTTGAAGTTATGCTTGTTTTGCCTTCCTATGCTAGTTGATTTATGCTTCAATGAATTATTCTATTGCAATATTCCTATGCATACGAAGCATGTTAGGCTTAAATGTGTTTGGTATTTGCTTCTTGATGCTCTCTTTTGTTCTTCAGCTCTTATTCCTACGAGAGCATCATTAAATTCTTAAGCCTATCTTTATGGCTATAAAGAAAGAGCTCTAGGGAGACAACCCTTGTTATGTTTACTTTCAGTTTTAGTGGTCTTGATGTTTGTTACTACTGTAGCAACATCATTGTATCTTTATTTTTCAGCTTTGTGCCAAGTTTAGCCTCTGATTGCAAGAAAGTTCAAAAGTTGTGACGTGCTGTCCAGGAAACAGATTATGTCCTTGGATAGAAAAATTCGTATAAAATCATCAGATCATCTTTTTGGTCTGAATTTTTTCTACAGCGTGTTCTATATAATTGTCTTCCGTGCGTCTGTTCTGAGTTTTTTTTTAGAGTTGCAGAAGTGCCCCGAACAAATCAATTACTACCTACTGCTCTGTTTTTCACAAATTCTGTCCTGTTTTGCTTTTCCTTCATTTTGCAAACCAAGAGCTTGCTTTTTCTTTGCAAAAACCTTTTGGCAATCTTGAGAAACAGTAGACCTTCAAGAATATCTTTATTTCCAGCAAGGTATAATTATTTTATTATGGGTACTAACCTCGCTAATCAGATTATGATGAGTTATGTATGAAGGGAGTTTTCAAGTGTGCGAGGGAAGATGATAAAAAGATTCAGGAGTGTCAAGCACTCAAGCTTGGGGATGCCCCCATGCACCCCCAAGAAATATTCAAGAAGACTCAAGCGTCTAAGCTTGGGGATGCCCCCGTGCATCCCCTACTCCATCAACATTATCAGTTCGTCCTTCGTTCCACTATATTTTTATCACTTCATGTGTTATGTGCTATGCTTGGAGCGTCTTGCTTTTAGTTTTCCTTTTTAGTTTACTTTAGCTTTTCATAACGAGTCGGAACTCAACTTTCTTTATGTGGGAGAGAAACATGCTCAACTTCTACCTAGAACATAACATAGAATTTTCATGTCTATCTTTGCTGTGTGTGTTCTTTGTCTTTCAATAGCTACTATCATGTTCAGCTCTTAGTATTCATGCTTATCTTTTTAAAGAGCTTTTGTTTAGTTGGTTGCTTGAAATCTCTTTAGTTATCATGCTTATCTTATTAAGAGAGTTTGCTTCCGTTGCATTGGTTAATATGTCTATGATAAAGATGCTACGTGCATAATGGCGCTTAGTAGTTCATGTTTTCTTATTGTTAGTCTCAAATAGCTGAGGGGTTTCCAATGTGTTATGGGAGTACCAACATGATTTGTTTGCCTATGATGTGGTATGGTTTAGTAATATCTTCCTTCAAGAATTTATTTTGATTGACTTGGCGTATGCTCACGCATATTTAAGACTGTAAAGAAAGTCTGTCAAGCCTTGATGATCTTTTGTTTCTGAGTAGCGATATAACTACCATGCCTGATTCAATGTTGCTTTGTCGCTCTGCATGATTATGACTGTCATTGCTCTCTTAGTTGGTCGCTCCCAGTCTTTTGCTAACCTTCGCCTGTACTAAGCGGACTGACTGCTTGTGCATCCACATTCGTTTAAACTAGTTATGCCATATGAGTCCACCATACCTTCCTACATGGTATTTACCTGCCATTCCTAACGGAGACTTGCATGTGCCATCTCGAAATTATTCAAAGAAAATGCATTCCTATTTTGTGCCTCTGTTTTAAGTTCATGAGGAAGTAGTAGTTAATTCATGATCTTTTTAAGTTGGACAAGCTTCACCCCGGGATTGCATGTATAATGTGCAAACCCATAATACGAGAAGGAACTGGCATTGAGTGCGCCCGGCTCAAAAAGATAATATAACAAACAAACCCTCCTTCACGCTTTATTCATGAGAAATCAGAAAACTTTGGCAGTGATAAACAAAGGAGATTAAGAGGATGTGATCGTCCTCATTCGGGAACCGTTACTCGAAACCTGTCCATCTCAAGAAGTGATTGAGTTATCTGCTAGCATTCGTTGACGGAACATGCATAATCAAAAAAATAATAATTATTACCTCTGTTTTTAAAACCAAGAGCTCTGGTACATGTTTTGTCTTTGTTTCCGACTACGGGTTTTCAACCTTGCCAACAAAAGCCACGGTTCGAGAGACTCCACCTTCTTTTAAAAGCACCAACTACTGAGAGCATGATTGTCATTCTGAGTGTAATGTGCATTGTCCCAAAGTAGCATTGTCTTTTGCATGATTGTGATATCGTTTATTTTGAAATCATTGTATCTAGTCATCACTTAAACCTTGGAGGTGCCCCTGCATTTATGTTTTGCTTCACTAAAGGGGGCAAGCTAGATATCACTTTATCATATTTGCACATCATGTTCATTACAAATCTATTTGATGTTTCAATATCATATTGTAAAACTTTCAGTTCTTTGTGATTTTCTCATGAGGCAACTTAATTACTATAGATTCATTGTCTCAGTAAGCTTTTGTCATATGACTATGAAAAAGTCCTATATGGTTAATAGCATGTCACCACAGAAATTATGCTTGTTATCATTTACCTACTCGAGGTCGAGCAGGAATTAAGCTTGGGGATGTTGATACGTCCAAAACGTATCTATAATTTCTGCTTGCTCCATGCCTCTTTTGGGTGATATTGCTATGATATTTATACACTTCCATACACTTTTGATCATATTTGGACTAACCTATTAACTCAGTGCACCCCAGTGCCAGTTTCTGTTTTCGGCTATTTTTGTATTTCAGGTTTTCACGTTACGAGAACTGCCAGAAAAAATCCGGAAAAATTATATAAAAAATCAGCGTTCCGGAAGCTTCCATGCGGCCAAAGTAGGGCCAGAGGGGGGCCAGAGGGGCTCCAGGCGGCCTGCCCAGACGCCCCACCCCTTGGCCGCGCCGGGGGGGCGCCTGGGCCCCTCGTAGCTCCCCTGGCGACCCCCTTTGGCATATATTTAAAGCGTGTCGCGGAAACCCTGATTCCGGACCCCTTTTCTCCAGACGCGATTCCGATCTCCGCCGCCATCGCCATCAAGCTTCGGGAGACCAGAATTCCTGTGCCGGCACCCTGCCGGGACGGGGAAGTGCCCCCGGATTCATCTCCATCGACGTTGCTTCCTCCCTCCATGAGGCGGGAGTAGTTCCTCCTCGGGGCTGAGGTTTCTACCAGTAGCTATGTGGTTATCTCTCTCTCCCATGATGTGATCTTCGTTGTGATCATAGGCTATGTTAATCTAGGGTGATCCCATGATATTTCCCCTTCCTCTATGTATTGGATTGATGTACTCACTTGTCTTTATCTAGTATAATCCCCGAGACTAAGGTGACAGCGGTCTATTGGACATGGATTAGAAAAGTATTTTCATGAGTGATTTCCTCTCTTGTGTGTTGATTGAAGATTGAGAGTCTCTTTGTGCTTGTCTTTGACTATCCTTTAGATATGTTGTGGTGATTGTGGGACTCTCTTTGGATGGCCGCGGTGACATTGGGAAATCCTTAGATTGAGAACTACGAACTTTGAGGTGTGCTTTTGTAGCCCTACATAATTCTCGTCCTCTCTTGACCACGAAGGAATGACCTCCGAGTGCGTCCCCTTTGCATGTTTTATGGGAAATATCATGTGATTCGATTATGTTAATGTTGTTGGGAGTTGCCACTAGTGAAAGTATGAAGCCTAGGCCTTGTTTCCACCATTGCAATACCATTTGTGCTCACGTTTACCACTTGTTTGCTTGCTGCACTTTTTATTACAGATTTATATTACTTTGCTTTGCCACTCCTATCATCCATATTTTACCATCTCTTCGCCGAACTAGTGCACCTATACAACTCCTAGTTGTATTAGGTGTGTTGGGGACACAAGAGACTTCTTGTATCTTAGTTGCAGGGTTGTTTGAGAGAGACCATCTTCAACCTCTACTTCCCTGAGTTCGATAAACCTTAGGTCATCCACTTGAGGGAAAATGCCGCTGTCCTACAAACCTCTGCGCTTGGAGGCCCAACATAGTCTACAAGAGTAGAAGCGTGCGTAGACATCAGTGCGCCGGGGCCCTTTCCAAAGATTACGTGTAAATCATTGACCATAGCAAGTACGTGATCACCGGTACGCATGGCGGGCTTCTTCCGGTGATCTTCCTCGCCTTTGAAATGCTTGCCTTTCTTTCGACATTGATGGTTGGTCGAAAGAAATCGACGATGGCCCAGGTACACATTCTTCCTGCATTTGTCCAGGTATATAGTTTCAGTGTCATCTAAACAGTGCGTGCATAAGTGGTATCCTTTGCTTGTCTATCCTGAAAGGTTACTGAGAGCGGGCCAATCATTGATGGTCACGAACAGCAACACCTTTAGGTCAAATTCCTCTTGGCTGTGCTCATCCCACGCACGTACACCGTTTCCATTCCACAGCTGTAAAAGTTCTTCAACTAATGGCCTTAGGTACACATCAATGTCGTTGCTGGGTTGCTTAGGGCCTTGGATGAGAACTGACATCATAATGAACTTCCGCTTCATGCACATCCAAGGAGGAAGGTTATACATACATAGAGTCACGGGCCAGGTGCTGTGATTGCTGCTCTACTCCCCGAAAGGATTAATGCCATCCGGGCTTAAAGCAAAGCATACGTTCCTTGGGTCCTTTGCAAACTCCTCCCAGTACTTTCTCTCGATTTTTCTCCACTGCGACCCGTCAGTGTGTGCTCTCAACTTCCCGTCTTTCTTACGGTCCTCACTATGCCATCGCATCAACTTGGCATGCTCTCCGTTTCGGAACAAACGTTTCAACTGTGGTATTATAGGAGCATACCACATCACCTTCGCAAGAACCCTCTTCTTGGCGGGCTCGCCGTCAACATCACCAGGGTCATCTCGTCTCATCTTATACCGCAATGCACCGCATACCGGGCATGCGTTCAGATCCTTGTATGCACCGCGGTAGAGGATAAAGTCATTAGGGCATGCATGTATCTTCCGCACCTCAAATCCTAGAGGGCATACGACCTTCTTTGCTGCGTATGTACTGTCGGGCAATTCGTTATCCTTCGGAAGCTTCTTCTTCAATATTTTCAGTAGCTTCTCAAATCCTTTGTCAGCCACAGCATTCTCTGCCTTCCACTTCAGCAATTCCAGTACGGTACCGAGCTTTGTGTTGCCATCTTCCCAATTGGGGTACAACCCTTTTTTGTGATCCTCTAACATGCATCGAACTTCGGCTTCTCCTTTTGACTTTCGCATTGCGTCCTTGCATCGACAATGACCCGGCGGAGATCATCATCTAGTTCCTCTTGATCTTCAGCAGCTTCACCCATTGCAGCATCATTGGGCACATCGTCTGGTTCCTCTTGATCTTCACCAGCTCCCCCCACTGCAGCATCACCGTATTCAGGGGGCACATAGTTGTCATCGTACTCTTCTTCTTCGCCGTCTTCCATCATAACCCCTATTTCTCCGTGCCTCGTCCAAACATTATAGTGTGGCATGAAACCCTTGTAAAGCAGGTGGGAGTGAAGGATTTTCTGGTTAGAGTAAGACATCGTATTCCCACATTTAGTGCATGGACAACACATAAAACCATTCTGCTTGTTTGCCTCAGCCGCATTTAGAAACTCATGCACGCCCTTAATGTACTCGGAGGTGTGTCTGTCACTATACATCCATTGCCGGTTCATCTGCGTGCATTATATATAATTAAGTGTGTCAAAAACCATTACAGAACATCATAAATAGATAATTAAGTGACCAAATTAATAGAAGTTCATCATCACATTAAAACCAAAGTACATACATAGTTCTCATGTAACAACATATAGCTCTCCATACACATCGAAACTATGTAAAACATTTCAATGCGAAAACAAATGCGATCATAATCGAAACCAAGGTAACAATTGAACCAACGGCATAATGATACCAAGCCTCGGTATGAATGGCATATTTTCTAATCTTTCTAATCTTCAACCGCATTGCATCCATCTTGATCTTGTTATCATCGACAACATCCGCAACATGCAACTCCAATATCATCTTCTCGTCCTCAATTTTTTTTATGTTTTCCTTCAAGAAATTGTTTTCATCTTCAACTAAATTTAACCTCTCGACAATAGGGTCCATCTTGATCTTGTGATCATCGATGACTTCCGCAACATGCAACTCCAATTCCATCTTCTCCTCCTCCATTTTTTCCAATTTTTTCTTTAAGGAAATGTTTTCCTCTTCAACTAAATTTAACCTCTCCACAAGAGGGTCGGTTGGAATTTCCGGTTCAACTACCTCCTAGACATATAAAAACATCTATGCATGTCAGGTTGGTCGGCATATTTCTCATAAATACTAAAACAAATAGTTATAAATTAAAGATAATATACCACATCCGAATCGTAGACAGGACGAGGGCCAACGTGGGCGGATATCAAAACTATCGCACTATATAATAACAAGCAATAATAAATGTAAGAAAATTAGACAAATATCTATCTAAAGCAATAATAACAAGCAATAATAAAAGTAATAAAAGCATGGACATAACAAGAGGCTCACCACGGTGGTGCCGGTGACGAGATCGGCGGGGGCGATCGACGGCGGCGAAGACGGGGACGGGACGTGACGGACCGCTAAACCTAGAAAAATCTCGGAGAAAATAGAGCTTCGAGAGGACAAAAGCTTAACTAGTGTGGCTCGGGCATTCCATCGAACACGTTGTGTGCATAGGAGGTGAGCTAGAGCACCACCAAGCCCTCTCCCCCTCGGCCAGAAAAAACAGAGCAGTGTGCTCTGCTCTTGCACGAGGGGGTATATATAGGCACCTCATTGGTCCCGGTTGGTGATATGAACCGGGACTAAAGGGGAGCCTTTGGTCCCGGTACAAGTCAACAACCGGGACCAATGGTGGTGGGCCAGGAGCAAGACCCATTGGTCCCGGTTCGTCGCACCAACCGGGACCAAAAGGTCTAGACGAACCGGGACCAATGACCCACGTGGCCCGGCCGGCCCCCTGGGCTCACGAACCGGGTCCAAGGCCCCCATTGGTCCCGGTTCTTGATTGAACTGGGACTAATGGGTTGGGCAGGCCTGGACCAAAGCCCTGTTTTCTACTAGTGGTAGTGGAGTCGGTATAGAACCGAAAGCAAAGAGGCAACGACACATAAACAAGCTTAAGACTACTAGACTGGTGCTCACGGAGGTAGGCGATATCATTCTTGAGCCAATAGCACCAGTGGATGCGCGCGCGTGCTACGACAGTCAAATTGGCTGCATCGTACGGAGAACCGCCACCATCAACGATGAGACACTACAGAAGATAGATAATTTGAGGCCATCCCTCCTAAACAAGCTGCACCAGATATTCTTGTTCCCGAGCCGGAATGAAAATGATTATAAAAGTCTATATAAAGACCCGACAATGAATAAGATAAACAAACACGCCATGACCAAGTTTAGCGACATGTTGGCCGCCTAGAAAGCAAGGGTGAAACAAAGGATAGTCAAGAAAAAGGAACCCTACTCTGAGATTTGTCTGGTGGCTTGGTTCCGTCCTTTTGTCAGTTGGAGCAGGAAAAATCCAGAAAAAATGCAGCAGACTTTCCCCTTGCCAACTTATTGGGGAGCAGCTCGTCTAGCATTGCACCAACACATGCATCTGCTCCTGCACCGGCTCCCGCACCTGCTCATAGCAGCCCGTCCTCCGTCTCGGATGTGCTCGACAGTGCTTCATCTTTGGCTGAGCTCGACGCCCTCGAGGTATTTGTCACACCGGCCCTCTTCAATAAATGTAAAATCTCCCATTTCCATTGCCTTTTCGTATGTCTCACATTGCAGACATGTCTTTGTAGGCCGACGTAGCCCCATGCACCATATTGTACACCATCGGCGACCAGAAGGTGGATGTGGGGAAGGTGACGATAATGAAGCCGAAGGAACAATTGTTCCACGGCCGGGCGATCCCCCTGGACGCCAGCAAGGTTTCCGTAGCCAGTGTCAAATCGGGCCCCGAGAATTTGGCTCCTCCGGTACTAGGGGGGATGACGACGATACCCCGCATCGGCTTAGTGGTTGCAATGGGTGGGTCCTGTTGTGGCCAAAGATTCTGCTTTGTCTGGAGGCGGCCGGGAGCACACCCACGAGCATGCAGTTATGTATGAACATAAACACCCCACCTACCCAATTAGTGTCGGCTGTCATGCTGGGTGATAGCGGATGATGTGAGGAAGAGGCTCCATTAATCGCTGATGACATCGTCATAGATGAGGATGAGGATGACGATGACACTCAACAATATATGAATATTGGCACTTACTCAGGGTTTGAGCGTCATGAGTCGGTGCCTGAATTGCCGCCTCCGGAGGCTGAACGTGTTATAGACGACCTTCCGATAGCAAAGAAGCATAGGAAGAGACCGAGGAAAGGCAACAAAGCTGCTTCTATGAACCAGCCGCCTTAGCGGCCTTGGGTTCATGACCGTATACCTATCTCCGGTGCGGCAAAATGGCATGTCGCCGATGAACCAATCCTACCTAAAGCAGCACTATGTGCCAAATTCGGTGATCTAAGAAGACTTCGTGACGATGTGATGCGGATAGAGAAAGGCATCATTGCCTCGAAAAATCCAAGATACCCACTCTACGTGGTTTACGTGCCGCGGCAATTGTCGTACATCGACACATTCCCCGTGGAGAAGTTCTTCCTTCGATTCGATTACATCTTCGACATGTTTCATGTGAACAAGCTGGATTTTATGTTTGTCTACCTTTGTGCCTTGCACATGAACTACCTCATCGGGGTTGAATAGATACCTTATATCTGTGCCGTTGACCCGTACTTCAAGCACGAGGGCTTCTTGGGAGTCTGCACAAAGCACCGTGAATACGCGAGGGACTACATCGCCAGTTTCATGCTCGCCAATAAGAACAATGAGGCGATTTTCGTGCCTTATCATCCCCTGTAAGTCATCTGTGTGGATATCCTTCCATCTATTTCAATCATTCATTTGCATGGTGGAGGCTAATTAATTTGAGGTGTACTTATTTTGCGCAGCGGCGGGCGTGCCGTCCTCATCATCCTCTGCCCCCAATACTCCCACGCTCTTTACTTGCACTCATCTAAGAACATTAACAAAAAGGATTACACCCACATCAAGTCTGTTCTCGATAGTGCTATGTTTTACTACGGCGCACGGGGTGGAGTGGTCAAGGACAAGAAGAAAAGGGGCAGCAGGAACGCCTTCGGCCATAAGACCGACTTTGCTGCATCCAGCAACCGAGTGATTTTCTTAATGATAGATTCTATGTCCTACACCACATGCTGGAGTACAGACGTGATCATCAGAACCTTCGCATGTCACCTAAATCCGGTGATGCCCATATTTTGCAATGGGCAAAGAAGTTAGGAGATCGAGGATCATTGACTTCGAGCTGAGTTCTATCACATCCAGCGTGAACTTGCCCAAATCATCATGAAGGAGGTCGTCGAAAAAACAGGGATGTTCTACGAAGAAGGACAAATGTCGCGGGAAGACGTCCGAACACGCGTAGCCGCTCAACGTTTCCACCTGAAGCCTTTCACTAAGCTTGGGGACTATCTCCCTGACTTGGATGGATGGCATGACATGTTGGAGTGATTGTCGATATATGACAATGTGTTCGTTTAGTCCATACTTTCTGTATGAAGAAACTTTGAGTTATGCACGACGAAACTTTACTTATGATGTAATTAAACCATCCTCCTTGACTAGCGAAGATCACTCTAGTTAGGGCATTTTGGGTATGATGAACTTTGTTATTTGTGCTTCTCATATATTGCTTCTATTTTTGCCAAGTCTGTCTCTTTCTATTGCTCAACTATATATGTTGCATATCATCGACTCATGTGACGATGCAGGTGCATAAATCATCGATGGCGAAGAAATTCTACGCCAGGAGTATACGGCGAGTGGCCCGAGTGTTCCGAGCGACAACCAATAGTTAGTTTAGGTTCCGAGACTTGTACCGCTATTTTCGGGATGACGATGAGAGACCACTTCGTGTTGGATGATGATTATGATTATGACATGATTTGATGAGACTATTTGTGTATATATGCTATGATTACATTTGTATGTGTATGATATGCTAAAGATTATTGTATAAAGCCTGTTCAAATACAAAACAAATATGCAGAAAAAACAGAAACTAATAAAACTAGCAATAGCGAGGGGAATAAAGTTAGCGGTAGCGCTCCCTTACCAGTAGCGTGTCCTTCTAAAAAGCGCTGCAGATATTAGCAGCAACGCGTTTCAATAAAGCCCGCTACTACTATCCATGTATAGCAGTAGCATGGGATGACACGTGCAACTGCTACATGTTAGCTGTAGCGCCTTATCAGTAGCGCGGCTTCCCGTGCGACTGATAGGTAAAATACCCGCGCTACTGCTAGGCTTTTGCCTATAAGTGGGTGGCCAATATTTTCCATGGTAGATGTGTTATTCTCATGATGAGTGTTTATTCACTTGTCATTGCACGAGAGTAAGGCCAAGGTATTCGGGATGCCCAGTCCCGAAATGAAAAACAAATTTAATTTATGTTGTCAAATAATAAATTCCTTGGAAAGTGTTGGTATGGAAGGCTACCGTAGATTCGGCTAGCCATGGCTTGTGAAAGTTTGGTGGAAAACAAATAAACTTTATTTTATGTTTGGGAACCTCCTATGATATATCTAGCATGGAAAGTGTTGGGAACCTTGAGTCGTTTTCGTTGGTGGTAAAAGTATACCTCCCAAAGTAATTTTATCTCTCACTTTAAGCTTTGAGCTCTGGCACCTCTACAAATACCTACTCCACACATTGATATTGATTGATGGACATCTCCATAGTCCATTAGTTTGTCTAGTTGATGTGAGACTTTCTTCCCTTCTGTTGTCTACTACCACCGCATTCTATTCCACCTATATAGCTATATCCATGGCTTGCGCTCATGTATGCGTGAGAGTTGAAAATGCTGAAGCACGTTAAAAAGTAAGAAACAATTGCTTGGTTGACACCGGGGTAGTACATGATTTATACTTTGAGGTGGGAAGACAGAACATGACAAGACTATATGATTTTGTAGGGATAACGTTCTTTAGCATTTGATATTGTGAAAGACATGGTTGCTTGTTGATATGTTTGAGTATTTAAATCTCATATCAAAACTATACTATTTCTTTGAACCATATAAAAGTCCAAATGTCCATGCTATAAAGAAAACAATATGATATGACATGATAGGCAGCATTCCACATCAAAAATTCTGTTTTTATCATTTACCTACTCGAGGATGAGTAGGAATTAAGCTTGGGGATGCTGATACGTCTCCAATGTATCTATAATTTTTGATTGTTCCATGTCGTTATATTATCATTCTTGGATGTTTTACAACCATTTTATTATCGTTTCATATCATTTTGTGGTACTAACTTATTGACATAGTGCCAAGTGCCAGTTGCTGTTTTCTGCATGTTTTTACATCAGAGGAAATCAATATCAAATGTAGTCCAAACACCGCAAAACTTTTTGGAGAGTTTTTATGGTCCAGAAGACACCCAATGGGCTGAAGTTGCACCTGGGGAGTGCCCCGAGGGGGGCACAACCCACCAGGGTGCGCCAGGCCCCCCTAGCGCTCCTAGGTGGGTTGTGCCCACCTTTGTGGCCTCCCGCACAGCCTGTTTACCCTATAAATTCAGAAATATTCTGAAACCCTTTGGGGCAGACCTAGATCAGAAGTTCCACCGCCGCAAAGATCTGTACTCCATGAGATCCAATCTAGAGCCCTTTCCAGCACTGTGCCGGTGGGGGAAATCATCACCGGTGGCCAACTTCATCATCCCGGCGGACACAAGGATGAGGAGGGAGTAGTCCACCCTCGGGGCTGAGGGTATGTACAATTAGCTATGTGTTGTATCTCTCTCTCTCCGTCTCGTGTTCTTGATGGCACGATCTTGATGTATCGGGGGATTTGTTAATATAGTCGGATCATATGGTGTTTTCCCCTCTCTATCTTGTGATGAATTGAGTTTTCCCTTTGAGATTTCTTTGGATTGAATACTTTTATGGGAGTTGAGAACACTTCATATATGTATTGCTATTGAATACTCGTGGTGATAATGGGGTATCATATTGATCCACTTGATATATGTTTTGGCACTCAACTTACGGATTCCCGAAGTGAGTTGGGGTAATCTTTGCATAGGGGTTGATGCTAGTTCTTGTCTTTGTTTCTCTGGTAGAAATATCAGGGCACTCTCTGAGTATTATGAATTTGTCTTGGTGTTATGATTAGTACAGACTCTTGATAGATAGATCGGAAAGGATAACTTTATGTGGTTTTAGTACGAACTCTTGATAGATTGAACAGAAAGAATAACTTTGAGGTGGTTTCGTTGAGTGGTGGTTATGTGATCCAATTATATTAGTATCGTTGAGAGATTGCACTAGCGAAACTACGGACCCTAGTCCTTGTTTTCCATCATTGCAATACCATTTGTGCTCACTTTTGTTACTTGCTACCTTGTTGTTTTTTATTGTTCGCACTACAAGTATCTACTATCAATATTACACTTGTATCACCATCTCTTCGCCGAACTAGTGCACCTATTCAATTTCCCATTGTATTTGGTGTGCTGGGGACACAAGAGACTTTTTAATATTTCGTTGCAGGGTTGTTTGAGAGAGACCATCTTCATCCTACACCTCCTATGGATTGATAAACCTTAGGTCATCCACTTGAGGGAAAATTGCTACCGTCCTACAAAACTCTACGCTTGGAGGCCCAACACGTGTGTACAAGAATAAATTTGCATAGTAGACATCAAGATCTTTTCTAGCGCCGTTACCGAGGAGGTGAGTGCTTGAAGGTATATCTTTGGATCTTGCAATCAAATCTTTTAGTTTCTTGTTTTATCACTAGTTTGGTTTTGTAAATAAAAAATAAAAAAAATGGAATTGAGGTTGCATCATATGATTGATCATCTTTATGATATCTTTCTTGAAAATGATGGTTCGGAAAATTGTTTTCAATTATTAGAAGAAGAAGTCAATAGAATGTTTGGCACAAAATATTTGAATGATGAGCATGATTGCAATGTTGTTAGTATGAATTCTTCGAATATCCATGATGCTAATGATATGCAAAGCCATAAGCTTGGGGATGCTATATGTGATGAATATGATATTTTTTGTCCCCCAAGTTTTGATGAGAAAAATTATTATGATGATTGCATGCCTCCTATAAGAATAAATTGTGTAGTAGACATCAGTGCAGTGGCCCCAAGGGGATGCACGTGCACTCCCAGTGCTACCCCGTCAAGGCTATGCACCACCCGAGGCGGCGGCACGCGAGCACCAAGACCAGACTCCCCCTCCGCAGCGGGCTGCCATGAGTGCGGCAGGCTGCCGAGCATTCACTCCGGAGCTGCGCCACGTTGTGTGGCCCGGTAAGTTCAAGCTATATATGCCTCCGCGCTACGACGGCACACCCGGCCCCACTAAGTTCCTCCAGCTCTACGAGCTGAGCATCAAGGCGGCGAGCGACGACGAGAAGGTTCTAGCGAATTTGGTTCGCCATGGCCCTCAAGGATGGCACACGCTCGTGGCTCCTGAACCTCCCCGCGGGATCAATCTCCTCCTGGGATGAGCTATGCGAGCGCTTCATCTCCAACTTCCAGGGAACTCGTGACCGCGCCCCTGCATTAGGCGACCTGCGGTGCATGAAGTAGGAGCCTGGGGAGACACTGCGCAAATACAACTAGCGCTTCACCAACGTTTGCATCAAGATTTCCAAGGTGTCAGACGAGGCCATCATCTCAGCATTCACTGATGGCGTTCGGGACGTCAAGATGAAGGAAGCACTTGCCATCCATGAGGACCTGTGATCAGCTCTGGAGATGTTCAATATGGCGAGAAAGTGCGTGAGGGCAGAAGAAAGACGCCTCTCGCTCCTTGAGCTTCCAGAGGCCGACCCTGAAGACAAGAAGGCCAAGGCCAAGGACATGAAGTGCAAGGGCCTGGCTGTGCTCGTGGCTGAGCCTGAGATGCAGCGCGACAGCAACCACCCCGAGCCCTCCAAAGGAAGCCGCCCGTTCTGCATCTTTCACATTGTCCACAGCCTCAACACCAATGACTGCCAAGAGCTCAGGGCCATCCGAGACGGGCGCCTTGGCCGCCGTCCGGAGCACAACAACCATGGCTACGGCCGTGGAGGAGGCCGTGGCAGAGGACACTGGGACAACCGCGACACCTGTTAGGGCTGACACGATCAGCCTCGTGAGGACCACTGGCAGAGCCAGCTGTGACACCCCAAGACCGGTGCGCCAGGTGTCAGCTAGTTATTCGTCGTCGTTGCCATGTCATCTGCTTGCGTGTGCATCCTTGACTTGTCATCATGTGTGTTGCATCATCATGTTTTCAAAACTTGCATCCGCCCGAGTCCCCTCATCCTTTCCGTTGTCCGTTCTGAGCCCAGACACACTTGCACGCGCCCGCGGCACCTCCGAATATTTATTATATGAGTGGCCGGAAAACATTCTCGGAATGGGTTGAAACTTGGCGTGTGGTCTTATTATAGCATTGGTAGACCGCCTGTCAAGTTTCGTCGCATTCGGAGCTCGTTTGATACCCCAGCGATTAACTGCGTTAACCGCCGGAAGCCTTTTCTCTTTTGGACCAGCAACCCTTTCACACAGCCCACCAAGCCCATTCTAACCCCTCCATGCTCTTGGCCGTTCGATCACGATCGCGTGGCCGTGAACGGCTCCTCATTTGGACACTCCTATCTCCATCTACCTATAAATATGTGGCTCCTCCCGAAATTCTCGTAGATGAACCCTAGCCCCGCTCCCACTACCCAGCAGGACATGTCCGTTCTGCCGCCGGACATGTCGAGCGCCCCTCCACCTCACTCCGTCCAATCACAAGGCGCCACATCAACCTCCCCACCGGCCGCAACCACTCCCGCGCCGCCACGTGGCCAGCCGCCACCGTCCACCGCCGCGGCCCGCGGAGCCCATCGGTGTCCCGCGCGGGCCCGAGCTCACCGCCGCCGCTCCGCTCGCCTCCTCTCGATCGTCAGCCCCGCCGCCGGCCTCGCTCCGCCGCCCTGGGCCTGAGCTCCGCCGCCTCTCATCCCGCCGGCGCCGCCACTCATCCCGCCGGCGCCGCCCTGCACCCCGCTCGCCTCCCCGCCGCCTTTGACTCCGGCCACCGCTGGCGAGCAGATCTGCCGCCCGGCCGAACGGCTAGACCTCACCGAGCCGCCGCCTCCCCGCCCTCCTTCGCCGGTCTACAGCCCGGATCCGATGGGATCCGGCTGGACCTCGTGTCTCCGGCGTCCCGCGCCACCGTCGCCCGACGGACTGAGCCGCCGTCGCGGCCTCGTCCTCGCTCGGGAGACGACGCCCCCAGCGACCGAGCAACCAGCGCCCTCCTGGGCCGCCCTCATGGGCCAGGGCCCAGGTCTGCCAGCCGCTCGGGCTTGCCCCAACCGTCTCCCTCCAGCTCCAGGGCCGCAGCCGAGGCCCATTGGCCCAGCCGCCTCTCCCTCCTCCTAACGGGCCGAGCCCGCTTGGGTGAGCCACCTAATCCCTCGCCCTATGCGTAGTTTAGTTTTATCGCGCCCTCTCTGTTTTTTTCCCTGGGTGTTAAAATGGCTAAGTCTGAGAAATTCGTACATTTATATGCATGTTTGAATGCCTGTAACTTTTTGTGTGTATGTCCGAATTTGGTGAATGATATGTCAAAATGATCGTGGTGATATGCTCTACACTTTGTTCCATTGTGCCATGCTTCTTTGAGTTCATCTAGATGCCCTAATCTCTGTTGCAAGAGTGCTACTTGTTATAAACTGCTGTTACTTGTTAATTTGTTGCCATGTTCGAGATATGATAACTTGGTGCATGTTTATCCAAATGGAGCATATGATATGCCAAAATGTTCATTGTGAAGTGCTCTACATGATGGTTGCTGTAGCATTCATGTTAGGTGTCATATTGCCATGTTAATCTCAGTTGCAAAAGTGCATTTGGCTGTTAAGTGCTGAAACTTGTTATGAGATGCTGATTTCACTTGCCCATTGCTATTGATGTGTTCGTCTTCCTGCCACATGTCTAGATGTTTTAGAAGCACAATCTTATGGTCTTTGATGTGGTGCAATTAACTTTCCATGATATGCCTTGAGGTGACTTAAATAAGCTCATAAACATGCCATGTTGTTATTGCTGTTTTATACTTAGTGAAAAAAACTGCCAAGTCTGGAATTTGTTATAACCTGATGCTATGTTTGCTTGATGCCCTAGTTAAATCCATGCTTGTTTTGGAGTGGCCAGTGATCATGTCTTATTGTCTATGTTTTTGTCTATCCATTCATGCCCTTGCTCATATGACCTGCTGTGGCTTATTTATTTCTTGCTCTCAAGTTGCTATAAATCATGCCTGTCAGGATTTTATCAACATGTTCAATTTGGTGGAGCTTGTTGCTATTGATCCATGCCTCCTATGGAGATGCTCCAATGGAGTTGTTTGCTGTAGGATATGTCTACCACATGTCCATGCTCTTTATGTTCTTATTAGAGTTGATATGCTTGTTGTTTTGTGCCTCCGAAGGCAGCATGGTGATGATGTTTTTGCCTTCCCAAATTTTGACTAAGTCTGGATAATTTTATTGCAACTTCCCATGCTTGTTTAAATGTGTTCCAGCAAGCTTTTGGGTGTGTTCTAAGTTCCTACTTGTTAAGTAACATGTCTATTTCACATTCATGCTTCTTGTTATCATGTTTGGGTGCTGTAGCTTATATTTACCTTGCTCCAAAGTTGCTATGTGGCTGTTAACTTCAGCTTTGCATTGTATCTTGTTTCGTGTGTATGTGTTGAACCGTTGCTCCGTTTTGGGTGTGCCGTATATGAAACTTGTGTGATTTTACATATAGAATCATATTATCATGTTGTTTTCATGTTTGGAGTGAGTTTGCTTGATGTTTGGGTGCATCTTGCACCGTTGCCATGCTTGTCTTGTTTTGATCATATCTTCTAGGCCTTAGCTCCGAATTAAACAAACTTTATATGAAACTTGACTAGAATTTCGTGTAGATCATCATGGTGCATGTTAACCTGCTGTTTAACAACTTTAACTTAAGGTTTGTTCAGATCTGGACTAATTTCAAATTATGCATATGAGGGCTTACCGGATTTGTTACGTGTTGATTCCGGCCTCATTTAAACTTGTTGATTTGTGTTGATCTTGTGTGCTTCATCCCTTGCCATGTATTGCATCATATATAGACTTGTCTTGCTTCATACTTTTTTGAGCATTTTGTCGTGTTCTTGTGTTGTGTGTTTACCTTGTTGTGTGCTTTCTTCTCGTTAGTGCTTGTTCCGTTGCGATCGTGAGGATTCGTTCGTCTACACGTGGTTCTTCTTCAAGGCTTCTTCTTCATCTTCTTCATGGATTCGTTCTTCTTCCTTGCGGGATCTCAGGCAAGATGACCATCACCTTGGATACGTTTACTATCATTGCCATGCTTAGTGTCTCGATGCTAACGTTATATGTCGCGCTACCCATCTTTATTGGCAGCCCCTCTCCTTGTTGCCATGAAACCTCTAACCTTTGACACCTTCCTAGCAAACCGTTGTTTGGCTATGTTACCCGCTTGCTGAGCCCCTCTTATAGCGTTGTTAGTTGCAGGTGAAGATGAAGATCGTTCCATGTTGGAACTTGATGCTTTGGAAATATCACAATATCTATTATTATATTAAGGCACCTATATACTGGGCATGGGTGGAAGGCTTGGCCTTTTGCTCGGTGTTTTGTTCCGCTCATGCCACCTTAGGAGCTGATAAACCGGCATTATGTTCCTTGATTTTGCGTTCCTTACACGGTTGGGTATATGGGGACCCCTTGACACTTCGTCTTTGAATAAAACTCCTCCAGCAAGGCCCAACATTTGTTTTAATTTGCAACATAATAATAACTTAATTAATTAATTAAATTTGCATAGGCGGCCGCACCCTCGTGGATTCTCCTACATAGCAGGGTTATGATCTTTCGAAAGTCGTGCCCGCGGTTATGTGGCAGTTTGGAATTTCTTAATGTCCGGTTGTAGAAAACTTGACAGAGGATCCGAGAAAAAAAAACACTACTGTGTGAGTAACCGTGACTGTCTCTTTTCACTTTGAGACGAGAACACGGTGGGGTTATGTTTGACTCGTAGGTAGTTAAGGATCTTTAGCGATCATTACTAGTTTGCGACCGTTTGTGTAGATGCTCATCTTATTCTTGTACTCGTAAGTTAGCCACCATATTTATGCTTAGCCACTGCTGCAACCTCACCACTTTACCTCTTCCTACCCATTAAGCTTTGCTAGTCTTGTTACCCATGGTTATGGGATTGCTGAGTCCTCGTGGCTCACAGATACTACAACAACAGTTGCAGGTGCAGGTTTCCGATGTCTTGACGTGAGAGCGATGTTCTTTTGTTGGAGTTCTTTCTTCTTCTTCTTCTTCAGTCTTGGGTTAGGTTCCGGGTCGGCAGCCTGGGATAGCAGATGGATGTCATTGTGCTTTTCATGTTTGCATCCATAGTCGGATGTCTTGTATTGATGATGTTGTATTCATGTGGCTTGTATGAATTGTTGTATCCCCATGTATGAATGTAATGGTACGATGTAATGATATCCATCTTGCTAAACACCCGAAATGCGGTTGTGCCCCAATCACATAAGTGCCACGTGATCGGGATAGAATCGCATCTTGGGCCTGATACCAACCTCGTGACGTCCCCTGGAGGGACCAACCTCGTGAGGATCTCCCTCAGGGAAACGCAGGCCTCCCTCCTCTGCCGCCACCGCCAAGGATCAACGATGACCGCCCCCAAGATGATGGGGCTGGGGGATTCCAAAAGCCTCGTGCCATTGCTTGCATATTGGGAAACGCTCAGGCCCCTGCCTCTCATCGCGTCTTCAAACAGTTTGCTCGCGAGGTGAACGCGGCCCTCCCCAAGCTCGAGGCGTCGCGTCCCCTCTAATAGTTTGCTTGTTTTCTAGTTTGTATTGCTTATATTGGTTAATATAAGATGTAGAAATGATATGGTACATTAAGCATTGTGTGAGAACAATTATGAATCTTGTCTTTGATAGTACCGATAGTGAATGATTTATTTTATCATACTAACCCATCTCACAAAGTTCCATTAAGTTTTGTGTCATTGAAGTTTTCAAGTTTTGGTGAGATGTCGATATGAGGAGAATAAGGAGTAGAGATAACCTAAGCTTGGGGATGCGAAAGGAACCCCAATGTAATATTCAAGGAGCAACCAAGCAACTAAGCTTGGGGATGCCCCGGAAGGCATCCCTTGTTTCGTCTCCAACATTAGCGGTAACCTCACTTGGAGCTATATTTTTATTCCTCACATGATATGAGTTTTCATTGGAGAGTCATTTTATTTTGTTTTTATTTGCTTGCTGCTATTTATAATAATGTTTTTCATCTTTTATTTCAATAAAACTGTCAAGGATAGCCTTTACCATGCTTATTTTGCAAGAATATATGTTGATGTTTGAAAACATAAAGTTTTCTATCATTGTCTGAATTCTTATGGATAGTAAGAATGTGATAAAATCTTTAATTTTTTACACAGTGAGCACTAATAAGTTCTCTGTAACACGTTAATTTTTGAGAGTTTTTTGAGCTAGGGAAATATGAGGAAAATTGCACTCTTTACAGGCTGTCCTGTTTAGACAGATCGCTGTTATGTTTGCATTGTTTGCATATGTTTGCGTGTTTAGTTATTCTATTTGAGGACAGGAGTATTAAATATGCAGAGGCATTTAGTATGCTATTTTAAATTATATTTTTAGTGATTTTCTACAGTAGAGAATGATAAGGTTATGCATTGATTTGTACTAACTTATCTCACGAGTTCTTGTTGAGTTTTGTGTGGATTAAGTTTTTAAGATTTAGGGAAACCGTGATATGAGAGGAATTAAGGAGAAAAAAGGCTCAATCTTAGGGATTCCCAAGGCATCCCAAGATAATATTTCAAGAAGTCTCAAGTATCTAAGATTTGGGATGCCCCTGTAGGCATCCCACCTTTCTTCATCAACAATTATCAATTAGTATCGATTGAGACTATGTTTTTGCTTCTTCACATGATTTGTGCTATTCTTGAAATGTAATTTTATTTTGTTTTGTTTGTTGTTTGAATAAAATACTTAGATCTGAAAGTTTTTAAATAAAAAAGAGTCTTCACCTAGCTACCTATTTACGTAACTAGTCGCTTGATCTTCACTTATATCTTTTTCTCGGTAGTTTGTCATTTGCTCTAGTGCTTCACTTATATCTTTTTGAGCATGGTGTGCTTTAATATTTTTGTAGAAATTCTCTCTTGCTTTACGTAGATTATTTTAAGAGATAGAAAATTTAATGCTCATGTTCTCCAGTTATATTTGTTTGAGCTTATAAAAAGCAACATATGAAACTAGTCCCAATATGACAGATATTCAAGATGGATATAATAAAAAAAATCATGAAGATCATTGCACAAAGTAAACTTGATTCTTTTTAATAGTTTTGAGATATGATGATAGTGATATGTGAGTCATATTAATGAGTAATTATGTTTCAGTAAGAATATTGATGTTAAGGTTTGTGATTCCCTATGCAAGCACAAAAATCAATAGTTATGCAACGAAATTACATCATACTTGTTGTGCATTATTTGGTGTTAGTTATGCTCAATGCTCGCTTATGTGATTTTTCTTTTCTTGGTTGGTCACTTCTCAATCTATATGCTAGCCGATACTTGTACTAAGTCGAAATACTACTTGTGCATCCAAAATCCTTAAACTCGGTTTTGTCATATGAGTCCACCATACCTACATCTATGTGGTATTCCCTTGCTGTTCTAAGCAAATTTGTATGTGCCATCGCTAAATTACAAAACTAACTCCTGTTTTGTTTGCCCGTACCACTCATGAGGCGGTCAGGGGTGACCATATTTTTCCATGCTTGATGTGTTATTCTCAAGATGAGTGTTTATTCACTTGTCATTGCACAACAGCACGACAAAGTTATTAGGGGTGCCTAGTCCCGAAATAAAAAAATGAATTTATTTATGTTGTGAAATAATAAATTCCTTGGAAAGTGTTGGTATGGAGGGCACCCGTGGATACGCTAAGCCATGGATTATGAAATAATGGTGGAAAATGGAATAAACTTTAATTTTGGTTTGGGAACCGCCTATTATGTATCTAGCATGGAAATTATTGGAAACTCTAAGTCATTTTCGTTGACGAGAAACGTATGTCTCCCAAAATTATTTTTATCTCTCAATTTAAGCTTTGAACTCTGGCACCTCTACAAATCCCTACTTCCCTCTACGAAGGGCCTTTCTATTTACTTGATGCAATTTTATTTTTATTTGATTCTCCATCTTCTCTTATAAAGCAACAACTAAGGGGCACTATGATCATACTTGAGAATTGGTTGTAGCTAATATGTGAGTCTATTTCATGAATGGATTAATGATTAAGCATGGTGGGCTAGGGATAACTTTCTTTAGTATTGATATTTTGAAAGACATGGTTGCTTGTTGGTATGCTTGAGTATTAAAGTCTTGATGTCGAAACTAGACTATTGCTTTGAAGCATATAAAAGTCCAATGCTACAAAGAAAATAATATGTGATGAACATGTTAGGCAGCAGTCCACATCAAAAAATTTGTTTTTATCATTTACCTATTCGAGGACGAGCAGGAATTAAGCTCAAAAAATATGTGATGATACGTCTCCAATGTATATATAATTTTTGATTGTTCCATGTTGTTATATTATCATTCTTGGATGTTTTAAAATCATTTTATAGCAACTTTATATCATTTTTGGGACTAACCTATTGACATAGTGCCCAGTGACAGTTGCTCTTTTTTGCTTGTTTTTTACATTGCAGAAAATCAATATCAAACGGAGTCCAAGTGCAGCGAAACTTTTTGGAGATTGTTTTTGGACCAGAAGACATCCAGTGGGCTTGAGAAGCACCTGGGGGTGCCCCGAGGGAGGCACAACCCACCAGGGCATGCCTGGGTGCCTAGGTGGGTTGTGCACACCTCAGTGGCCTCCCGCACCGCCTCTTCGCTCTATAAATGCCCAAATATTCCAAAAACCCTATGGGAGTCGATGAAATTTTGTTCCAACCGCCACCAGTTCCAGAACCATGAGATCCAATCTAGATCCCTTCTCCGGCACACCACCGGAGAAGGAAATCATCACCGGTGGCCATCTTCATCATCCCGTCGGCCACCATGATGAGGAGGGAGTGGTCCACCCTCGGGGCTGAGGGTTTGTATGAGTAGCTATGTGTTTAATCTCTCTGTCTCCGTCTCTTGTTCTTGGGATACACAATCTTGATGTATCGCGGGCTTTGTTAATATAGTCGGATCATATGGTGTTTTCCCTCTCTATCTTGTTGTGATGAATTGAGGTTTCCCTTTAAGATTTCTTTGGATTTAATAATTTTATGGATTTGAGAACACTTGATGTATGTCTTGCTATGAATACCCATGGTGAGAATGAGGTATCATATCGATTCACTTAATGTTCATTTTGGCACTCAACTCGCGGATTCCCGAGGTGACATTGGGGTAATCTATGCATAGGGGTTGATGCACGTTCTTGTTTTTTTTTCTCTGGTAGAAATCTTAGGGCACTCTTCAAGGTTCTTTGTGTTGGATTGAGTATTATGAATCTGAAATTGTTTGATGCATATCTTATAATCAACTCACAGATACTTGAAGTGACATTGGAGTATCTAGGAGACATTAGAGTTGGTGGATGTGTATCATATGGCGTTATTTTAGTATCAACTCTTGATAGATCGATCGGAAAGGATAGCTTGATGTTATTTTAGAACGAACTGTTGATAAATCGATCGGAAAGAATAGCTTTAAGGTGGTTTCATACCCTACAAACAATTTCTTCTTATTTTTGCCGCTAGATAGGAACTTTGGAGTGACTCTTCGCCGCACATTGAGGGATGATTATGTGGTCCCATTATATTAGCATTGTTGAGGGATTGCACTAGCGAAATTATGGACCCTAGGCCTCATTTTCAAGCATTGCAATACCGTTTGTGCTCACTTTTTTTACTTGCTACCTAGCTATCTTTTATTGTTACTACTATAAAAATCAATATCTACTATCCGTATTACACCCTTTAACAAAACTGTGTGCAATGCCATAATCACAAATGGTGGTGTAAAAGAACAGTAAAAAATGGTGCAAAACGTTTGCGATGACGGATGCATCAAACACGGTTCAGATTTTAGTTGCGTGTGCGATGCAGGGCATACAATTCAGTTTAATTAACTGTTTGCAATGAGGAGGAACAAAAGAAATGGGCAGCCAGATGAAGGTGTGTGCGATATATAGTATACAATTCACTAGGATGAACGGTGTGTGATCAGGCAACACAATGGAAATGGTTCAACTAAACAAGATGTTTGTGATATGCGGCAAACAGGTCCGTAATCAGAAATGTGTGCCTAGACAAATAATATCACAGATGATTGCGAGTAATAAGCCGTGTGATTTGCTCTGTCTACAGAATAATAACACACACACACACACACACACACACAAAAGTGAATATACATAGCATTCGCACAAACCTCAATAAACAATTGCATGCATTCTAAAGTAGGAGAAACGATCGTCTAGTCATTTACATGTTGTGACGCTCCCGCCACTACTCCGTGGCTTGGTCCCTCGTATGGGGTAGGAAGAAGACACTTCCTCATGTCAACAATCCGCATGTACATCTTTTAGCTTGTGTACGCGTCTTTGGCCGTGTACTTGACATCTTCTTCATCTAGTTTCTCATGCCACACACTATGCCAGGTGTTCTTGTCCTTGTTGCTCTCATTCTTCATCTTCATGTAGTAGGGGTAGATGATGACCGAGGCAAGGTCAACCAGAGAGTTCAGTTTGTTTTTGTTGCTGCCCCAGACCTTGTAGTGGTGCTGGATGTTGACAAGATTCGGGCATTTCAAGAACAAAACCTTGAGCGCTTTTAGATCATTGTTGGTGTCCACCGTAGCGAAACTGTAGTCAGAGCTATTGATAAACCTATAGAAATGCTCGCAAGTCCTTGTGGAAAGGTGGTAGTGGTAGACGAGGATGTCATGTCACATGCACAAATGGGCAACGGCAACCTTCTGATCGTGCCATGCACGACCGATGGTGTACTCGAGGTCAAAGCCGACCACTTGGTACTTGTCCTCGGCAAGGAACTGCTCCATAGTTTGGATAGAGATTTCCACCGAGACCGGACGGTTCATATACACCACCGAGAGGGCCTTCCCCCTCACATGGGTGTCCACTACGTGATGCGTGCTGAACTGCCCGCCGTTGTCGTCATCGGCCGCTGGGAGCATCATTGGAGCCACGGGGATCGTCATTGGAACCGCTAGATGTCCTCTCTGTATGTGTCGTCGTGGGTGTGCTTATCGTGTCATATGACGGGAGAGATGAAGGTAAATGTCCACAGGAATAAATGGGGGTCGGGCGGCCTGGATTCTCTGCGCGTCCGCATGGCAGTTTTTGCAGCAGGTAACTACATTGTCGCGCCGTGCCCGACGCAACCACATGCACACGAACGTGCATGATCGTGCGACGGCCCGAAACACTTGCGGCGCGCGTGGAGGGACGAGGGCAGAGCACTCGGAGGGAGGGAATAGCGGAGTGCGCACGGCGGGGCGCGAGCAGAGTGCGCCGCGGCCGCCTGAACCGCAAGCAAGCACACACATAGAGCATTTGAACACGTAGGAAATGGTCGCCTACAAGCCGAACGACAGTTGCATCACTGCGTAGAGAGCGGCCGTGTGCTACTACCTCCGTCTAGTCTATAGTCCCCTTTATATTCTGTGCCATACTTTGCCCTCGAATTTAACCAACAAAATATTAATGCATGTTATAAAAATTATATAATTGGGAACTATGTTCAAATACGAATTCAACTATATAATCTTTGGCGACATGCATTCGCATTTTATTAGTTAAATCATACTTATAAACCATGATAGGGGGTAGTAAGTAACCAAATAGCAAACATTTTTTATTAACTGTATGTGTATGTGCCCTTTCGTTCTCCTCCCGCACGTCTTGTCACCCCACTGCGGCAGACGACTTACATCGCAAACTTGCGCAGCGCGCGGACGCGTTCTTCTGGCCAAACTGTGGCGCCAATGAATCGTCGGTGAGCCCACTCCCGCACAACCTCTCATGTTCCTGCGCAAGCTTCCCGCCCGACTCGGTGAAATCTCCTAAAATCCCAATGCTTACCGGCCTGCTTATATAAATATTCACGACCGACGAGTCCTACGACGCATTTTCCCCTCCCACCCTGTAGCTTATCTCGTATGCTTCTCCCACAATCGCCAATGGCACCGGTCCGTCGTTGTTGCTCAGCCACTCCGCCATCATCAGAGGACAGCTCCAGCTGGGAGGCTACACCGCGGTGGTGGTGCAATCCCCGGCGTAGTGTAGTGCGCGTGGCGTCCCTGTTGAGTGTGCGTGGAACACCCACCACAAGCTCCGCCGCCACTGCCCGTCCGCAGCTATTGTCGGCCACCATTGCCACCACTGAATTTTAGTTGCAAAAATTAGATACTACTAGTGGTTTTTAGCTTCATATTTTGACACACCGAAGTGTTACAAGGTTGACAAATGGCAATGTTACTAGATCAACAAATGTAAATATTTTTAGTTTGACAAATGGCAACATACCCAATATGACAGATGCAAATCTTACCAAATTGTTTGTAAGTGGTTGCACACGGGTCATCCAAATGAACCATTTGCATTGAAGAGCTGCACAAATCCTGCTCTCACTTTGCATATAGTGTTCTTTCTAACACGTTTGCGATCAAGAGCCTAAAAAATCCTGCTCGACACATTTTCCCTTGGCTTCCTGGGTAAGCTCCCGATTTGCATACGGGTGTACTAACTAAAATGATTGTGATGATTGTTTTATATTTGAAAACCATTGATGTTTTTTCAAAAGAAAATCGTTTGATAAGTGTGTACATTAAGAGAGAAAAACACAAGTTCACTCAAACCATATATTTCATTCATTCATACTGCGAATTTATATTCATATGATCGAGATACATTATTAAACCCAAGAAAAAAAACTATTTCAGACGAGTTTTGGATTTAATAGAATTTAGAAATAAAGTATCTCAACGTTTTGCCAGCAATCAATGGTGCCCTAGTGTTTTAAATTCATTCCCATTTCTTGCATGTGACCTAAGCATGCACCCAAGGACACATATTTTATTTGTCAACCAATTTATATGCACTGGAACATGTGCATGTAGTTCAAATTTGAATTATGCACATAAATGCATTGAAACCCAGTTAATGCAAAAAAATGTCCAAACCAATCCCGAAAAAAAAAATTGACACAACACTCCTGTTGTTCTGTGTTGACACGAGAAAATTTTGAAAGCAATAAGAGGCAATGGATATCGTATTGTCCCCAAAGGTGGGACGTTCCCTATCGAAACCATCATGCTTGTTGTGAGAAGCACTGGTTTGTGAGAGGCATGGAACCAAACTTGCCCCAAATGGGATAAATTTTTTACAACGACATGTTGATGCCGCTTCATGATAGAATGCCAAGTTTCATGAATTTCAGAAGTTTTTTGGATTTACTAGAATTTAAAAATAAAGTATCCCAACGTTTTGCCCGCAATCAATGGTGCCCTGGTGCTTGAAATTCATTCCATTTCCTGCATGGGACCTAAGCATGCACCCAAGGACACATATTTGATTTTACAACCAATTTATATTCACTGGAGCATGTGCATGTAGTTCAAATTTGAATTATGCACATAAATGCAATGAAAACTCAATTAATGCATAAAAATGTCCAAACGAACCATGAAAAATCACAAAAATTGACACAACACTCTTGTTGTTCTATGTTGACACGAAAAAAAATTGAAACCAATAACATGCAATGGATATCATTTCGTCCCCAAAGGTGGGATGTTCCCTACCGAAACCTTCATGCTTGTTGTGAGAAGCTCTGGTTTGTGAGAAGCATGTACCCCAAACATGCCCCCAAACGGGACAACAGTTTTACCACGGCACGTTGATGCCTCTCCATGATAGCATGCCAAGTTTGATGAATTTCAGACGATCGAGTCTTGGATTTACTAGAATTTAAAAATAAAGTATCTCAATATTTCCGGCCGAGTGATGATGGGAGGGTGCTTGATATTCATTCTCATTTCTTGCTTGGGACCTAAGCATGCAACCAAGAACACAAATTTGAATTTTCAACCAATTTATATGCATTAGAGCATGTGCATGTAGTTCACATTTGAATTATGCACATAAATGCATTGAAAACTCAATTGATGCATAAAATGTCCAAATGAACCCTGAAAAATCCCCAAAATTAACACAACACTCATGTTGTTCTATGTTGACACTAGGAAAAAATGTGAAATCCAGAAGATGCAATGGATATCATTTAGTCCAGAAAGGTGAAATGTTCCCTACCGAAACCATGAGGCTTGTTGTGAGAAGCTCTGGTTTGTGAGAAGCATATCTCCAAACCTTCCCCAAATGGGACAAACTTTTTACCACGTCATGTTGATGGTGCTCCATGATAGCATGCCATGTTTCATGAATTTTAGACGAGCTTTGGATTTACTAGAA
The DNA here is from genome assembly GCA_902687465.1 of Secale cereale. Classification (NCBI taxonomy): domain Eukaryota; kingdom Viridiplantae; phylum Streptophyta; class Magnoliopsida; order Poales; family Poaceae; genus Secale; species Secale cereale. Next base: position 163,926,389 of record LR738709.1, read on the forward strand.
TTTAGAAACCAGGTATCTCAATGTTTGCGGACGATTGACGGTGGCAGGGTGTTTGACGTTCATTCCCATTTCTTGCATGGGACCTAAGCATGCAGCCAAGGACACATATTTTATTTGTCAACCAATTTATATGCACTGGAACATGTGCATGTAGTTAAAATTTGAATTATGCACATAAATGCATTGAAACCCAGTTAATGCAAAAAAATGTCCAAACCAACCCCGAAAAAACACAAAAATTGACACAACACTCCTGTTCTTCTGTGTTGACACAATAAAATTTTGAAAGCAATAAGAGGCAATGGATATCGTTTTGTCCCCAAAGGTGGGACGTTCCCTATCGAAACCATCATGCTTGTTGTGAGAAGCACTGGTTTGTGAGAGGCATGGAACCAAACTTGCCCCAAATTGGATAATTTTTTTACAACGGCATGTTGATGCCGCTCCATGATAGAATGACAAGTTTCATGAATTTCAGACGTTTTTTGGATTTACTAGAATTTAAAAATAAAGTATCTCAACGTTTTGCCCGCAATCAATAGTGCCCTGGTGTTTGAAATTCATTCCCATTTCTTGTATGGGACCTAAGCATGCACCCAAGGACACATATTTGATTTTACAACCAATTTATATGCACTTGAGCATGTGCATGTAGTTCAAATTTGAATTATGCACATAAATGCAATGAAAACTCAATTAATGCATAAAAATGTCCAAACGAACCATGAAAAATCACAAAAATTGACACAACACTCTTGTTGTTCTATGTTGACACGAAAAAAATTTGAAACCAATAACATGCAATGGATATCATTTCGTCCCCAAAGGTGGGATGTTCCCTACCGAAACATTCATGCTTGTTGTGAGAAGCTCTGGTTTGTCAGAAGCATGTACCCCAAACCTGCCCCCAAACGGGACAACAGTTTTACCACGGCATTTTGATGCCTCTCCATGATAGCATGCCAAGTTTGATGAATTTCAGATGAGTTTTGGATTTACTAGAATTTAAAAATAAAGTATCTCAATATTTCCGGCCGAGTGACGATGGGAGGGTGCTTGATATTCATTCACATTTCTTGCATGGGACCTAAGCATGCAACCAAGAACACAAATTTGAATTTTCAACCAATTTATATGCATTAGAGCATGTGCATGTAGTTCACATTTGAATTATGCACATAAATGCATTGAAAACTCAATTGATGCATAAAATGTCCAAATGAACCCCGAAAAATCCCCAAAATTAACACAACATTCATGTTGTTCTATGTTGACACTAGGGAAAAATGTGAAATCCAGAAGATGCAATGGATATCATTTTGTCCACAAAGGTGAAATGTTCCCTACCGAAACCATGAGGCTTGTTGTGAGAAGCTCTGGTTTGTGACAAGCATATCTCCAAACCTTCCCCAAATGGGACAAAAATTTTACCACGTCATGTTGATGGTGCTCCATGATAGCATGCCAAGTTTCATGAATTTTAGACGAGCTTTGGATTTACTAGAATTTAGAAACCAGGTATCTCAATGTTTGCGGACGATTGACGGTGGCAGGGTGTTTGACATTCATTCCCATTTCTTGCATGGGACCTAAGCATGCAACCAAGGACACATATTTGAATTTTCAACCAATTTATATGCATTAGAGCATGTGCATGTTTTTCAAATTTGAATTATGCACATAAATGCATTGAAACTCAATTAATGCATAGAAATGTTCAAACGAACACTGAAAAATCTCAAAAATTGACACAACACTCATGTTGTTCTATGTTGACACTAGGAAAAAAACTGAAAGCAACAAGAGGCAATGGATATCGTTTCATCCCCAAAGGTGGGATGTTCCCTACCGAAACCATCACACTTGTTGTGAGAAGCTCTGGTTTATTTGAAGCTTATACCCAAACCTGCCCCAAATGGGACAAAAAATTTACCACGGCATGTTGATGCCGCTCCATGATAGCATGCCAAGTTTCACGAATTTCAAATGGATTTTGCATTTACTAGAATTACAAAAGCAAGTACGTCGACGTTTGCCAGAGAGCCACGGTGCCGTGGTGTTTGAATTTCATCCCCATTTCTTGCATGGGACATAAGCATAAACCCATGGACACATATAAGATTTTACAACCCATGTTGGTGCACCGGAGCATGTGCATGTAGTTTAATTTTGAGTTGTTTACTTGAAATGGCTAGAAAAACCAATTTAATGTATAAAATGTTCAAACGAATCCTGAATAATTCCAACTCTTGTATGACACACATATAGTTGCATGTTCACTGCAGATAAAAGGTCTAGCAATTCAAACAACGTCCATTTCCACTGTGACCCCATTATGTAATTCAAATCAAGATGGAAAATCAAGTAGATCGCACACAGTTTATTATCAGCAACCGTGTGAGATGCACCAGAAAATATCCTGGAGCACCGGTTGCGTATAGTACGCGTATGGCTTAAGCGAGAAGGTGTGTCGACTACAGTCCACAGCCGGCGTCTCAAGCACACTAGCTCGCTCCTCAAATAGCATTTCACTGTTCAATCGTCGCCGGTGAAAGATGGGCACATGGACCCGCGTCGTTTGGGCAACTTTGTTGGCCCACTCCGGCAAGAGCGCGGCCGGAGCCTCCTTGCGCGTGCTAACAAGGTGCGTGAGCATGGCTGCAATCTACGACTGGGCGGCCAAGGTAGCCCAAATGGCCGATGTTGCTTCTCAGGTGGCGACAGCAACACCTGCCTCGGGGATAGCAACTGGCGAGAGCGGCACAACAATTGTGTGTTCTGAAGCGGTGGCCTTAGCCCTAATGGAGGCCGCCCACGACCATGTTGAGGCCGCCCACGCCTAGATCGTGGCAGTCACCACACAAATCGAACGAAGCTTCTTTGACAACGGTCGACAACCCACGGCCAAAGAGTTGGTTATCGCCGAGAGCGTTCGAGCAACTGTCCATTCCTCTGCCGCATACCTTGCGATGACAGATCTGTCCAAGCCCAGATCACGGCCACCCACGCCCAACTCGTGGCGGCCTTTTCCAGAGAGATGGCGGACGCTGATGGCGAGATGCTTGTCGAGTATGGTGCGATGGATGCCATGGAGCCCCTTCCCCATGAGACCGTCGGGCGCGAGCTGGACATGGAGGCGGCAGCGGAGATCGACGAGCACCAGCCGTAGTAGTACTCTTTATTTTCTTTAATTAAGAGCACCAGTCTTTAATTTGTTAGAGTAATCTTTAGGTCAGCTAGATGTGTTCAATTGCTGAACTTGCTCGATTAAGAAGTGTTGGTGTGCTGTAGTCTCCTTTGTGTACCCAAATTATGCAATGACGTGGATGAACATTATAACCATGGAAATTCAAACAAAATTTTTTGACGTTCAAACTCATCACACACGGGTTAAGCTATCTGAAACGTTTGTGATGTTCATATATCGTACACAGTTCTGAACAAGGGACCGTGTCTGATGACACTTTGCGCGCCAGTTTTTTCACTGAAGCGATTCCAAATTTTCGGCTTCCACGGAAGTATATACCTCCCCGCCCCTCCCCCTTACCAAAAGCCACATTTCCCTTGTTTCCGCCTTCCTTTCCAAGTTGAAACCTTTACTCCTTGCTTGCAGCGGTGCCTCCTCGGCGGCTACCCTCCTTCACGCTGCTCGTCCTCGTCTATCCAGGCAGGTAAACCACACCTCATCCCCATCCTCCTAGTCCTTCCACATCCCACATGCCCCGATCGCCGGCGTGACACCTTCCGCCCAAATCACCAACCCCTCCACCAAATAAGTGCCGCCCTAAGCCATTGTGCATCCAGTATAGCTAAGATCTCAAGGAGCATTTGGCAGCGGAGAAGCAAATCGCGGCCGCACGCGCGGATGAGGTCGCGATGGCTGCCATTCGTGCCGACCCCCAGATCTTGGAGGAGCACCTTGCCATTTGCTAGCTATGCCGGTTAAGCATGCCCGGTTTACCCGTTGCATGAGCTGCTCCTACCTTTTCTTAACAAATTCTAGTGAATTGTGCTATCTAATTTTACCATGCAATCCGTTGCTCTAGTGTATATGTTCTATATGTCGTGCAGTGTGGTGCTCACTTATTAACTGTTTGGTTAATTAGTTGTCATCTTCAGTTAACTATTTGGTTCAATTCTTCAAATCTGACGTTCAATTCTTCAGGCTGCAATTTTGTATTGTCTTCCATGTGAGAAATAAATCGAATTTATCTTTACAAAATACACGAGAAACGAATACAATTGCTATATTTCCAAGTTGTCAAGCATGCTTGGTTTGGTTATACATTGTGCAATGTGGTTCTCAGTTAACATTTGGATCATTTTTGTTGTGGTGTTTAGTTAACTGTTTGGTTCAATTCTGCAAGAGATGTTCAATAATTGTGGGTGCATTCTGTTATTCTATACCATGTGAGAAGTAAATTGAATTTGGCTGTACTAAATACATGAGGAACAATAACAATTGCTCTATTCCTAGTTGTTAAGCATGCTTGATTTGTTTAACTGTTTGATCTTCCATTAGGAGTATGTTATATTGTGCAATGTGGTGCACAGTTAATGTTTGGTTCATTTGTGGTGGTGTTTAGTTAACTGTTTGGTTCAATTCTGCAATGCGATGTTCAATAATTGTGGGTGCATTCTGTTATTGTATACCATGTGAGGAATAAATTGAATTTGTCTGTAGTAAATACATTTGAAATGCGATGCGATGTCCAATGGTCATGGGTAGAATTTTGTACTGTTTTGCATGTGAGGAATAAACCGAATTTCGCTACACTTAATACATGAGAAACATATACAAGTGCTATATTTCCTAGTTCTTAATCATGCTTGGTTTGCATAAATGAGTTTTCCATGTGGCTTGAATTAATTTGATGAATCTACAATTTTCTTATTTTTCATCAACATATTTTACTTATAGCATGCGAACCCTTACTTAACCTGATGACTCACTACCTTTTATGTGTTGCAGGAAAAAATGGGAAGCACTGAGGTTTACAATTGAGGTTAGCACGTGAATGGTCCGTTGTCTGATAGCACATTATTGTGCAATTGCAGGAACCATTCTAATATTTAGGTTTTTAACAATTTGGTCATGCACATGTAGGTCATGCTGTCAGAGGTTTTAACCCATTGTTCGACCCTTTTTGCATATGGGGAAATGAGTTGTCCATGAATATTAATCAAATCAAGAAAATCAGAAAGATTGTTAGTATAAAGAAAATAGTGACAAAAAACAACAAGATATTTGTCTGCACAATGAAGAAGACATCAGTTCACTACAAGATGGTACTAACTATTATACCTTTCCTCTTTTTATTCCATTGCCCCATTCCCAATATAGAGAAGATATTATGCACATCCTTGTTTTCAGGACTTTCCAAAGCAGTTCATTGATGATTACCTCTCAAACCACCTCTATGGTCAGGAGGCGAGGAAGGTTTTCATACAACACCCACGGTTCAATATTGAAATGTTCCATAAGAGGACGAAGGACGGATGGTCAATCATCCACAGGCACTGTCCTAAAGTTGCAAAGACCTTCAACATGAATGAAGGCTCAATATTCGCTTACCGATTCAACAATTTTCCAGATGAGATGCATCACTCTATATACCGTGTATGATGCTAATTTCAAAAGGTTCTACATGTTGCATGCGAAACTTGGTGCTGGTGCAGTTGTGTAATCGGGTCACTGAGTGTTTAAGCTATATCATGTTGTACTCTGATGTATTTCAATTATGAAGTTCTACTTCCTTAATATGGATATGAAATATATTATGTGCTTAATATGAATGTCAATTAGATTAATAAATGGATTATTAATAATAGGGAAATTAGCCTGCTAATCGGGAAACGCACATAGTTTCTAGGAATAAACCGTGTTGGATCAATGAACAATCACACATGACCTTCTCTTGAAAACTGTTTGCGTTAGGCCACCTTGCGCAAACGTTTACCACATAAAAACATGTGTTATGAATAGCCTTTGCCACACAGTTTCTTCTACGCACTGTGTGTGATGCATTCAATAACGCAAAGATAAAATTGTTAATATCGTGTGCAATGGCAACGCTATCACAAACGATTTAACGGGAAAAATTGTGTGTGATGTACCTGTGAACGAATACGTTTTCCTTGAAGTGACTGTGTCGGATGTACATACAAATGGAAATGTTTAGCGGGGACTGACTGCGTGGGATGTACTTGCGACCGGAAACAATTTCGCCTGTATAATTGTTTTGTTAGCTCTACTCTACATATTTCCGTATTTGAGCGCTCGCCGGTCGCACACAACCTCATTTTGCCGAGCGTGTGTGCCAGGAGGGCATATCCCCTACAGTTTCTAGGTCGTGTGGGAAGGACCCCCTATCACCGTCACTCACTAGGCGACGGTTTCAAATGCCGTCGCGGAAAGGGGTTAAAAACCGTTTGTATAGCATCGAGACGTACTAGTGTATCACCATCTCTTCCCAAACTAGTGCACCTATACAATTACCACTGTATTTGGTGTGGTGGAGACACAAGAGACACTTTATTATTTGGTTGTAGGGTTGCTTGAGAGAGACCATCTTCATCCTACGCTTCCCACGGACTGATAAACCTTAGGTCATCAACTTGAGGGAAAATTACTACTATCCTACAAAACATTGCGCTTGGAGGCCCAACATGAGTCTACAAGAATAAAGTTGCATAGTAGACATCAAGCGCCATGGTATAACTTCCGATGCTATTTTTCAGTCCAATCGCTAATAACCTTGGTCTGAGAGATTATTGTTGTGTGCCCTGTAAACTGTGACAGAGGAGAAATTAAATAAAGAGTTCCGTTTCGTGCACAATTTAAAACGATTTATATAGAGAAACAAATAACTACTCCAATTATATATATATATATATATATATATATATATATATATATATATATATATATATATATATATATATATATATATACGATGCTGCATCAACGCTTGTATTCTAGGGTTTGCTCTCTTCACACAATCTCCACTATATATATATGTGTGTGTGTGTGTGTGTGTGTGTGTGTGTGCATACACGCTGGAGCCTCATGGCTTGCAGTTGCCCACTTCACCCTCTTACCCTCTCTAGATATAAACAGTACTGCATTGGCCTCTCTCCCCTCAATGTTGTTCAAAGAGCCGACAGCATCCCGCCCGCCAGAGAAGAACGCTATCGCCATCGGCGAGGGAGGGAATCCACTGCGCGCAACTGTTCTCTTTCGCCCAGCGGCAGCGCGGGAGGGGCTCCGACCCCTTGTTCCTTTTTTCCTACCATAGTGTGGGAATATCGGCCTCCGGACGCCCACCGAGCCACATTGCGAGAACCTTAAGGTATAATTTACTTAATCCACATGTATTGCTCTAGCTGCATGTGGATTTTTTCGCTTCTGCATTCGTATCTAGGTGTTGGATGATACGTCCAAAACGTATCTATAATTTCTGCTTGCTCCATGCCACTTTAGGGTGATATTGCTATGATATTCATACACTTCCATACACTTTTGATCATATTTGGACTAACTTACTAATCTAGTGCACCCCAGTGCCAGTTTCTGTTTTCGGCTGTTTTTGTATTTCAGGTTTTCACGTTTCGAGAACTGCCCAGAAAAATTATATAAAAAATCAGCGTTCCGGAAACAACACTGCGCCCGAAGGGCAGCCTGGGGGGGGGGGGGGCACCAGGGCTCCAGGCGCCCTGGCGGCGCGCCCCCCCACCTGGGCCGCGCCAGGGGGGGCGCCTGGGCCCCCTGAAGCTCCCCCGATGCCCTACTTTGGCATATATTTAAAGGGTCCTCCGTAACCCTCAAAACAGGAACTCTTTTCGCGATCCCATCTCTGTTCCGTCGCCTCCGCCGCTTCCAAGATCGGGAGCACCAGGAGAACTCTTCCCGGCACCCTGCCGGAGGGGAGGATCACCACCGGGAGCTTCTCCACCACCATGGACGCCTCCCGGATGACTCGTGAGTAGTCTCCCTTGGACCATGAGTCCATGACCAGTAGCTATGTGATGTTCTCCTCCCGTTCTTGTGCTTCACTAATTAGTCCTCGTGAGCTGCCCTACATGATCGAGGCACCTATGTAATCCTTATGCTGTTGCTATGTTGAGTTTGTTGGGATCCGATGGATTATGAGATTATGTTCAGATTGATCTTGAGTAATATATTTGATTCACCTCTTTTATATTTTTGTTCATAAGTAATTCTTGCATGTTCTCCGTTGTTATTTATTGCTTTGGCCGAGTAATAGGTAGTGACTCCAAGAGGGAACGTTATGCTCGATTGTGGGTTCATGCCCCTCGATGACTAGGTTGAGTGACAGAACCATGAGTCTAGGGGATGTGTTGTTGCCACAAGGGGGAAAACAACGGTGCTTGTGCCCGCGGGTGCAAGGATTGTTTACTTTACGCAAAGTTCTTTTAATGCAGTTGTCTGTTGCATTGAGTTTACACTATGGGTGGGACTCGCAACTTAATACCAGCGAGATGTTCTGGATAGATATCTCAAGGTGGATGATTAGTAGTAGATATTGATGTATTTCGGTCTACTTACTTTGGCGTACCGCCCATGCTTTGAACCTCAACCTTTCTTGCAATGTAGTCAGCATTGGTTTGCGCTCGTGGTCCTGTCAATTGCCCAGCTGTAATTTGTTTACCTCACATAGCTGTTTTACCGTCTTTTGGGAGAGAGACATCACTAGTGAACATCATGAGACTCCGGTCCATATTACCATCATTGATCACACCCGCTATTTACTTTTCGTTATTATTTACTATTGCAAAACACTATCTATCACTACTATCATTGCTTTTAATCCTTTGTGAACTACAAGGCCGGAGGGATTGACAACCTCTCTGTACTCGTTGGGAGCAAAGTTATTTGTATCTGTGTGCAGGTCCACATTGATTGCTACTAATCTTGCGCCGTAGCAATTGACACCTACTTGTTGAACCTAGGAGTCTCTGGGGATTCGATCCTTGGCATCTTTGCTAGGGGAAAACACTTCTACTTACTGCATCTTACACCTTCAACTTGGGGTAATCAACGAGGGGTTCGAGGCCCATCAAGGAGTATTTTATGGCGCCGTTGCCGGGGACTCCACTCTTCAGGATAGGGGAGTTGCACGCTATCTTTTACCTTTGCTTTTTAGTCTTGTTAGTTTACCTTCCGTTTTTTTGCTTTAGTACCTTTTTATCAAAAATCACAAAAATAGTTATCTTGCTTGCTTGCTACTATGGGTTCCACCGAGAACACCAAGTTGTGTGATTTCACTAGTCACAACAACGATGACTTTATCAGCACACGTATCACTACACCTGCCACTTCAGCACCTTCATATGAAAGTAAACCTGCTTTACTGAACTTAGTTATGAGAGAACAATTCTCCGGTGCTGGAGATGATGCTGCTTTACACTTGAACAACTTTGTTGAACTTTGTGATATGCAAAAGTACCAAGAAATAGATGGTAATATTGTTAAGCTTAAGCTTTTTCCTTTCTCCTTGAGAGGAGGAGCTAAAATTTGGTTTCAGTCTTTGCCTAGAAATAGCATAGATTCATGGGACAAATGCAAAGATGCTTTTATCGAAAAATACTATCCACCTGCTAAAATTATCCAACTTAGAAGTAACATAATGAATTTTAAACAATTGGATAATGAACACGTTGCCCAAGCTTGGGAACGTATGAAATCTCTTATCAAGAACTGCCCTACTCACGGTTTGACTACTTGGATGGTTATCCAAACTTTTTATGCACGCTTGAACTTTACCTCGCGGAACTTGTTAGATTCGGCCGCGGGAGGAACTTTTATGTCAACTACACTTGGTGCTGCCACAAAGCTTCTCGATGAGATGATGTCCAATTATTCCCAATGGCACACCGAACGCGCTCCAACAGGTAGGAAGGTAAACTCCGTCGAGGAGATTTCCTCCCTTAATGAAAAAGTTGACTTGATTATGCCTCTACTTTCGAAGCAATCTACTGTTGATCCTCGTGATGTTCCTTTAAATTCTTTGATTGCTCAAGAACAAGTAGATGTGAACTTTATCTCTAGAAACAATTTTAACAACAATGCTTATAGGAGTAATTTTGGTAGCAATCCTAGACCGTTCTCCTCTAATTCTTATGGGAACAATAATGCTTATCCTAGTACCAACAACTCCACTACTGAACTAGAGACTATGCTTAGAGATTTCATCACTACCCAAAAAGCCTTTAATAAGAATGTAGAAGAGAAACTACATAAACTATATGATCTTTCTTTTAAGGTAGACCACTTAGCCAATGAGGTAAAATTGCTAAAAATTGAAACTTCTCCTCTTAAGGAGAGGGAAGTCATCCCTATTAATGCTACTCAAGTGCAAATTAATAAAAATATTAGGATGATGGCTAAACTTAAAGAAAGATGGGCTAGAGAGAGGGAGGAAGAGGAAAGAATTAAGAGCCTTCCTACCCACCACACTGTTGCTACTATCCAAGTTGTTGAGGATGTTCACACTCTTAGCACCCAATGTACTCCTGGTCCCAATGGACCTATTAATGGTGATGCTATGACTATAGAAACTACCAAACATGTGAACCTAAAGGATACTACTACCACTTTACTTGATGCTCGTGACCTTGATTTTGATAATTGCACTCTTACCGAAGTTATTGACTTCCTTCACAAGATGTCTAGAGACCCCCGCACTAGCACGCTTAATCTTGCCTTCACAGAGCATATCACTAATGCTCTCATCAAAGCTAGGGAGGAGAAACTTAGAGTAGAAGCCTCCATACCTAGAAAGCTAGAAGATGGTTGGGATCCTATGATAAAAATTAAATTGAATGACTTCTCTTGTTATGCATTATGTGATGTTGGAGCTAGTACCTCTGTTATGCCCAAAAGAATATATGATATGCTTAAATTGAAACCTTATGATTCTTGTTCTTTTGGTGTTCGTCTCGTTGATTCTTCCATAAACAAACCTTTGGGGAGGATCGACGATGTTCTTATTGTTGTCAATGATAATTACGTGCCCGTTGATTTCACTATTATGGATATTGAATGTGATCCTTCATGTCCAATTATTTTGGGACGTCCCTTTTTGCGCACCATTGGTGCTGTCATTGACATGAAAGAGGGTAATATAAAATTTCAGTTTCCTCTCAAGAAAGGGATAGAACACTTCCCTCGAAAGAAGATCAAGTTACCTTTTGAGTCCGTTGTCCGGGCTAGTTATTCTTTTACTCTTGATAAAACTTGATCTATGCATTATGCCTAGCTTAAAGGCATAAAAGAAAGCGCTTTTGGGAGGCAGCCCACATGAATAAAATTTTTGCTTTTGTTGTGTCTTGATGTTGTTTACAGCTGTAGCATCATCATTGTATCTTTGCTTTTCATATTTGTGCCAAGTATAGCCTCCGATTGCTAGAAAGTTCAAAAGTTGTGAGGTGTTGTCCAGGAAACAGATTCTGTCCTTGGATAGCAAAATTCGTATAAAATCACCAGATCATCTTTTTGGTCTGAATTTTCTCGACAGAGTTCTCTATATAATTGTCTTTCGTGCATCTGTTCTGAGTTTTTTGATTTGAGTTGCAGAAGTATCCCGAACAGATCAATTACTGCCTGCTGTTCTGTTTTTCACAGATTCTGTCCTGTTTTGCCTTACCTTCATTTTGCAAATCAAGAGCTTGCTTTTTCTTTGCAAAAACTTTTGGCAATCTTGAGAAACAGTAGAACTTCAAGAATATCTTTATTTCCAGCAAGGTATAATTATTTTATTAAGGGTACTAACCTCGCTAATCAGATTATGATGAGTTATGTATGAAGGGAGTTTTCAAGTGTGCGAGGGAAGATGATAAAAAGATTCAGGAGTGTCAAGCGCTCAAGCTTGGGGATGCCCCCGTGCACCCCCACGAAATATTCAAGGAGACTCATGCGTCTAAGCTTGGGGATGCCCCCGTGCATCCCCTTCTCCATCAACATTATCAGTTTGTCTTTCGTTCCGCTATATTTTTATCACTTCATGTGTTATGTGCTATGCTTGGAGCGTCTTGCTTTTAGTTTTCTTTTTAGTTTTTCATAACGAGTCAGAACTCAGCATTCCTTTATGTGGGAGAGAAACACGCTCCACTTCTACCAAGAACATAACATAGAATTTTCATGTCTATCTATGCTGTGTGTGTTCTTTGTCTTTTAATAGCTACTATCATGCTCTGCTCTTAGTATTCATGCTTATCTTTTCAAAGAGCTTTTGTCTAGTTGGTTGCTTGAACTCTCTTTAATTATCATGCTCACCTTATTAAGAGAGTTTGCTTCCGTTGCACTGGTTAATGTGTCTATGATAAAAATGCTACATGCATGATGGTGCTTATGTGACGCCCGAAGACCGACGTCCCAGAAGATTCCCGAAGATTCCAGATGTTCCGGGTTCTCCTGTGTGTTTTCTTTTGTGCTTGTGTTTTCATTCTTGCATCACATCATGTCATCATGCCATCATGTCATATTTTATTTTGCATCTCAACTTAAATAAATCATGTGGACCTTCGGTCCATTTAAATCGAGGGAAGGTGACTTCTCTTTATAACATATAAAAGCCTCTCAATATTATTAGGGAGCTATATAATAATATTCCATTTGTTTGGAATTAACCAACACACGTGCATAATTTCCCCATGTCTATTTCACTTCGAGTTTCTCCTTCAAAAACCTTGCCAATAATTCTTTTTCCTTTTATCGAGGCTCCTCCAAAATTTCGAACATTTTTGGACACTTCCGGAGCCATGTCGTAGTTCAAATCATTTGAATTAAAGTCAAATGAGTTTGAATTACATCTTTCGTAGCGCCTCTCCTATTTTTTTCGTGGACCGTGTACCTTTTTACGAGTCCGGGAAATTTATCCGCATGCCCAAGTTCCTTCCCTAATCATCCCTTTTTTTCCTATCTCCTGTCTTTCTTTTTATCTCTGCTTTTAGAGTTAAAAGAAGAGAGAGCCCAGCAACCATCCTCTCCTCCCATTCCAGCTCCCTCATCCGTCCCTTGGCCCGGGCCCAATCGCAGGCTCCAGCGCCTCGTCCCCATCTTCCTCGAGCATCCAGGCTCCAGCGCCTCGTCCCCATCTCTGCAGCGCCCTGTGCTGCTCCGGCCGGCCAGGAGCCCCGTCGCCCCGCGCACCTCCGTATCCAGCCGCCTTGCTGTTGCCGATGCCCCTTGGCCTTGCTTCGATCCGGATGCACCAAGTTCCACCCTGCAGTTTTGTTTCGCCAAGCACCAGGACGACGTGGACCGTCAAGTTCCTCTTCAAGAAGTTCGACTACCGGATGTGCAAGTACCACGACGCTCGGAGCCCTCGGTTCCACCATGTACCTCTACGACGCAAGTACCACGACGAACGCCAAGTACTACTACTTCCACTACCATCGCCGAGACCCTCAAGTACATCTACGAACGAGTACCGCTACCGTCGCCCCGTGTACGACTACCGAGGCGCCAAGTACCTCTACGGAACGTGCGTGTACGACTACATCCGATGTTGTTTTGGCAAGTACCACGAGACCCCCCAAGTACCACGACGACCGTCTCGACAAGTACCCCTACCAATGAACGAGGACAACTACTTCCCTCTACGGCATGTACCACTACCGTCGCCCGGAAAAGATGGATGCGCCAAGTACATCTACGAACTCGACGCCCGAACGACTACCGTCGCCAAGTTCCACTACCGTCGCCCCGAAGGCGCCCGATGCCGCGACAAGTACCACGACACGATAACGGAACGACTACTTCCTCTACGGACGTGTACCCCGACTCCCGAGAACGACTCCTTCCTCTACGATCTCGAACCGCCCGAAACGAATGTTTCGAAGGAATAACCCCGAGACGTGCCCGTGTTCGAATGTTTGCTTGTGTTGTATGAAATGTTCCCTTGTGTGCACCATGCCCGTTTCGACCTTTTGTCATGTTCCTCGGTTGCCTCGTCGCCGACCCGTGGGAACCCGGCAACGGGATCACCCCACCTTCATCTTGTTTCACTCGCTCTCCGTTACCTTTTGCACCGGTCTCTCAACGCGTTACCGGAACCGATATGTTGTGTTGCATCATTTTCGGATCGTTGCCGTGGCACCCTTTCTTTCCACCACGGTGACAAATGCTTCATATCTCTTTTATGTCAACTTTTAAATAAAATTGCATAAACTTAATCATGTCATCCGCATCATTTTAACAACACTAAAATGTTTAATTGTTGTTGCTTATAATTACTAAACATGCTCATGGGGATTTTCCGGAATTTGTTGTTGTTATTTCCGGCCTCATTTAAATTTCCTAAATAGTGTAGTTTATTTATGCTTCACCTCTTGCTATGTTAACAACATTTAATCTTGTCTTGTAAATAAACGAGAGTCAACTAAATAATTAAAATGTGGTGTTTCGTCAATATGCAACTCGTTGCATATTGATCTCCACTTAACTTGTAGTTTTGTTTGTGCACTTTGCCATGCCATGCATATTTAAACTGGACATGCATCATGCTTGCTTGTGCATCGTATGCCATGTTTATGCTTGTATGTTTACCGTGTTGTTTGTTTCTTTCCGCTTGCTTCTCTTGTTAGCTTCGGTTTCGTTCCGGAGTTGTGAGGATTCGCTCGATTGTGTTGCTCCGTCTACTTCATGGACTTGTTCTTCTCCCTTGTGGAATCCCAGGCAAGATGACCGAACCCGGATACCATTACTATCTTTGCATATTGCTAGAGTATCGCTCTTTAGTATATTGCCTCGATGCCCATGTTTTCCTGTCAGCCTCCTATTGTAACCATGATCCTGTCTAACCACCCTACCCATGCAAACCTTTGACTGGCTATACGTAGGCTCGCTCAGCCCCTCTTATAGCATTGTTAGTTGCAGGTGAAGATTGAAGATGCTTGCTTCATGTTGAAGTTTGGTTGGGTTATATCACACTATATAAATGCTTAAAGGAAATCATCTATATATTGGCAAGGGTGGAAGGCTAAGCCTTTTGCTTGGTGATTTGTTCCACTCATGCCGTTAGCAACCGTATAAACCGGTGTTATGTTCCTTGATTATGCGTTCCTAACATGGTTGGGGTTTATGGGACCCCCTTGATAAACCGCTAAGTGCTAAGTCTTTTCCAGCAAGTCCCAACATTGGTACTATTCGCCTAATAACTAATAAAACTTGCATAGGGTCTTGCAAACCCTCTTTTATTTTAATTCAACAACCCCGGGCCAGTGCTCCACATGAGTGTTGGTCCGAAACGGGGGTCCTGCAGGGCCACCTCGAGGAAACTCAAGGTCTGGTAAAAACCTGTAGCATCACCCATCCGGTCGTGTCCTGAGACTAGATACGCGCGGCTACCTATCAGGGTGTCGACACGCCGGGAGGATTTGCTGGATTAGCCTTACCTTAGTTCGGAGTATCTTGAGCACGGGATTCCGAGAATACTCGGGTCTTCCCACCTTTGGAGTTGCGACTCCGCGGATCGTGAGCTTGTCATGGGCCAAGTTGGAACACCCCTGCAGGGTTTGAACTTTCGAAAGCCGTGCCCGCGGTTATGTGGCAGATGGGAGCTTGTTAATATCCGGTTGTAGATAACTTGACACCATGTTCCAATACACTACCAGCGTGTGTACCGTGACTATCAATTTCCGAATAGGGATTTGGGAGTTGAACACGGTGGGGTTATGTTTGACTGGCTTTAGCTAGGATCACTTCGTGATCATCTCTCGACCGAGGCACTTCTCTTCTCGCTCTCTTTTACGTAAGCTAGTGCTAGTTGCTGCTGCAGACTCTTGTTGTTCCTTCACCTCTTATTCTTTCTTCAGCCTTATCCTCTCCCAAGGCTTAAATAGTCATGTTACCCGGGAACGGGATTGCTGAGTCCTCTGTGGCTCATAGTTACTTCACCACACCAGATGCAGCTTCAGCCGAGTATGATGCAGGAGAAGGATCAGACCTCCACCGGGAGTTCGATGAAGAGTTTGGCCGTATGCTTGTGACGTTTCAACGATCAGTAGTGGTTTCTACTAGGATTCGATCTAGGCCTGTGGCTTTATGTTGTTTTGGTATCTTTTCTTTGGATCTTCACCCGTAGTCGGGTTGTGATGTTTTGAATGATGTTTTGCTTATGTAATGTATTGTGTGAAGTGGCGAGTGTAAGCTAACTATCTTCTTTTGCAATTTAATCCCTCTTTTACATGAGTCGTGCAAAGATACCAAACTTGAGATCATTCTAGGATGGGCTTATACCTTTAAGTCGTGCCTCGACACGTAGGAGGTATAGTCCCATCCTGGGCATTACAAGTTGGTATCAGAGCCTTCTCCGACCTAGAAGCCCCCACTGATTGATCGAATCGTTGACGGTTGAGTCTAGGCACACACTGAAAATGGTTTGAGTCCTATATTTATATCGGAGAGTAGGATTTCTTTGCTCCTCATCCCTTTTCATTCTGGTGAGGACTCCTGACGACTACTCTTGCCTCTTCTACTTTCAAAAATTGCACCAATTTTTTTTAGGATCTCGCGAGTATTGTTTGGATTGTTTCGATGTCTTTGTGACGAGAACATTGTTCTCGATGCCTCCTATCAATAGGGGTTGTGGCAGTGTGCCGGGGAGTTGAGCTCCGAGGTGTTGTCGTCACAAATCCATCGCGGCAGTACTAGAATACTTAAGACGGCCGACATCGAAAAACTCTCCTATGCGGTTAGTGGCAAGATAACCCCGACATCACCCAGTACCGGGGAGGTAGTTCGGGAGTATTGCCATAGCTTGTATAGTGGATGCGTTTCGAAGGTCCGAGGTAAACGGTTTCCGAGGAAGACTGGTTATGTGTTGAAGGATGGATACAGCTGGATGTAGGTTTAGAGTTGATTGCGCGGTGCTTCCCCTGTATCCCCAACACCTGATTGCATAACTGGAAACTTTCGGAAATTAATAGGTGGGTTCATCTAGTAGTTCTAGGCATTCTTCCAACGGATGCACGATATGAAGTTCAGGGTTCTACATTGAGTGAGGTGGTTCTATGGACTTGTTCTGATCGGGAGTTGCATCTTAAAGGGTCCTTGGCTATGCTGATACGGGGATTGCAAAACCCTTTTGTAACACGTTCCATGAGCTTTCAGCACGAAGATGTGGAATGAAGCTCCTATCTTGTATCTGTTCCATCTGTTCCTTGTTCCTTTTTATTTTTTTTGTGTTCTCCAAGTGGCTTCTCGTCAAGTTGATGTACCTACGGAATTCATTCGTTCAATTCTCTGTTCGGATAGATATGTTGCAACATAATCTTCTTCATAAACATATCTATCCGTTGTTTTGATTCTGGTATTCGAGTTGCTTCGATGTCAAATGTTGATTCCATACCTTTCTTAATCGGTATTCTCATATTTCTATGGGAGTGCTATTCCTTCTTAATCATCCAGATGGTCATGTTAAATTCTTTTTCAACCGGTGTGCCTTCTCTTCAAGTTATTCCATGCGGACGCCCTTGAGAAATCTGACGGTGTATTGTTTCAATCATCTCAAGTTGTCTTTGTTTTTCCCCACCCTCCCACCTTTTTTTCTTCTTGGAGTCAGAAATTCTCAGATGAAGTATCCATTTTATTCATGTGATGTTTCTTCATTCTTTTCCTTCAATGTTCTTATCCGGTGATTATCGTGAAGATGCTCAAGAGCTTCAAGTTCATCATTCTTTTGTTCTCAAATTCTACCGGTGGATGTAATTCAAGATTTCGGTGTTGATCTTATCCTTTTCCTCTTTTCACAATGCTTTCTTATTCCGGTGCACCAATTAATCATTCTCCTCTTGTTATTCATATCGGGAGTGCTCAAGATTCATAATTCCATTCTTAATCCGTTCAAGCTATTTTTTTAGGATTGTTATCTTATTCAAGCCATTTAATTCAACCGGTGCAATATCTCTTAAGCTATCTTTTCCAACGGTGAATTCTTTGAGTGGGCCCTAACCCACAGGTCTTTTCCCAGGATCTTACCTGACTCTTCTAATTTTTCTGGAGTTATACTCAAATTCTTTTGAAAGTGTGACATAAGAATGATCTCCATCAGTCACATGCCTTCTCGAAGATCGCTTTCAAATTCTTTTTCATCATTGGTTCAACCTTTTAATTCTTCATTACGGAGTACCTATACAATTCATGGTGGTGTACCTCATCGTCTTCTCAGATTTTGAAGACCCGAAGAAGTGTTTCTCTTAAATCTTGGCCCGTTCTCGTGAAGATTCGTGGTTCTTGCCTCATGCCATCCTCATTATTGTTTCGATTGTGAGGAATTATTTTTTATACCATCCGAAGCATTTCATGAATTCTTTTCTTTGTGATCCCCCGAAGGCCATCATTTCAGAAGATTTCTTCGTTCTCTGTTTGCAACTTCGTCCTCCAAATATTCTTCATTGATGTCTTTTCGTTCGTCTCCATATTCTTACGGTGGTTCATTCAAGATTACCCTTCCGTTGTTATCGTTTTAATTCACTTGTTCTTTTCGTAATCCTACCGGTGCTTTGTTGAAGATTTACCCAAGCTTGTTCTTCCCAACGAGAATAAGTAGTATGCCAAATCCTTTGGTTGTCATCAATTTAAATTGGTGAAGGAGATGCATGACATAATTCTTATTCTTATTCCTTCAAGGTGATTTAATTCTTTTGTCCGGAGTTTGTTCATCATATCATATTCTCGGTTCTAAGTTGTCCATCTTGTTTTCCGGAGCTCCAAGATATTTCAATTATCATTTCAAAGCTCCATCTAATTCATCGCAGGCCTTGAAACTTATTCTTTTCATCTTTCACTTCTCATGCTTTCATTACCGGAGTTCTTCATGGTGGTTCTTCATCATTTAATTCATCCTTGAAGTCTTCATCAAGATTCTTGTTGGAGCTCAAGCATTCTTCATCATGCATTCCAATTGCAATTCTTTCTACCTTATTGGTTGAGATGGTGGTATGCCATTTTTGACAATTCCTTCATGTTTCATGATTCCAAGTTGTCAGGAATGAGATATTTAAAACCATCATTTTCCTTGTTCAGGAGATCTTTTCAACCCTTCAATCTATTCATTGGAGTTATCTTGGGTTGTATTTCACCTAAAAGCTTTCCTTGAGAATTGTTGCTATTATGGTGCTTATAAATGACCCAACTTCTTCATTTATCATTCCGGTGAAATAAGTTTTTTTCATCTCCTTGTTGATCTCAATCCAATAAATTGTTTTCCATTAGTGGCTGGTTGTCACCTCATAATTTTGAGATGTTTTCCATAAGCCCACATCAAGCTTATTCATTTCATGTTGATTTTTCCATCAACCCCATTCAACCCTTCTTTGTAAGGAGGACTTCCTAATTCATTTGTGGGAGAAGTTGTAATTTTTCTTCACCATTCATTTCTTTCGTTGATCTATATGCTATTCTTTCACTCCGGAGGCATTGTGATGTTGCTCTCTCCAAACTATCATATCGTTTTATCGAGATCATGTTCTTTCCCTTGCTTATCATTTAACCGGAGTGTTGTATTCTTCATTCTAGTTCCCTCATCTTACCAAGTTTTACCTCTCTTTTCAACCGGAGTGCTGTCTGAAATCTTTCTTAACCTTGTGCCATTCTTTTAATTGTTTCGGAGGCAATATGTTGCTGTTTTCATCAAGTATCATCTCAACTTGCCAAGTTCTTGTCCAATTCCTTCCATTTTCAGACGGAGTGCTGTCCAAATTATTTCATTCTTATTCCTTCTCAATCTTGGTTAACCGGAGTGGTTTTGAAATTCTTTTGTCATCCGTGAGCTCTTGTTTCATGTCTTTCAACCTTAAGGGTTCTCGTAATGCTCCTTGTTACTCTTTTCTAACGGAGTATTTTCATATTCGTTCATCTCTATTGTATTCTTCTTTCATTTTGTTCAACCTCTCAAGGTTCGTGGTTTCACTCGTCTGTCAAAGAAGCAACTTTGTTTTACCTCTTCTTTTCGTTTTTACCTGGTGCTATCTCTAGGATCTCGGGTCGAGATCCTCTGTTAGTGTGGGAGAGTTGTGACGCCCGAAGACCGACGTCCCAGAAGATTCCCGAAGATTCCAGATGTTCCGGGTTCTCCCGTGTGTTTTCTTTTGTGCTTGTGTTTTTATTCTTGCATCGCATCATGTCATCATGCCATCATGTCATATTTTATTTTGCATCTCAACTTAAATAAATCGTGTGGACCTTCGGTCCATTTAAATCGAGGGAAGGTGACTTCTCTTTATAACATATAAAAGCCTCTCAATATTATTAGGGAGCTATATAATAATATTCCATTTGTTTGGAATTAACCAACACACGTGCATAATTTCCCCATGTCTATTTCACTTCGAGTTTCTCCTTCAAAAACCTTGCCAATAATTCTTTTTCCTTTTATCGAGGCTCCTCCAAAATTTCGAACATTTTTGGACACTTCCGGAGCCATGTCGTAGTTCAAATCATTTGAATTAAAGTCAAATGAGTTTGAATTACATCTTTCGTAGCGCCTCTCCTATTTTTTTCGCGGACCCTGTACCTTTTTACGAGTCCGGGAAATTTATCCGCATGCCCAAGTTCCTTCCCTAATCATCCCCTTTTTTTCCTATCTCCTGTCTTTCTTTTTATCTCTGCTTTTAGAGTTAAAAGAAGAGAGAGCCCAGCAACCGTCCTCTCCTCCCATTCCAGCTCCCTCGTCCGTCGCTTGGCCCCGCGCCCAATCGCAGGCTCCAGCGCCTCGTCCCCATCTTCCTCGAGCATCCAGGCTCCAGCGCCTCGTCCCCATCTCTGCAGCACCCCTTGCTGCTCCGGCCGGCCAGGAGCCCCGTCGCCCCGCGCACCTCCGTATCCAGCCGCCTTGCTGTTGCCGATGCCCGTTGGCCTTGCTTCGATCCGGATGCGCCAAGTTCCACCCTGCAGTTTTGTTTCGCCAAGCACCAGGACGACGAGGACCGTCAAGTTCCTCTTCAAGAAGTTCGACTACCGGATGTGCAAGTACCACGACGCTCGGAGCCGTCGGTTCCACCATGTACCTCTACGACGCAAGTACCACGACGAACGCCAAGTACCACTACTTCCACTACCGTCGCCGAGACCCTCAAGTACATCTACGAACGAGTACCGCTACCGTCGCCCCGTGTATGACTACCGAGGCGCCAAGTACCTCTACGGAACGTGCGTGTACGACTACATCCGATGTTGTTTTGGCAAGTACCACGAGACCCCCCAAGTACCACGACGACCGACTCGACAAGTACCCCTACCGATGAACGAGGACAACTACTTCCCTCTACGGCATGTACCACTACCGTCGCCCGGAAAAGATGGATGCGCCAAGTACATCTACGAACTCGACGCCCGAACGACTACCGTCGCCAAGTTCCACTACCGTCGCCCCGAAGGCGCCCGATGCCGCGACAAGTACCACGACACGATAACGGAACGACTACTTCCTCTACGAACGTGTACCCCGACTCCCGAGAACGACTCCTTCCTCTACGATCTCGAACCGCCCGAAACGAGTGTTTCGAAGGTATAACCCCGAGACGTGCCCTTGTGTGAAATGTTCCCTTGTGTGCAGCATGCCCGTTTCGACCTTTTGTCATGTTCCTCGGTTGCCTCGTCGCCGACCCGTGGGAACCCGGCAACGGGATCACCCCACCTTCATCTTGTTTCACTCGCTCTCCGTTACCTTTTGGACCGGTCTCTCAACGAGTTACCGGAACCGATATGTTGCGTTGCATCATTTTCGGATCGTTGCCGTGGCACCCTTTCTTTCCACCACGGTGACAAATGCTTCATATCTCTTTTATGTCAACTTTTAAATAAAATTGCATAAACTTAATCATGTCATCCGCATCATTTTACCAACACTAAAATGTTTAACTGTTGTTGCTTATAATTACTAAACATGCTCATGGGGATTTTCCGGAATTTGTTGTTGTTATTTCCGGCCTCATTTAAATTGCCTAAATAGTGTAGTTTATTTATGCTTCACCTCTTGCTATGTTAACAACATTTAATCTTGTCTTGTAAATAAACGAGAGTCAACTAAATAATTAAAATGTGGTGTTTCGTCAATATGCAACTCGTTGCATATTGATCTCCACTTAACTTGTAGTTTTGTTTGTGCACTTTGCCATGCCATGCATATTTAAACTGGACATGCATCATGCTTGCTTGTGCATCGTATGACATGTTTATGCTTGTATGTTTACCGTGTTGTTTGTTTCTTTCCGGTTGCTTCTCTTGTTAGCTTCGGTTTCGTTCCGGAGTTGTGAGGATTCGCTCGACTGTGTTGCTCCGTCTACTTCATGGACTTGTTCTTCTCCCTTGTGGAATCCCAGGCAAGATGACCGAACCCGGATACCATTACTATCTTTGCCTATTGCTAGAGTATCGCTCTTTAGTATATTGCCTCGATGCCCATGTTTTCCTGTCAGCCTCCTATTGTAACCATGATCCTGTCTAACCACCCTACACATGCAAACCTTTGATTGGCAATACGTAGGCTCGCTCAGCCCCTCTTATAGCATTGTTAGTTGCAGGTGAAGATTGAAGATGCTTGCTTCATGTTGAAGTTTGGTTGGGTTATATCACACTATATAAATGCTTAAAGGAAATCATCTATATATTGGCAAGGGTGGAAGGCTAAGCCTTTTGCTTGGTGATTTGTTCCACTCATGCCGTTAGGAACCGTATAAACCGGTGTTATGTTCCTTGATTATGCATTCCTAACACGGTTGGGGTGTATGGGACCCCCTTGATAAACCGCTAAGTGATAAGTCTTTTCCAGCAAGTCCCAACATTGGTACTATTCGCCTAATAACTAATAAAACTTGCATAGGGTCTTGCAAACCCTCTTTTATTTTAATTCGACAACCCCGGGCCAGTGCTCCACATGAGTGTTGGTCCGAAACGGGGGTCCTGCAGGGCCACCTCGAGGAAACTCAAGGTCTGGTAAAAACCTATAGCATCACCCATCCGGTCGTGTCCTGAGACTAGATACGCGCGGCTACCTATCAGGGTGTCGACACGCCGGGAGGATTTGCTGGATTAGCCTTACCTTAGTTCGGAGTATCTTGAGCACGGGATTCCGAGAATACTGGGGTCTTCCCACCTTTGGAGTTGCGACTCCGCGGATCGTGAGCTTGTCATGGGCCAAGTTGGAACACCCCTGCAGGGTTTGAACTTTCGAAAGCCGTGCCCGCGGTTATGTGGCAGATGGGATCTTGTTAATATCCGGTTGTAGATAACTTGACACCATGTTCCAATACACTACCAGCGTGTGTACCGTGACTGTCAATTTCCGAATAGGGATTCGGGAGTTGAACACGGTGGGGTTATGTTTGACTGGCTTTAGCTAGGATCACTTCGTGATCATCTCTCGACCGAGGCACTTCTCTTCTCGCTCTCTTTTACGTAAGCTAGTGCTAGTTGCTGCTGCAGACTCTTGTTGTTCCTTCACCTCTTATTCTTTCTTCAGCCTTATCCTCTCCCAAGGCTTAAATAGTCATGTTACCCGGGAACGGGATTGCTGAGTCCTCTGTGGCTCACAGTTACTTCACCACACCAGATGCAGGTTCAGCCGAGTATGATGCAGGAGAAGGATCAGAACTCCACCGGGAGTTCGATGAAGAGTTTGGCCGTATGCTTGTGACGTTTCGACGATCAGTAGTGGTTTCTACTAGGATTCGATCTAGGCATGTGGCTTTATGTTGTTTTGGTATCTTTTCTTTGGATCTTCACCGGTAGTCGGGTTGTGATGTTTTGAATGATGTTTTGCTTATGTAATGTATTGTGTGAAGTGGCGAGTGTAAGCCAACTATCTTCTTTTGCAATTTAATCCCTCTTTTACATGAGTCGTGCAAAGATACCAAACTTGAGATCATTCTAGGATGGGCTTATACCTTTAAGTCGTGCCTCGACACGTAGGAGGTATAGTCCCATCCTGGGCATTACAGCTTAGTAGTTCAGGTTTTCTTATGGTTAATCTCAAATAGCTGGGGGGTTCCCAATGTGTTATTGGAGTACCAACATGATTTGTTTGCCTATGATGTGGTATGGTTTAGTAATATCTTCCTTCGAGAATTAATTTTGATTGACTTGGCGTATGCTCACGCATATTCAAGACTGTAAAGAAAGTCTGTCAAGCCTTGATGATCTTTTGTTTCTGTGTAGCGATATAACTTCCATGCCTGATTCAATATTGCTTTGTCGCTCTGCATGATTATGACCGTCATTGCTCTCTTAGTTGGTCGCTCCCAGTCTTTTTGCTAACCTCCACCTGTACTAAGCAAACTAACCATGCAATACATAGCTCATGGGAAAGTAGCCTAAAAACTATTGTGGTAAAGAATATGTTGCTTATGTATCTTATTTCTTATAAGTTGCTTGCTGAGCGGTAAACATGTTTCTGGGGACGCCATCAACTGTCACACTTTTGTTGAATATCATGTGAGTTGCTATGCATGTTCGTCTTGTCTGAAGTAAGGGTGATTTACCGTGGGTTGAATGAATATGCATATTGTTAGAGAAGAACATTGGGCCGCCAACCAAAGCCATGTATCATGGTGGAAGTTTTAGCTTGGACCTTAATCCTCAATCTCTTATGAGAATATGCTTATGCATTGAAGAGGAGTCCATCATCTATTTTCTATGTTGTCCCGGTATGGATGTCCTCAAGTTGAGATCTATCAAAAATGAGAAATCAAATGCGATTTATCTCCTTGGACCTTTGTACAGGTGGCATAGAGGTACCCCTTTGTGACACTTGGTTGAAACATATGCAATGCAATGACAACCCATGGGAATCCGAGCTAATTAGGACAAGGAGCGAGCACTATTGGTATACGATGCATGAGGCTTGCAACTTATAGGATGTCTTATGCATGACACATATGAAGTACTACTACCGTTGACACAATTGCTTCCATGTTTTCAAAATAAAAAGCTCTAGCACTTAACTTTTCTTTTACTTTTATGTTGAAGCACCAACTACTGAGAGCATGATTGTCATTCTAAGTGTAATGTGCATTGTCCCAAAGTAGCATTGTCTTTTGCATGATTGTGATATTGTTTCTTCTGAAATGATTGTATCTAGTCATCACTTAAACCTTGAAGGTGCCCCTGCATTTATGTTTTGCATCACTAAAGGGGGCAAGCTAGATATCAGTTTATCATATTTGCACATCATGTTCATCGCAAATCTATTTGATGTTTCAGTTTCATATTGTAAAACTTTCAGTCATTTGTGATTTTCTCATGAGGCAACTTAATTACTTTAGAATCATTGTCTCAGTAAGCTTTTGTCATATGACTATGAAAAAGTCCTATATGGTTAATAGCATGTCACCACAGAAATTATTCTTGTAATCATTTACCTACTCGAGGACGAGCAGGAATTAAGCTTGGGGATGTTGATACGTCCAAAACGTATCTATAATTTCTGCTTGCTCTATGCCACTTTTGGGTGATATTGCTATGATATTCACACACTTCCATACACTTTTGATCATATTTGGACTAACTTACTAATCCAGTGCACCCCAGTGCCAGTTTCTGTTTTCGGCTGTTTTTGTATTTCAGGTTTTCACGTTTCGAGAACTGCCCCGAAAAATCCAGAAAAATTATATAAAAAATCAGCATTCCGGAAACAACACTGTGTCCGAAGGGCAGCCTGGGGAGGGGGGCACCAGGGCTCCAGGCGCCCTGGCGGCGCGCTCCCCCCTAGGCCGCGCCTGGGGCCCCCGAAGCTCCCCCGATGCCCTACTTTGGCATATATTTAAAGGGTCCTCCGTAACCCTCAGAACAGGAACTCTTTTCGCGATCCCATCTCTGTTCCGCCGCCGCCGCCGCTTCCAAGATCGGGAGCACCAGGAGAACTCTTCCCGGCACCCTGCCAGAGGGGAGGATCACCACCGGGAGCTTCTCCACCACCATGGACGCCTCCCGGATGATTCGTGAGTAGTCTCCCTTGGACCATGAGTCCATGACCAGTAGCTATGTGATGTTCTCCTCCCGTTCTTGTGCTTCACTAATTAGTCCTCGTGAGCTGCCCTACATGATCGAGGCACCTATGTAATCCTTATGTTGTTGCTATGTTGAGTTTGCTGGGATCCGATGGATTATGAGATTATGTTCAGATCCGTTGTTATTTATTGCTTTGGCCGAGTAATAGGTAGTGACTCCAAGAGGGAACGTTATGCTCGATTGTGGGTTCATGCCCCTCGATGACTAGCTTGAGTGACAGAAACATGAGTCTAGGGGATGTGCTGTTGCCACAAGGGGGAAAACAACGGTGCTTGTGCCCGCGGGTGCAAGGATTGTTTACTTTACGCAAAGTTCTTTTAATGCAGTTGTCTGTTGCATTGAGTTTACACTATGTGTGGGACTCGCAACTTAATACCAGCGAGATGTTCTGGATAGATATCTCAAGGTGGATGATTAGTAGTAGATATTGATGGATTTCGGTCTACTTACTTTGGCGTACCGCCCATGCTTTGAACCTCAACCTTTCTTGCAATGTAGTCAACATTGGTTTGCGTTCGTGGTCCTGTCAATTGCCCAGCTGTAATTTGTTCACCTCACATAGCTGTTTTACCGTCTTTTGGGAGAGAGACATCACTAGTGAACATCATGAGACTCCGGTCCATATTACCATCATTGATCACACCCGCTATTTACTTTTCGTTATTATTTACTATTGCAAAACACTATCTATCACTACTATCATTGCTTTTAATCCTTTGTGAACTACAAGGCCGGAGGGATTGACAACCTCTCTGTACTCGTTGGGAGCAAAGTTATTTGTATCTGTGTGCAGGTCCACGTTGATTGCTACTAATCTGGCGCCGTAGCAATTGACACCTACTTGTTGAACCTAGGAGTCTCTGGGGATTCGATCCTTGGCATCTTTGCTAGGGGAAAACACTTCTACTTACTGCATCTTACACCTTCCACTTGGGGTAACCAACAAGGGGTTCGAGGCCCATCATTGGATCAAACAGGAAAGTAGCGGGGAAAGTTGTATAGCACAATTCTAGGACATGGTTCACAGAGGAAAGGAAGGGGGAAAGTAGTACAGACAGGCTATCCAACACATGTTTTGGTCGAAAAGGGAAAACAATGACAAATGCAGTACACACATCTGGAAGGAACTGATCTTTCTGTTGGTGGGGGACAAGGTTGTAGAGTTTGAGCAGGAGTAGATTTGCTGCCCTCACATAGAGAAAGCTGTCTAAAAAGAAAAAAAATGGGACCACCACAAATATGCTCCTTGGTTGTTTGTTGCATCAGACTGTGTATCACCCCTTTATACATCGGTAGATGCACATGGTGCAGGTGGGTCCATCGTCCCATAAAACTCTTAACATGTTGTTATAATCTAATAATGCCACTGGAAAATTGAAGCAATGCCACTATTAAAAGCAAATTACATGCTTAACAAAATTTATAGTTAATATGTTCTCTCTATTAATAAAAATCAATGCCACTGTATGAGAAATGCTACTGTCTTACTTTCTTTCCCATTTATATAAGTTAGATGCTTCTTTTTGTGGGCTTCTATGTCATACACCGTCGTCAAATTCAAGGGCTCCGTAAACCCAAAGTGGTTCGAACACAGGGTCGCGAATGAAGTACTCCGCTTTCACCAAGGGATGAGACCCGCCATGCTCAAAGCTCAAGCTCGCTGGTCGAGGAGGTTGAGGGAAAGAAGGGGACACACCGAGATTTACCCAGGTTCGGGCCACCTTCTGGTGTAAAAGCCTACTCCTACTTTATGATGGATTAGCCACACGAGGGGCTGGATAGGAAGTGGCTATAGTGAGGGAGCAGCCTCAGGAGGGCTCGGGCGATGTGTTCTCCTGGAAGGATCGATCCCCCTACGATGGATGCTAGTCCCCATTTATATTGGCCCCGGTCCTCTTCCCGCATCATTTTGGCGGGAAGGGATCCCACAATGGCCAATTTCGAAGGGGGACAAGTGGTTCAACTTATCCT
This sequence comes from Secale cereale, assembly GCA_902687465.1. Classification (NCBI taxonomy): domain Eukaryota; kingdom Viridiplantae; phylum Streptophyta; class Magnoliopsida; order Poales; family Poaceae; genus Secale; species Secale cereale. The sequence goes on from LR738709.1 coordinate 163,954,392, forward strand.
AACGAAAGGAAGTCTTCACCTACAAAGTTTCCGTATATGACGCAGAGGTGGGCTTGGCGATGACACTTGTCCTGCCGATCCAGCGGTCTTGGTCTTGTTGCACCAAAATGGAAACCTTTGCGGGGCTTCTCGAGAACACGCGTTCGTCGTTGTCTGCTTTCCACCAAAGAGGAAACTGCTCTCTCTGCACGCGCTGGCAACCTCCTAGCGCCGGTCGTCATGGCTCACATCACTGCGCTCTCATGAGGGGGGGGGGGGCGCTTGCATACGGAGCTCCGCCCCTCGAGAGGCAGCTTGGGGAGACGCTCCCCAGGGGGTCCTGGCGCGCCCCTTCTCGCAAGGGCTCTTATCAATCAGTCTTCAG
>LR738709.1:163955111-163970311 GCA_902687465.1 Secale cereale
AAGGCGAGGGGGGGGGGCAAACATCGCAGGCCCTAAGCTTGTGGGATAGTCTTGACGCATGGCGCCTACACCCCCCAGGCCGTCCTGGCAACCGCGAGGCTGACAAAAAGCCTGGCACGGGATTGTGAGACTATCAATGCTCTCCTTCCTTGCGCCTTGCTCCTCTCGCTCAGATCCCCTTTCCTTCGCAGTTGGTTCCTCCAGATCCAAGCGAGGCGCCGCCCCTTTCCGTCATTCTTCTTAGCCTCCAACCAAGCAGATGGCGCCTGGGATGTCGAAGCCTACGGCGCAGGCCGCTGTCCCCTCTCCCCCTTTGTCCGTCGTCGACGCGTCCTCCATCACCGAGGTGGAGCATCTTAACCCAGTGCTCTTGCAAACTATGGGCAAGAGCCACGAGAGTGGTGAGACTAGGATTGTCCCGATTATGTCAAGCGGAGTATGTTGGCGCTTAATCCTTCCACCCTTCTCGGAGTTCTTCTATGCCAACCTTCGCCACTACAGGGTGAACACCGTCATTCTTTAGCCCTACTCCATCCTTCTTATGTCAGTCTACGGTTTCTACTGCAAGGCCTTCGTGGGTGTGAGGCCCTAAGTGGTGCTCTTTCGCCAATTCTTATGCATGCGGTAGCATGACCCAACGCAATGCTCCGCCGTCATCTCCTTCGTGTCCATCCACAAGGCAAACATGCTCATGATAGCCGGGAAGAAGGTGGAGAACCACCGGCGCCGCTGGGTTTACATGGACGCGAAGGGCCCGGAGCCGCTCCTGGAACTTCCGAGGAAGCCGCCTGTGAAGACCTCTCGGTGGAGCTCCGCCAAGCTTTCCGACCCCTTGGCAGAGCCCGTCCTGAAGAAGATACATGCGGACATTGATGCCAAGAAGCTGACTAGGGAGATGTTGGTGAAGGAATTCCTGTCCCAGCATCTCGCACCGCTCCAGGCGCACTTGATGTCTACTACACAACCTTCTTCTTATAGACGTTCTTGGGCCTCCAAGTGTAGATGGTTGTAGGACAGTAGCAAATTTCCCTCAAGTGATGACCTAAGGTTTATTAATCCATGGGAGGCATAGGATGAAGATGGTCTCTCTCAAGCAACCCTGCAACCAAATAACAAAGAGTCTCTTGTGTCCCCAACACACCCAATACAATGGTAAATTGTATAAGGTGAACGTTAGCATAAACAGTATTGCAATGATAGGAAAAAAGGCCTAGGGTTCATACTTTCACTAGTGCAAGTTTTCTCAACAAGGATAACATATTTGGATAATATTACTAGCCCTCAACATGCAACAAAGAGTCACTCCAAAGTAACTAATAGTGGAGAACAAACGAAGAGATTATGGTAGGGTACGAAACCACCTCAAAGTTATTCTTTATGATCGATCTATTCAAGAGTTCATAGTAACGTTCAATCTATCATAGAGTTCGTACTAGAATAACACCTTAAGACACAAATCAACCAAAACCCTAATGTCACCTAGATACTCCATTGTCACCTCAAGTATCCGTGGGCATGATTATACGATATGCATCACACAATCTCAGATTCACCTATTCAACCAACGCATAGAACTTCAAAGAGTGCCCCAAAGTTTCTACCGAAAAGTCAAGATGAAAACGTGTGCCAACCCCAATGCAAAGATTCCCAAGGTCACGAAACCCGCAAGTTGATCACCAAAACATACATCAAGTGAATCACGTGATATCCCATTGTCACCACAGATAAACACATGCAAGACATACATAAAGTGTTCTAAAATCCTTAAAGACTCAATCCGATAAGATAACTTCAAAGGGAAAACTCAATCCATTACAAGAGAGTAGAGGGGCAGAAGCATCATAAGATCCAACTATAATAGCAAAGCTCGCGATACATCAATATCGTGCCATCTCAAGAAGACGAGAGAGAGAGAGAGAGAGAGAGAGAGAGAGAGAGAGAGAGATCAAACACATAGCTACGGGTACATACCCTCAGCCCTGAGGGTGGACTACTCACTCCTCGTCATGGAGAGCGTCGGGATGATGAAGATAGCCAACGGAGAGGGATTGCCCCCTCCGGCAGGGTGCCGGAACAGGGTCTAGATTGGTTCTTGGTGGCACCAGAGGCTTTCAACGGCGGAACTCCTGATCTAGGTTATTTTCTAGAGGTTTCAGTATATATAGGAGGTGTTGGAGTTAAGGCCAAGAAAAGGGGGGCTACGGGCTGTCCACGAGGCAGGGGGCGATCCCAGTAGGGGGGGCGTGCCCCCCACCCTTGTGGGCAGCCCGTGGGTCCTCTTGTCCCCCTCCGGCACTCCATGGGCTTCTTCTGGTCCAAAAACGATCTTCGTTGATTTTCAGGTCAATTGGGCTCCGTTTGATATTCCTTTTCTGCGAAACCCTAAAACAGGAGAAAAACAGAAACTGGCACTGGGCTCTGGGTTAATAGGTTAGTCCCAAAAATAATATAAAAGTGTATAATAAAGCCTATTAAACATCCTAGAAGGATAATATAATAGCATGGAACAATCAAAAATTATAGATACGTTGGAGACGTATCAGCACTCAAGGCCCATGTGGGACTTCTGTGGTGCGCGGGGTGGCATGAGGCTGCGCCGCGCGAACTTACCGGACGAGGAAGGTCAAGGTTGTGGCTGCCCTGCTGAATGGTGACCCGGGGTACCTTCCTGAGGCCTATATTCCCTTGTACCTCCGCGGCTTCGGGGAGGAGTTAATCAATGCCATGCCCTCCTTCGATGCACTGGGCTTGTTTCCGCCGATGGCCCCAACGCTCTCGTTCCAGTGTCCTCCACAGACAGCGGCGACAAGCAAAGCTCAGAGGAGATGGTGGACGATGTCCTAGAGGAGGACCTGCCCCAGTCACAGCCCGAGCTTCTGTGCCACCTCGACGATGACGACGACGCGGGCGAGTCTCTCGCCGGGGAGCCCCCACGCTTGGCCAGGGTTTCGAGGCACTAGGGGGTTGTCCCTCAATCCTCGCGATCACCCGGCGGGGTGACCCTGAAGAAGAGTGCATCCTCCAGACCTCGGGGGGAGGGCCTTCAAGCCCGAAGCAAGCGCCGGCCCCTACCCCTCCGAAGGCTTAGCCAGAGGGCCAGGTAGTCGACACTAGGGCGGACGCGGTCTGTCCAGCTTCCTAGGGCGATCCCCTGGCTACTCTGGGTGGGGTGCTCCCGCAGAGTTGACCGGGGGCCACTAAATCCGCCTTCGGAGCGTATCCAAGGCCGCGCTGGAGGAGGGCCAGGGCGCACCGGCGCCTGACATGGAGGAGTTGAGGAAGAATAAGTGGACCCTGCCCGACAGGTAAGCTGGCCGTCTTGTTTCTTCACCGAATGCTGATTGTCCGTGTGCCAACCACGCATTTTATCTTGCTAAGCAGTGACGACGATGACGTGCCACCGAAGAAGAAAGAGGGGAGCGGCCCAAGCGAGCCCCCTGTCCTGAGCATGCCGCCTACCTTGATACGTCTCCAACGTATCTATAATTTTTTATTGTTCCATGCTGTTATATTATAATTCTTAGATGTTTTACAATCATTTTATACTCATTTTTATATCATTTGTTGGGACTAACCTATTGACATAGTGCCAAGTGCCAGTTGCTATTTTATGCATGTTTTTTACATCGTAGAAAATCAATATCAAATGGAGCCCAAACACCGCAAAACTTTTTGGAGAATTTTTATGGGCCAGAAGACACATGATGGGCCAGAACTGCACCTGGGGGGGTGTCTCGAGGGGGCACAACCCACCAAGACGCGCCAGGCCGCCCTGGTGTGCCCAGGTGGGTTGTGCCCACCTCGGTGGCCTCCCGCGCCGCCTCTTTGCTCTATAAATACCACAATATTCAAAACACCATAGAAGAGTCGATGAAATATTTATCCAGCCGTTGCAGAGTCCAAAACCACCAGATCCAATCTAGGCACCATCTCGGATGGGGTTCACCACCTCCATTGGTGCCTCTCCGATGATGCGTGAGTAGTTCTTTGTAGGCCTACGTGTCCATAGTTAACAATGTTCTCTTGGAGATCCATATGATGTAACTCTTTTTTTGGTGTGTTCGTTGGGATCCGATGAACTTTGAGTTTATGATTAGATCTATCTTTTGATATCCATGATAGTATTTGAGTTTCTTTTATGCATGCTTGCTTATAACCTTGTATTTCTGCTCCGATATTTGGGTTTTGTCTGGCCAACTTGATCTATTTATCTTGCAATGGGAAGAGGTGCTTTGTAGTGGGTTCATTCTTACGGTGCTAGATCCCAGTGACAGAAAGGGGACCGACACATATGTAACATTGCTACTAAGGATAAAATGACGAGATCCATATCTAATGCCATAGATAAATGGATCTTGTCTACATCATGTCATCGTTCTTATTGCATTACTCTGTTTTTCCATGAACTTAATACACTAGATGCATGCTGGATAGTGGTCGATGTGTGGAGTAATAGTAGTATATGCAGGCAGGAGTCAGTCTACTAATCTTGGACGTGATGCCTATATAATGATCATTGCCTGGACATCGTCATAATTATTTGAAGTTCTATCAATTGTCCAATCTACAGCCCCTGGGTATTCTTTCTCATATATTTGCCTTTCCGATCTACTTTTTCCTTGCAATTATTTTCAGATCTATTAAACCAAAAATACAAAAATATCTTGCTGCAATTTATTCTTGTTAATTTTATTTTGCGTTCGATCTATCAATTTACTACAAATTCCTCACGTCTGTTTTGCCTATCTTGAGGCGCCGTACCCTTAAAGGGTTAACAACCCCTTTAAGATGTCGGGTTGCGAGAAGTTGTTGTTTGTGTGCAGGTGCTGTTTATGCTTTGTTGCTTGGTTCTCCTACTGGTTCGATAACCCTGGTTTCACATCTGAGGGAAATACCTACAGCCTCTGTGCTGCATCAACCCTTCCTCTTTGGGGCAATACCAACGTAGCTTAAGTGACATCAAAAGGAATTTCCCGCGCCGTTGCCGGGGAGCACCTTTAACATATACAAGGTTCCTAATCACAAATCTCATCTCCTCGCAATTACATTATTTGCCATTTGCCACTCGTTTTCATTACCCCCACTTCACAAACATGTACCGTTTTTATTCGCCATCTTTTCCATTTGCCGTTTTCCTGTCGGATATATCGCCACTTGTGGTCTTGTTTACAACTGCTCAAAAATGATGCAAGAGAACACTAAGTTGTGTGATTTTTCCAATACCAACAACAATGATTTTTTTGGCACTCAAATTACTCCTCCCGCCACTAGTGCGGCGACTTGTGATATTAATATTGCTTTGTTGAATCTTCTCATGAAAGATCAATTTTACGGCACTCCTAATGAGGATGTCGCGTCCCATCTTAATACCTTCGTGGAATTATGTGATATGCAAAAGAAAAAATATGTGGACAATGATATTGTGAAATTGAAATTATTTCCATTTTATTTGCGAGATCATGCAAAATTTTGATTTTCTTCTTCACCTCGCAATAGCATTGATTCTTGGAACAAATGCAAAGTTGCTTTTATCACTAAATATTTTTCGCCCGCAAAAATTATATCCCTTAGAACCCAGATCATGAATTTCAAGCAACTTGAACATGAGCATGTTTCCCAATCTTGGGAAAGGATGAAAATGATGCTAAGGAATTGCCCAACTCATGGGTTAAATCTTTGGACGATCATGCAAAAAAAATATGCGGGATTGAATTTTGTTTCTCGAGATCTTTTGGATTCCGCCGCTGGTGGCACTTTTATGGAAATTACTTTGGGTGAAGCCACCAAATTTCTTGATAATATTATGGAGAATTATTCACAATGGCATACCGAAAGGGCGCCGACAAGCAAAAAGATTAATGCGGTTGAGATTGATTCTTTGAATGAAAAAGTTGATGCTCTTATGAAAATGGTTGCTAGTAAAAGTGCTCCTACTGATCCTAATGATATACCTTTGTCTACCTTGATTGAGCAAACTAGTGATGCCATAGATGTGAACTTTATCTCTAGAAATAATTTTAATAACAATGCTTATAGAGGTAATTTTAATCCTAGGACTTTTCCTAGTAATTCCTCTAATAATTATGGTAATTCCTATGGACATCAATCTTACAATAATAATAGGAACACCTTTTATCTAGAGATTATTGCTAAAGAATTTATCAATACTCAAAAAGTTTTCAATGCTTCCATAGAATAAAAATTGTATAGGATTGATGATATGTCTAGGAGTATTGATAGTATTTCTCATGATGTGGAAAATCTCAAGTTGAAACTTTTTGTGCCTAAAGTTGAAGAACCAATCAAAGCTCTTTATGTTTCTATGGATGAAAGTAAGAAAAGAACTGCCATGCTTAGAGCTAAACAAGAATTTTTAGAAAAGGCATTTTCTAGTGATTGCTTTCATAAAAATGATGAAGACATTAAAATGATTGGTGGTTATTCCATTGATTCTTTGTTTAGTAAAGTTCTACTTAATGATAAATGGACTGAAGAAGAGTCAACTTTAGGTAGAAGGCGTCTCAATATTTCGGAGGGTGAAAATCTTGTTGAGAATATTGATAAAAGTGGGTTTGGAGAGGTCAAGACTTTCGCTAGTGATGTGCCCACTATCTTGGATTAAAAAGACTTTAATTATGATATTTGTTCTTTGATTTATTGCATTTATTTGTTGCAACCCATGATTAATTCACCCCATGCCTATGATCGAAATAAAGCTTTTACTAAACATATTGTTGATGCTATGATAAAAGCATTAGATGATAAGTTGGAATTAGAGTTATCAATTCCTAGAAAGTTGCATGATGAATGGGAACCTACCATAAAAATCAAAATTCAAAATTATTAGTGTTTTTCTTTGTGTGATTTGGGTGCTAGTGTTTCCATGATTCCGAAATCTCTTTGCGATGTTCTTGGCCTTACCAATATTGAAGATTGCTCCCTTAATTTGCATTTGGCGGATTCCACTATTAAAAAGCCTTTGGGAAGGATCAATGATGTTCTTATTCTTCCAAATATGAACTATGTACCAATGGACTTGGTTATTCTTGATATCGATTGCAATTTGTCTTGCCCTATTATACTTGCTAGACCGTTTTTGCGCACTATTGGCGCGGTAATTGACATGAAAGAAGGGGATATTAAATTCCAATTTCCATTGAGAAAGGGCATGGAACACTTCCCTAGAACCAAGATCAAATTTCCTTATTAATCTATAATGAGGGCAACTTATGAAATATCCAACAAGGATGACAATACTTGAAATCTTAGTATGATGCCTAGCTAAGGGCGTAAAACGATAGCGCTTGTTGGGAGGCAACACAACGTGAATCTTTTTGCTTTTTGATTTCCTTGCTGTTTTCAATAAAACAACCTACAATATCTCTGTTGAGATGTGTTTTTGTGGTTTGAATAAAGGTTTGTGCCAAGCAAAGCCTTAGGAACACGTTGGGTGTTAGTAGACTTGATCTTGCAGAAAAAACAGAAACTTTAGCGCTCACGAGAAAAATTCTCATGTTTAACAGAAAAGTGCTTTTAGTTGATTCTTTTCACATAATATTAATATATAAATTGCCCTCGTGTTCCTATTTTTTCATGATTTTTAGAGCCCCATAAGTATTGGAAATTTCCTGATTACTACAGACTATTCTGTTTTTGACAGATTCTGTTTTCTATGTGTTGTGTGCTAATTTTGATGGCTCTATGGTTTTGTTTGATGAGTTTTGTGCCATAGAAAAGTTGGAATAAAGTAGATATAATACAAAACAAAATATGAATTGGTTTGATAAATTACTTATACCAGTGATTAGCTTTCTTATACTAACAAATCTCGCGAAGGTTTTGTTGAGTTTTGTGTGATTCAAGTTTTCATGTTTTGGGTTATCTTACGATGGATGAAGGAATGATAAAAGAGCCTAAGCTTGGGGATGCCCCGACATCCTGAGCTATTATCCAAGAATGAGGAACCAACTAAGATTAGGGATGCCCCTGAGTGGCATCCCCGCTTTCTTCGAACAACTATCGGTATTTCACTCGAAACTTTATTTTTATACATCACATGATATGTGTTTTGCTTGGAGTGTATTGTATGATACAAGTCTTTGCTTGTTTTATTTTTCTTTTTAATTCATCAATCCTTGCTAGACACACTTATTTGAGAGAGGCAAAATTATGCCATGACTTGATAGAATAGCTCTCTATGTTGCACTTAAATTTTGATGAGCAATGGACTTGCTCTAGTGCTCCACTTATATATTTTCGAGCATGGTGTGCTTAGTATTTTTGAAGAAATACTCTCTTGCTTCACTTAGATTTATTTGAGAGTTAGTAAAAATTTAAAGAAATTCTCTCTTTCTTCACTTATATTATTTTGAGAGAATGAAGAAAAATTATGCTCATGATCTTCACTTATATCTGTTCAAGCTTATCAAAAACAACACATGAGAATTAGTCCCAAAGTGATAGATATCCAAGAAGGACATAATAAAAACTTTCATGGAGCATTGGCCAAAATAAACTTGATTCCTTGTAATAGTTGTGAGACATGATGATATGATATGAGTCATGTTAATGAGTAATTATACTTTAGTAAGAATATTCATGTTAAAGTTTGTGATTCCCTATGCAAGCATGAAAGTCAATAATTATGCAATGAAATTATATCCTACTTGTCGTGCATTATTCGGTGTTATTTATGCTCAATGTTCGCTTATGAGATTATTCGTTTCATGGTTGGTCGCTTCCCAGTCTTTTGCTAGCCTTCATTTTGCACGAAGTATGATCACTACTTGTGCACCCAAAATCCTTTATCTCGGTTTTGCCACATGAGTCCACCATACCTACCTATATAAGGTATTCCGTTGCCGTTCTAAGCAAATTTGTTTGTGCCATCTCTAATTTTCAAAATAAATTTCCCTTTTTGTCTGCCCGTACCGCTCGCGAGGCGGTGAGGTGTGGCCAATATTGTCCATGCTAGATGTGTTATTCTCATGATGAGTGCTTATTCACTTGTCATTGCACGAGAGTAAGGCAAAGGTATTAGGGATGCCCAGTCCCGAAATGAAAAACAAATTTACTTTATGTTGTCAAATAATAAATTCCTTGGAAATAGTTGGTATGGAAGGCAACCATGGATTCGGCTAGCCATGGCTTGTGAAAGTTTGGTGGAAAAGGAATAAACTTTATTTTCTGCTTCGGAACCGCCTATGATATATCTAGGATGGAAAGTGTTGGGAACCCCGAGTCGTTCTTACTGGTGGGAAAAGTATACCTCCCAAAACAATTTATCTCTCAATTTAAGCTTTGAGCTCTGGCACCTCTACAAATCCCTACTTCCCTCTGCAAAGGGCCTTTCTTTTACTTACGCAATTTTTACTTGAGCATTGGGAGTAACTAATATGTGAGTATGTTTCATGAATGGATCAATGGTTGAGCATGATGGGATAGGGATAACTTATTTTAGCATTGATATTTTGAAAGACATGATTGGTTATTGATATGTTTGAGTATTTAAATCTCATGTCGAAACTAGACTATTGCTTTGAACCATATAAAAGTCCAAATGTCCATGCTATAAAGAAAACAATAAGATATGACATGATAGACAACATTCCACATCAAAAAATCTGTTTTTATCACTTACCTACTCGAGGACGAGCAAGAGTTAAGCTTGGGGATGCTGATACGTCTCCAACGTATCTATAATTTTTTATTGTTCCATGCTGTTATATTATCATTCTTGGATGTTTTACAATCATTCTATTGTCATTTTTTTTGTTACTAACCTATTGACATCGTGCCAAGTGCCAGTTGCTATTTTCTGCATGTTTTTTACATTGCAGGAAATCAATATCAAACGGAGCCCAAACACCGCGAAACTTTTTGGAGATTTTTTATGGACGAGAATACACCTGATGGGCCAGAGCTGCACCTGGGGGGTGCCCCGAGGGGGGCACTGTCGTGGTTCTGAGTCTGACAGTACGAGTAGGGGGTACGAATGGAGAGGCAAGGCCCTAGCTATGGTGGAGTTGTACACGAGGTGTTTTACGAGTTCAGGCCCTTCTCGGAGGAACTAACAGCCCTACGTCTCGGTGCCTGGAGGCGGTCGACTGGTATGTGTATATGTGAGTTACAAAGGTGCGAACCCCTGTTCTGGAGGAGGGGGTGGCTTATATAGTACGCTAGGACCCCAGCCATGCTCCATGATACCAAGGGTTCAATGTACATTAAGGCAGGTGTTACTGATAACGCCTACGGTAAAGTGTAATTAAGGCATTCACTACGGCGAGTAAATACCAGACCGTTATTTTCCTAAGGGATCTTTGACCTTCGGGGGTCGAGTGCCTTGGATTGGTCGAGTGGAGTTGAGTCGTCTTGTAGGCGATGTCCAGTCGAGTGGGTGTCCTCTTGGGCCGTCCCAGTCGACTTTCTCTATTATCGTGAGTTTTTTCTTTTGATCTTCTAGGGTAGTGACCTTGGGTGGGGTACCTTGGTCGGGCCTGCGACCCTACCCTAGGTCTGTAACCTCGTCAGTAGCCCCCGTATGGATTGAGGCTTGAGCAAGAGAGTGCCAAGGAAAGCTTCAGTTCTGGCTCGACGTCCCCGGGGTAGTCTGCTTCTGAGCTCGCGGACTGGGCTGTCTTCCTCAGTCTTGTCTTGGTCGCCTTGATCGATTCTAGAACTGTCGAGTGTGTTGGTCGCTTCCTACGTCGACTGAACTTTGCGCTAGGCGTCGGGTGCCGTTGGCGTGTGCAGTTTTCGGCGGGGTTGGTTGCTCTTCGGTCGCCGGATTCTCGCGGGGTTTCGAAATTTGGGGAAGCGCGCGGGGCGGGACGTGCCGCAGCAATCAGAGGTATATGCTTGATACGCCTCGATCCTCGCGCCACATTTTTCACCATGTATCGCGTCTGCGCCTGTTGCGGGATTCGATAAGATTGCTCGGGGCCACCGGTCAGCCACTCGACCGGGGCGCTATAAGTGCGCGTCGAGCTCAAAGCGAGGGCACTGTGCGCCCAATCCTTCTTCTTCTGCCTCCGCTTCTTAGTCGTGCCTCTGCTCCTTCTTGCCTCTCTCCACAGCGACTGCCGGCGCGTGTGCCATGGGAAAGGACAAGACTGCGGCGATGGAGCGTTCGAAGAAGGCGGCGACGGGGAAGGGGAGGCGGTCTGGCCGGAGCGGATCGTCGTCGAGGTCTGGACTCCCTGCTGGTTGGATCCAGGGAGATTGGATCCAGTCCACCATCATGGCGGAGGATCTGGAGGAGCTGGAGGAGGAGGGACTTATTGCCCGTGGCTCCTGGCGGGTGCCGGAGGGCGAACTCGAGCCCCGGCCACGGGAGGGCGAGTGCGTCCTCCTTGCGACCCACGTCGACCGAGGTTTCTCCATGCCTCCGCATCCCTTTTTTCGCGCTTTCTTGATTTTCTTCGGCGCCCAGTTGCATTACTTCACGCCCAATTCCATCGCTTTCCTTTCCGCGGTCATTTCCATGTGTGAGAACTTCCTCGGCTGCCGGCCGCACTGGGGTTTGTTCAAGCACATCTTTACCTGCCGCTCGCAAACCGTCAAGAAGGCGAATCCAAGTGACGATAAGACGCATGTCATCTAGGCGTGCGGTGGGCTTGGAATCCAGCTTAGGAATTGGAGCGCGTTTCCCCCCATAATCTTTCCGGAGTCGATTCGGGGCTGGCAGTTGACTTGGTTCTATTATAAGGACAGTCCGACCCCGGGTCAGTCGACTGGTCTTCCCCCTTTCTCTCTTGGTCGAGCCAGCCAGCCTCCTTCAATGATTATGGGTAAGGCCGACAAGGCCGAAATGAACATGTTGGTGGAGCGGGTCGTCCAGTTGGTCCGCGAGGGTGTAACGGGGATGGATCTATTCGAGGTGTAACTCATGCGGAGGATCCAGCCGCTCCAAGCTCGGGACCACCCGATGTAGTTGTACTCCGGCAACGACGACTCGTCGCGAGTCCACCCGGAGGCGGCCGACGAGAAGTACGTGGCGCAGTGCCTGAAGTGCATCACGGGGAACAAAGACAACCCCAAGGGGTCTGGGAGGGTCCTCCCATTCGACGCTGACCATCTGCCCGACAAGGTTCGTCTTCGGCTCCTGAGTGATGTTTCTGTTATTGGCTTGTAGTTTGTCCTGACGGATCCGGCTGATATTTGGTCAAACTTCCCTTCTTTGCAGATCTATACTGAGATGTACTCGCTGCCCAACGGGGATTTGGTCCAGGAGGGCGAGGAGGGCGTGGGAGACACCGCCGAGTGGAAGTCGGAGGAGGAGACCGAGGGGGAGAGCGAGTACTACAGCAGCGGGGAGGAGGTCGAGTCACCTCCCCGTGATGAGCGGCGGTCCAAGGAGAAGCACGACCCAGGGGCCGCGCGTCCCCGGACAGGTCCCTCAGGCTCCCGAACGCCCAAGCGCGCTCGCACGGCCACTCCTGACCCCTCTGAGAAGGTGCCCAAGCAGCCCAAGGTTACCACGACCAAGCCCCGGAAAGCCCTGCCCAGGATTAAGGCGGACGTTCCCATTGCCTCCACATAAGTATCCATCGATTTTGTTTCTTTCTGTTTTTTGGAGGTCGACCGTATCTTCCGTCGACTCATCTTCGAGAGATCCCTTCAGCGCCGCTGCCTCCACGACCTCAATGGATATTGACAAGGGTCGGGATGACAAGGAGACCGCAGATGCCGCGACCTCCCGCGCAGGTGCGGGTTATAGATCGTGTCTTGTTGTCCTTCCGTTGGTTAGGAGTGATGGTCGACTGAACTTCGCTATTGTTTGTCTTGAAGTGTCGTGCCACGTCATAGAGCTCCCAGATGATGATGATGACGTTGATGAGGAGCGTTTGGGGGGAGACCGACGACGCACAGGGAAGAAGGGTCGGAAGGCGCTTTCTGGCTCGAGGGCCCAGCAACAGGAAGACGCGGCTCGAGCCACGGTCTCCTTTGCCGACCCTGTGACGACTGTACGCCCCGCTTCATCGACTAGAGGGGCCGTCGGCCCGGTGCTTGCCCTAGCTGTCGAACCATCACCTGCTCCAGTCGTCAACCCAGCGCCCGCTCCAGGCGTCGACTCAGCGCCCGCTCCGGCCATCGACCCAACGCTTGCCCCTTCGTCCGTTCTCTTCTCCTCCTAGCGCCTCCCGGAGGATCCTGTGGGAGCAGCTCAAGAAGCCGTTCGCCAGGCGGGGTTGATGATGGAGAGGACAAAGGCGGCGTACAAGGCCAGCATGGCCGCTTATGACGCTAGTTCTGCTCTTCGGGCCAACGTCCAGGTTCGTTTCCTCCACTGGTTGGTTTGCTGCGCTGGAATAGTCTTTGGCTTTGAGAGAATCTACCGCTTTGTTCGTAAGATGATGTCACTTCCACTTGGTGAGTTCTTGATGTGTTTGCTTTCAACTTCCCTTGAACTCGAGCGAGACTGATCCTCGTCGAGTGAGAACCGGTGGGGGCACGCTCAGTGCACCCACTGGGTGTAGTCCCCACGACCGTGGTCGACTGCTGGCGGTCGGCAATGGTCTGATGATAGAACTTTTCTTCCTTGCTGTTTTTTTGAGCTCGAGTCGGAAGATCTTGGCCAAGTGAAACCAGTGGGGGCACGCTCAGTGCACCCACTGGGTGTAGTCCCCGAGACTACGGTTGAGTGTTTGAATCGACTGCAGTCTTAGAATTTTGTTTTGTTGTGTTGATGCAGAAATCTTGCGAGTTTGGGGCCAAATTTGCAGACCTTGAGAAGAAGCAAATCCAGCTCAATCTCGACCTGCAGTTGGCTCGGGACCATCTAAATAAGACACAGGATGATGCGGCCGGTAACTGACGCCGACCATTTGTCGACTGACTTTTGACAAATATGCCTTGTGTTCCCTCATGTTCATTTGTCTAGTGCTGTCTTTGGTAGGTCAACTGAAAGCGGCCTTGGAGCAGAAAGATCTCGACCTGGCGGCGGTGCAGCAGGAGGCCCAAGAGAAGGCGGAACTAGCGGCGCAGAAGCTGGCTTCTGTAGGCGCTCGGCTGAAGAACTCCAAGACTGTCCTAAACAACAAGTACGAGGCTCTTTTCCGGAAGAGGGTTGATCTTGAGGCCTATCTGGGTGACCTTACCAAGAAATGGTACCTTGTGCTCGAAGGTATGTCCCTTTTGGCTCGGGTTAAGTTGGATCGGCCGACCCATATCTTGCTTGCTGACTCGACTTGCTGTTTTCGGTGCAGAATTCTGTCGTAACTTTGAAGAAGAGACTGGGCGGGTCGAGCCCGGCCTGGACCCAGCCAATTCCATCATGAAGGACGAGTTTGCCATGAACATCTTGAGGCTGGAGTCCCGCCTTACTGCGGCCACGGATTATCTGGGACGGCTGAAAGCGATGATGGCCCGGATCGACACTGCGCTCTAGAGGGGAGTCGTGCAGGAGAACGACCTCGAGTCTCTGATGACTCGACTCAACGAGATCCCCAACCGAGTGCAGGAGTGGAAGAAGTCATCCGCCCGGAGTGGAGCCGACGTGGCGCTGTCCTTGGTCCGCATGCACTGCAAGGTGGTGAAGGAGAGAAGGCTCGCGGCGCTCAAGGTCGACAACACGAAGGAGCTCCAGTTCTAGTCGTTCATGGAGACTTTCCTGGAAGCTGCCACCAGCATCGCCGACGGGATCGACCTGGACGAGTTTGTCTCACCCGCGAGCCCGCCTCCTCCTGAGGAATGACTTTGATACTTTTTTTGCCTCGGAATGCCGAGTGACCTTGTAATCGTTAAACTCTGGTGGGCCTGTGGCCCAGGTACTCTTTGCCCATATCTTGTGGGACTTTTATCTGGATTTGACCTTTTGGTTTGCGGCTCTTTTTTGATTGCTTGGATCTTTGAGTCGACGTTCGCAGCTGAGCCCCCGAGTGAGAGGGTTGCTCTTCACTCGGAGTGAGTGTTTGAAACTTAGGCGAGTCACGGGGTCGCAGCTAAGCCCCCGAGCGAGAGGGTTGCTCTTCACTCGGAGTGGATGTCTGTAACTTAGGCGATTCCAAGCTACGTTGTATTTGTGGCGGAGCTCGGAAGACAGAGGCATATTATACTTATGACGTAGCTCGGAGGACCGCAGCTAAGCCCCCGAGTGAGAGGGTTGCTCTTCACTCGGAGTGATCGATCGAAACTTAGGCGAGTCACGGGGTCGCAGCTAAGCCCCCGAGTGAGAGGGTGGCTCTTCACTCGGAGTGGAT
>LR738709.1:163970413-164006947 GCA_902687465.1 Secale cereale
GAGGGTTGCTCTTTACTCGGAGTGGATGTTTGTAACTTATACGATTCCAAGCTACCTTGTATTTGTGGCGGAGCTCGGAAGACAGAGCCACATTATACTTATGACGCAGCTCGGAGGACCGCAGCTAAGCCCCCTAGTGAGAGGGTTGCTGTTCGCTTGGAGTGGATGTTTGAAACTTAGGCGAGTCACGGGGTCGCAGCTAAGCCCCCGAGTGAGAGGGCCGCTCTTCACTCGTAGTGGATGTTTGTAACTTAGACGATTCCAAGCTACGTTGTATTTGTGGCGGAGCTCGGAAGACAGAGCCACATTATACTTATGACGCAGCTCGGAGGACCGCAGCTAAGCCCCCGAGTGAGAGGGTTGCTCTTCACTTGGAGTGACCGTTTGAAACTTAGGCGAATCGGGTTCGCACCTAAGCACCCCCCGGGGGATTTTGAAACGAGCATTCTTTAGAAAGCATCAATCATTAATGGACCACTGCTAACTTGTCTTTGAAACAAATTAGGAAATCTTTATTACAACTCGACTGTCGAGTGTCTCAACTATAGAAGCGGTGGAGCAGGTCCGCGTTCCATGAACAAGGTTCGTCTTTGTTCTTGTCGACATTGTAGAGGTGGTATGCTCCGTTGTGCAGTACCTTGGTGATGATGACTGGACCTTCCCAGGCCGGGGCGAGCTTGTGTTTACGTTTCTGATGCACTCGAAGGACTAGGTCTCCTTCGTGGAATGCTCGGCTTCGGGCGTTGCAAGCATGGAATCGACGCATGTCCTGTTGATAGATGGTCGACCGGATCAAGGCCATCTCTCTTTCCTCTTCCAAGAGGTCGACTGCATCCTGACGAGCCTGCTCTGCCTCAGCTTCTGAGAAGAGTTCTTCTCTGGGGGCGTTGTGCAATAAGTCGCTTGGCAACACAGCTTCGGCTCCATAGACCATGAAGAAAGGGGTACGGCCAGTCGACCGGTTTGGAGTTGTCCTCTGACCCCATAAGACAGATGGTAGTTCAGTTACCCAAGCCCCAGTGGCATGCTTAAGATCGCGCATGAGCCGCGGCTTTAGGCCTTGGAGAATCAAACCATTTGCTCTTTCTGCCTGTCCATTTGACCGCGGATGTGCCACGGAGGCGTAGTCGACTCGTGTTCCTTGCGAAGCACAGAAAGCTCTGAATTCATCCGATTCAAAGTTGGAGCCGTAGTCTGTGATGATGCTGTGGGGAACTCCATATCTGAATATCAAATCCCTGATGAAGCTGATGGCGGTGCTTGACTCGAGGTTCTTGATGGGCTTGGCCTCGATCCATTTGGTGAACTTGTCGACTGCCATGAGTAGGTGGGTGAATCCGCTTCTGCCTGTCCTAAAGGGGCCGACCATGTCCAAGCCCCAAACAGCAAAGGGCCAGACTAGCGGAATGGTCTTCAAGGCGAACGCCGGCTTGTTGGACATGTTGGAGTAGAACTGGCAAACTGCGCATTTGTCCACAATATCCATGGCCATCTCGTTGGTGCGGGGCGAGTAGAACCCGGCTTGGTATGCTTCGGCCACTATAGTCCGAGAGGAGGCGTCGTGGTCGCAAGTTCCCGAGTGGATTTCATCCAAGATCAGTCGACCTTCCTCTGGAGCGATGAAGCGCTGAGCGACTGCGATGACGCTTTCTTTGTAGAGTTGACCCTGGATGACAGTGAACGCCTTGGATCGGCGGACGATTTGGCGTGCTTCCTCCTCATCTTCCGGGAGTTCTTGCTTGAGCAGATATGATATATATGGCATAGTCCATTCTGGCATAATCACTAGGACCTCCATGATCAAGTCGACCACAACAGGTACTTCGACTTTAGTCGGATCTGACGCGCTGACTGGCTGCGGGGGCTCTTCCGTGAAGGGGTCTTCTTTGACAGAAGGGGTGTGCAGATGCTCCAGGAACACATTCTTAGGTATAGGCTTCCGAGTCGACCCAATTTTTGCGAGGTCATGGGCCAGCTGATTCTTGGCTTTGGGCACATGATGGAGCTCTAAGCCTTCAAACTTCTTTTCAAGCTTCCGCAGTGCACTTCAATAACGGGTCATTGCCGGGCTCCTGACGTCCCATTCTTTCATCACTTGGTTCACCACTAGGTCGGAGTCGCCATATACCATCAAGCGACGGACGTCGAGTGAGATGGCCATGCGCAAGCCGTACAAAAGCGCTTCGTATTCGGCTTCATTGTTCGATGAGTCAAAGTGGATCTGAAGGACGTAGCTGAGCTTGTCGCCCCTGGGAGAAACTAGGACCACGCCTGCGCCGGATCCATTCAGCATCTTAGATCCATCGAAGAACATAGTCCAATGGTCCGACTGAACTTGAGTCGGCAGCTCTTGTTCTATCCACTCGGCCACAAAATCTGCTATAGCCTGAGACTTGATGGCTTTCTTCGCTTCAAACTTGATATCTAACGGAAGAAGTTCAATCACCCATTTTGCCACTCGACCGGTTGCGTCTCGGTTGTTCAGGATCTCTGACAGCGGAGCGTCGCTGACGACTGAGATTGTATGGTCCGAAAAGTAATGGGCAACCTTTTTTGCAGTCAAGTAAATCCCGCACACAAGCTTTTGCTAATGTGGATACCTTTGCTTGGAGGAAGTCAAAACTTCGGATATATAATAGTCCGGGCGTTGGATCTTGTATGCCTTGCCCTCTTCTTCCCGTTCGACCGTGAGTACAGTACTGACAACTTGTCCGGTGGCAGCGATCTACAGCAGAAGAGGCTCTCCGCTGACTGGGGCAGGGAGCACCGGCTGGGTGGACAGTAGGGCTTTGAGCTCTTCAAACGCTGCTTCGGGATCGGAATTCCACTCGAACTTGTTGGATTTCTTCATGAGTCGGTAGAGGGGCAGTGCCTTCTCACCAAGACGAGAAATGAATCGACTCAATGCGGCCAAGCAACCAGTAAGCTTCTGGACATCGTGTATACGCTCGGGGCATTTCATTCGGAGGATGGTGCTGACCTTCTCTGGGTTGGCATCGATTCCCCGTTCGGAAACGAGAAAACCGAGCAACTTTCCGCCAGGAACTCCAAATGTACACTTCGATGGATTGAGCTTGATATCATAGCTTCTTAGATTTCCGAATATCTCAGTGAGGTCAGTAAGTAGTTCGGAACCTTTCCGTGACTTGACCACAATGTCATCCATGTATGCCTCGACATTCCGACTGATATGCTTTATCAAGCACTTCTGGATCATGCGCATGAAGGTAGCGCCGGCATTTTTGAGGCCGAAAGGCATGGTGACATAACAGAAACACCCGAAGGGGGTGATGAAAGCTGTCTTGATTTCGTCAGGCCCAAACAGACGGATCTGATGGTACCCGAAATACGCGTTCAGAAAGGACAAATGTTCACATCCCGCAGTCGAGTCGACTATCCAATCGATGCGGGGAAGAGGAAAATGATCCTTCGGGCAGGCCCGATTGATGTGCTTAAAATCGATGCACATGCGGAGAGACTTGTCCTTCTTGGGGACCATGACGACATTGGCGAGCCACTCGGAGTGGTAGATCTCGCGGATAAACTCAGCTGCCAGGAGCCGAGCCGCTTCCTCGCCAATTGCCTTTCGCATCTCCGCAGCCGATCGACGGAGGTGTTCCTTCACAGGTTTTACCTTCGGGTCGACTCACAAATGGTGCTCAGCCAGTCCCCTGGGTACACCCGACATGTCTGATGGTTTCCATGCGAAGATGTCCCAGTTCTCATGGAGGAACTGGATGAGCGCTTCTTCCTATTTGTTGTCGAGTGTAGTGGAGATGTGGGTCCGTGCTGCGTTGGGGTCGGTGGGGTGGATGTGCACGGGTTTTGTGTCCCCGGCCGACTGGAAGGCTGACTCGGAAGCCGGCTTCTTCGCCCTTAGCAGATCACTCGGATCCATACTATTTTGGTACTCCTCCATCTCTATTGCTGCCATTTGCTCGTCGGCAATCTTCGAGCCTTTCTGGAAGCATTCTTCCTCTTTCTGACGGTTCCCAGTGACGGTTATAACGCCGTTGGGTCCCGGCATCTTCAGCTTGAGGTAAACGTAACATGGTCGAGCCATGAACCTGGCGTAGGCGGGCCTACCCAGGATTGCGTGATAAGCGCTGTTAAAGTCCACTACTTCGAACGTCAGCTTCTCTTTGCGATAATTCTTCGATTCACCAAAGACCACGTCGAGTGTGATCTGGCTAAGTGAGTCGGCTTTCTTCCCGGGGATTACCCAGTGGAACCTCATGTTACTTTCTCTTAGCTTGGACATCGGAATGCCCATATCCCAAAGGGTCGCTGCATACAAGATGTTCAAGCCACTGCCCCATCCATCAGGACTCTGGTCAGGCGTGTGCCTTCGATCAGTGGGTCGACCACCAGTGCCTGCCGCCCGGGGGTGGCAATGTGTGCTGGGTGATCGGACTGGTCGAATGTGATGGGGGTCTTGGACCATTTCAAAAATGTGGGGGTCGCCGGGGCAACCATATTTACTTCTCTGTTGATGATTTTCAGTCGACTTTTGTTCTCAACGTCTGCGAAGATCACCAAAGTGGAGTTGATCCGGGGGTATCCTCCGTCCCCTTCCTTATCTTCGGACTCTTCTGATTCTTTCTCCTTCTCAGTGGACTGATCCTTCTGGAAGTTCTGGATCAGGAGCCGACACTGTCGAGTGGTGTGCTTGGGATCTACCAAGTTTCCCTCTTCATCTTTCTTCGTGTGTATGGGGCACGGCTGGTCGAGCACATCGTCTCCAGCTTGATCCTTCCCTTTCTTGGGGGTCCGGAAACCCTTCGGCTTTCCTTTGCCCTTTCCCTGATTGACCACTGCAGCCTCTCCCTGAGCGACTGGCTCGGCCTTGCGTTTGTTCTTTCGATTGGAATTCTGATCATCCTGTCCGACTGGTTTCTTGCCGTTGTGGAGCGGACCGGCTTCCTCGCCGTTGGCGTACCGACTGGCAATCTCCATTATCCGCGATAGGGACATATCGCCTGTTCGACCAAACTTCAGATTTAGCTCTCGGTTACGCACGCCTTCCTTGAAAGCGCAGACCGCCTGGTGTTCAAACACATTCTCCACCGTGTGATGCAAGGTGGTCCATCGCTGGATGTAATCTCTCAAAGTTTCATTAGACTTCTGTGTGCAGTGCTGAAGCTCTACGAGTCCAGCAGGCCGCTTGCAGGTGCCTTCGAAGGTCCGAATGAACACTCGCGACTCGCGTGAGCTCTTCCCAACTATAAATGCTCCCGGGGGGCAACTGATTGAGCCACGCCCGAGCAGAACTGCCAGCATCAGAGGAAGGTGCTTCATGGCCACGTCGTCGTTGCCGCCTCCGATCTGTACAGCCACTCGGTAGTCTTCTAGCCAGGTGTCTGGTTTTGACTCACCAGTGAACTTGCTTACCCCCGCCGCTAACCTGAAGTTCGGGGGGATCTCTGCGGCTCTGAAAGCACTACAGAAACACTCGGGCCCAGAGGCAGGTGCTCGGCTGCCACTCAGTTGATCTCTGCCTTGCTCTTCTCTTGATGCTCGATTCTGGTCGACCCGTCCCTGCACAAGGATAGACCTTGCTTCGAAACCTGGCCTCCGGGGATCTGGGGGAAACCTCCACTCATCGTCGCGCAGGCGCCTGCCCTCGTGACGTTGGGGCCAGTGCGATCCGCTTCCCAGAGGAGGCGTAGGCACTCGACGGCGGTCATGACGCCTGTCGACGGTCATGTGGTTCGTCATTCCGACCCAGATGCTGGTCTTGCCGCAGGCCACGTTCCTCACGCCTTGGGGGCGATCTTGGACCGTGGGCCGACCATACGGTGTCTGCAGCCACCGCTTTGCTGTGAATCCTGTTGCGTGGCTGAGAGACAGCCGCGTTTTGCTCTTCAGCCGGTTGGAGCAAAGCTCGGATCTGCTGAAGACCTCTCCCAGCCTCTGACTGAGAGGGTTGAATTGACTCCGCGATGCGAGCCACGGCTTCGAGGTTTTTGACCGGTGTGCGGAACACCTGAGTCTCGCGGGGGCGTGATTGCCGCGGTCGTCGACTGGACTCGGGGACCAGTCGGCGGGCCTGTTCATCGAGTGCGCGTTGGATATTTTCCAAACGCGCGCGCTCGGCCATGGTGGCCAAGTGTGTGGCTTCGAGGGCCAGAGCCTCCGGAGAATCTCCCACGATGGGAGTGAGGAGTGCATCTTCGTTGCGGCGACAAAGCTCAGCCCTTTGCTCGGAGGTGAGGGGTTGAGGAATGTAACCGTCGTTGTCATGTGATCGGCCGCCACCGCTGCCGCCGTCTCCACCGCGAGGAAAACCCAGCAGGCTGCGACGCAAATTGACCATGAGGATTTCCGCCGTGGGATCGCTGCTGCCGCACTCGGAAACGGAATCCACGAGCTCGATCGACGGATTGGCCGGCCCATAGAGGTAACCGTCGGGCTCAATGGCCGCGACTTGAGGGGTGGCCGTCTGACGGACCGCCGAGTGTTTCACCCACCGCTGGAGCCGCGAGCGATCGGATCGCTTGCGGCGATGTCCGGCGGGGATGGGGGACGATGTAGGGATCGATGAATATTGAGTCGACCGCTGCCGAAGGAGGACGCCGCAGGCGCTGGCGTGGAAGTGTGCAGCTCCCCGGGCGGGCAGAGCCTCGACGTCAAGAGGGGCCTCCTGGAGCCACGCAGTGTCGTCGGCGATGAAAACGAGCGCGCCGAGCCGGATCTCACGGCCCAACGCCAAACCACCGCGTGACACCATGATGAAGGAGGTCGGAGGAGAAGTTGCAACCTCACCAGATGTCGCTAAGACGCCTTGCCCTACGGTGGGCGCCAACTGTCGTGGTTCTGAGTCTGACAGTACGAGTAGGGGGTACAAATGGAGAGGCAAGGCCCTAGCTATGGTGGAGTTGTACACGAGGTGTTTTACGAGTTCAGGCCCTTCTAGGAGGAAGTAACAACCCTACGTCTCGGTGCCCGGAGGCGGTCGACTGGTATGTGTATATGTGAGTTACAAAGGTGCGAACCCCTGTTCTGGAGGAGGGGTGGCTTATATAGTACGCCTGGACCCCAGCCATGCTCCACCATACGAAGGGTTCAATGTACATTACGGCAGGCGTTACTGATAACGCCTAGGTAAAGAGTAATTAAGGCATTCACTACGGCGAGTAAATACCAGACCGTTATTGTCCTAAGGGATCTTTGAACTTCGGGGGTCGAGTGCCTTGGATTGGTCGAGTGGAGTTGAGTCGTCTTGTAGGCGATGTCCAGTCGAGTGGGGTGTCCTCTTGGGCCGTCCCAGTCGACTGTCTCTGTTATTGTGAGTTTTGTCTTTTGATCTTCTAGGGTAGTGACCTTGGGTGGGGTACCTTGGTCTGGCCTGCGACCCTACCCTAGGTCTGTAACCTCATCAGGCACAACCCACCAGGGAGCGCTAGGCCCCCTGGCGCGCACAGGTGGGTTGTGCCCACATCGGTGGCCTACCGCACCGCCTCTTTGCTCTATAAATACCACAATATTCCAGAAACCCTAGGGGAGTCGATGAAATATTCATCCAGCCACGCAGAGTCCAGAACCACCATATCCTATCTAGACACCATCTCGGATGGGGTTCATCACCTCTATTTGTGCCTCTCCGATGATGTGTGAGTAGTTATTTGTACACCTACGGGTCTGTAGTTAGTAGCTAGATTGCTTCCTCTCTCTCTTTTGATTATCAATACAATGGTCTCTTGGAGATCCATATGATGTAAATCTTTTGTAGTGTGTTTGTTGGGATCCGATGAACTTTGAGTTTATGATCAGATCTATCTTTTTATATCCATGAAAGTATTTGAGTTTCTGTGATCTCTTTTGTCCATGATTGCTTATAGCCTCGTATTTCTTTCTCCGATATTTGGGTTTTGTCTGGCCAACCTGAT
The DNA here is from genome assembly GCA_902687465.1 of Secale cereale. NCBI lineage: Eukaryota > Viridiplantae > Streptophyta > Magnoliopsida > Poales > Poaceae > Secale > Secale cereale. Next base: position 163,978,303 of record LR738709.1, read on the forward strand.
CTATCTATCTTGCAATAGAAAGAGGTGCTTTGTAGTGGGTTCGATCTTACGGTGCGTCATCCCAGTGGCAGAATGGGAAACCGACACGTATGTATCGTTGGTACTAAGGATAAAATGGTGAGATCCATATCTAACGCCATAGATAAACGGACATCATGTCATCGTTCTGATTGCATTACTCCGTTTTCCATGAACTTAATACACTAGATGCATGCTGGATAGCGGTCGATGTTTGGAGTAATGGTAGTAGATGCAGGAAGGAGTCAGTCTACCAATCTTGGACGTGATGCCTATATAATGATCATTGCCTGGACATCATCATAATTATTTTAAGTTCTATCAATTGCCCAACAGTAATTTTTTTACACACCGTTTAATCGCCTGACCAAGCTGAAGGACGGGGTGGCCGCGGCCCAGGCATCCCATGACAAGGATGTCGCTAAGGTGACCGCATGGCTAGAAGCCAGGGAGAAAGAACTTGCTGCCGCTGAGGGGAGACTGGATGAGAAACATGTTGCTTTCCTCTCTACTGAGTTGAGCGCCCGCGAGGCGCTGTGCTCCGTTTGCAGGGCATGCTTCAAGGAGCCACTCGCGGCCCTGAGGATGGTTATGCGGAGCTCTCCTCGAGGCTTGCCGAGGCCCTCGAGGGTACCGCCACCAAGGTGGACGCCATCTTGGAAGTGGAGTGTCGCGACCTCTGCTCCGAGGCCGCAACGTGCATCTTTAGCCAGCTGTACCTCAACGACACCACCTTCAACTTTGATGCGATGCTTGGCACCATTCCTCGCGATTCCCGTGCCACTGCGGCGGCCGCAGTGAGGTCCCACACGGATAAGTTGGCGAAGAAGTATTTCTGCTCTGCTGATGCTAAGCCCGCAACCGAAAACTCAAGTGGCGGAGACACCGAGGACAAGGCCGCGACCACCAATGTGGATGGCAACAACGGTCCTTCCTCCGGCTCTTTACCCTACAATATTCACACTGCCTCGTGGAGGCGTGAGACTTTGACTTTAATTTGTGTGAAAATTTATCTTTGTAATAAATGTTTGAATTTTGTGCTTTCCTTTCATGCTTGGTTTCCTTCTTGCTTGCTTTTGCATTATGTGCGACCTCGCCCCACGCACGCCTCAGCCATCGTTGGGGAGGCAGGAAACCAGGACAAGACCAAGAGGTGAATGGCTATGCGGCACGCCCAACCCGCGTGTGCCTCGGCTGTCGTTTGGGCGTCCAGAAACCAGGACATGACCAAGGGGCGAGAGGATACGTGGCTAGCTAGGCCGCTGAGTCATGGTGCTCGGGGGTATCCCGGGTGTGTGTGTACGCTCTGCGTCGGCAGGGCCTGGTCCCTCGCATACCTCGACTACCGTTGGGGCATCCAGAAATCGGGACTGGGCCAAGGGACAAGAGCCTATGTGGCACGCCCAGCCCCGCGCGTACCTCGACAACCATTGGGGCCTCCCCAAACCAGGATAGGACCAAGGGGCGAGAGGCTACGCGGCGAGCTAGGCCCCTGAGTCCTTTGATTCTTGATTGTCACGAGGTTGTTGTTATTCCGCTTTGGTTGGGCCTGGCCCCGCGCATACCTTGACGCCGTTGGGGCATCCGGAAACCAGGACATGACCAAGGGGCGAAGGGATACGAGACCAGCCAGGCCCATGAGTCGCGGTGCTCAAGGGTCCCCATTGACGCACGAGCCATCCTCATGACCTTCTTACCTTTTCCCGTTAACTCTTGCGTGGGAAGGGCAGGCGAAGACCAGGTACAAGGACCTGGTGAGGCGGTGTGTGCCAGACCATGCGTGAGTGTAGCCCCCGTGTCTAGCCCCCTCGCGTACTCATCACAGGAGAGAGTTGAGCGTTCGGCCAAGAGTCCATCCTGAGGTTAGTGTAGCCCGGAGGAGCCCTCAGTTTTTTATCCACCAGTGCAGAGCATGGGGCTACCACTCAGCGTGGGCATAGTCGCTCCTCGACCATGTCGTCCGCCAGCATGGAGCATGGGGCTTCCACTTCGTGCATGGGTGTGAGGTCCCTCCAGGGGATTACTCCGGGGCGTATACAGCCCCACATGTGGAGGTGTATATGGGTACTCGTGAGCCAGCGCCGGACTCATGAGGCCTTACCTCAAAGGCGTGTTGCGCCTGGTCTTCTAGCACTGGGCGTGCTTTGTAAAAATCTATATGGCGGTAGTGACCTGCGCCGAGCCGACCTCCAGAGGTCATTGCATGATTAGGTCGAGCAGCATGGACTTCAGGAGGTAACATGAACGGGGCAGGCCCACCAGACAGAGCTTAGTCGTTTGGGTTTATCAATGCTGCAGTGACGAGCCCGAGGACAAACATCGTGCCTAGTCTTCTTCATGCAACGCACCATAGGAAAAGGCCCCTCACCGAATGGTTCCCACGGCGGTGTCCCACATTGCGCACCCTGATTTATCTCAGTCACGGCGCGACGATCCTCATGGTGGCGAAGCACCAAACATGCAAGTTCAAATGCTTAAGGAAATTCATAAAAGGCAAAGCCAGTTCTAGTACATGCGCAAAGTGATATGGCCGATGGTACGTGCCCTGATGACATTGAGAATAATGGAGCCCAAGGGGCGCCCTCATCTTGAACAAGCCAAACGGCACCCTGTAATGATGCTGTTGAACCGTCGAGGTAGCTGGAGAGTCATGTCACAGTTGTTTGGCCTTACGAGCCGGGTGGCTCCTTAGGCGCCAGGAGCTCGCGAGGCCCATGCTCGCGTAGTTCCAGGTCCTCTTGAGTCTCCATCGCTAGACACCTTGCCTCCAGAGTTGCCGTTGCATGCTGCATGATTTACTGAAACGTGTCCCCTGCACTAAGCATGCCTAAAGGCATGCAAACATGGTGGAGCGGGCGGCCTCCGCTCTAGCCGACATGGGAGGGCCAAAAGAGGTCCTGCGAGGCGGCCCTGCTAAGGCCCGGGATGTCGACGCAGACGCGTAGCTCGCCACTCGGGTTAGGAGGGGCCGCAAAGTCGGTAGGCTATGCGGGGCGACGCTGACCGCGCATGGCCAGCACCTCTTGAAGCTCCTCGATCGCCTTGGTGATGAACTCTCGCGCTGCTAGTGGCTCACGCCGTGCTCCTTGATCATGGGGACGTGCACCGAGGCACACCCCCAAGTCATGCCCGACACCTCCCTCGTTTTGCCAATCAGGTCAGAGGGTCTCCAAACGAAAGCACCCTGTCCTTTCTTGAGGGAGGCGCCGGGCACGCCTTCCTATGCGTGGGGAAGGGATGCCCCGACGGCGGTTGGGCGGCCAGGGCTGTCACCCAAAGGAGCTCCAGCCTCCCATCAGCCTTTGAGGAGGAGCTTCTTCTTCTTCACGGGAGTGGCCTCTGGAGGCATGGCGCCATTGTCACCTTCAGGGTCATCAACTACTGCGACGCATTAAGCGTGCTAAAGGGCACAAACCGCGTCTTCTTCATTGCAGTCGATCATGATGATGCCATTACAACCCGACATCTTGAGCACGTTGTAGCCGTGGTGGACTGCTACTATCAACTTGGTGAGGGCGGTGTAACCCAGGATGGCGTTGTACGGGAGGCCGATGTGGGCGATATCAAAGTCGATGAGCTCAGTGCGGTAGTTGCTGCGGGTACCAAAGGTCACGAGAAGGCGCATCTGCCCCAGAGGAATGGTGGAGCCATCTGTCACTCCAGAAAAGGGCTTGGTTGGCAGGAGCTACTCATAGGCACCTGGAGCCTCTCGAAGGTCTCGATGTAAAGCACGTTAAGCCCCGCGCCGCCGTTGATGAGGTTCTTGGTAATGGAGACGTTGCTGATGGTTGGTGAGCAGAGCATGGGGAGCACTCTGGCAGTGGTCGCGCACTTGAGTTGATCCTTAGAGTCGAAGTTGATGGCCCACCGGGACCACTTGAGGGGGCGCGCGGACTCGAGCCTCGGGAGGGCCACATAGACATTGCAGGAGAACTGCTTGAAGACGCGGTTTGAGGGAGGTACCTGGGCTCCTCCAATGATGCAGGCGATGGCGTGAGGCTCCTGGAAACCCCCAGACCCCTCGTCCTCACGGTTATCCTCGTTTCTTCTTCGTGGTGGCAGCAGTGGAGGTAGACCTGTGCAGCCCTAAGAGCAATCCTCGCGAGGCGGATCATGCCAAGGGCCCTCAGGAGGCCCATCATGCCAGCAATCCTCACGAGGCGGGTCACGCTAGCCTTGACATGGGTTGCGATTGTTCTAGCGGCCCTCGCCGCGGCCGTAACCCCGGTTGCTGCGCTCGGGACAACGACCCAAGTGCACGTCACAGATCACCCTGAGCTCCTAAAAATCATCGGTGTCATGGGCGTGGAGATCATGGGAGACGCAGTAAGGGCGGCGGTCCTCGACCGCCGTGACGCGGTCGCCTTCACGCTTCTGCTCAGGCTCCACCGCCAGCACGGCGGGGCCCTTGCGCTTCACCAACTTAGCCTTTGCCTTCTTATCTTCGTGGTCCGTCTCGGGCTGATTGTGGAGCACGAGACGTCGTTCTTCAGCCCTGGTGCACTTGTTCGCCAGGTTGAATAGCTCTAGAGCCGTGCACAGCTCGTCATGGATGGAGAGCTCCTCGCTTATCTTGACATCGGTGATGCCTTCCGTGAAGGCGGAGATGATGGCCTCGTCGGACGCCTTCGGGACCTTGAGACGGACCTAGTTGAAATGCAACATGTACTTCCGGAGGGTCTGGCCAGCCTTCTGCTTCACGCGCCGTAGGTCGTTGATCGTGAGGGCGCTGTTACGGGTCCCTTGGAAGTTGGCGATGAAGCGCTCGCGGAGCTCGTCCCACGTGGTGATGGACCCTTCGGGGAGGTTCATGAGCCAGGAACGCGTACCGTCCTTGAGTGCCATGGGGAACCAATTCGCCATGACTTTCTTGTTGCCATTCTCTACCTCGATGCTCAGTGTGTGGAGCTGGAGAAACTCCGTTGGGTCATGAGTGTCGTCGTAGCACGCTGGCAGGCCGGGCTTGAACTTAACCAGCCAGACGATGCGGCGCAGATCCCGGGAGAAAGCGCGGAAGCCCGCCACGCTCACGGGTACAACTTGCTTGGCGACAGGGTCTTCTTGCACCCGTCGGCCTTGACGCTAGCGCGGCTGTGCGGGGAGCACATGGCCTTTGCGCTGCGGCCGCTAGATGACCTGACAGGTGACCTTGTCGCGCGCAGACACCGGAGCCTCGTCCAACACGTCCCGCCCGGGGTTGTCTACGACGTTGCGCCGGAGTGAAGGCGGTGGCGCACCGCGCCACATCTCCAGCACGTGACGGGGGAGCACGAGGTGAGGCGGAGGGAAACAGAGCGCCTCGCTCATGGTGCTGACGAGCTCGGTAATGCGACCTAGCCAGTCGTCGTAAGCCTCCTTGGTAGGACGATACCGTAGCAGCCCCCGCGGACATGAGGAGCACGGCATGCGCACTCACCGGCCCACAGTGAACTTGATAAGACGATGACGCGACGGGGGTGAAATAAGGCGTGGTGGTGCGGCCATTGTGCTTCATGGTAGGGGTAGCGAAGAGCCATGTTGCTCCTGGACAACCGGGTCAGCCGCGGCGCTGACAACCAGCGAAGCGAGGCGACGAGCGGCATGGCGGCCCACCGGGGCCGGCTGGGCGGCCCTGCGCTTGGCACGGGCGCGGTGAGCCTTAGCCATGAGCTCGGCAGATCATGCGCGAGAGGTCGTTGATGAGGAACGGAGCTTCGAAACGCCCCTCCCTGGCACACCAAATGTCAGGGCGCGAATGAAGGACAACACTTTCACCGATGGAAGCCCAAGCTCGCTGGTTGAGGAGCTTGAGGGAAAGAGGTGGAGGCACTGATATTTACCCAGGTTTGGTCCACCTTGTGGTGTAAAACCCTGCTCCTGCTTTTTGGTGGATTAGTCTCATGAGGGGCTGGATATGAACTGGCTACAGTGAGGGAGCAGCCTCAGGAGGGCTCGGGTGATGTGTTCTCCTGGAAAGCTCAATCCCCCTATGATGGATGCTTGTCCCCATTTATACCGGCCTAGGTCCTCTTGCTGCATCATTTCGGCGGAAGGGATCCCACAACAGCCAATTTGGATGGGGGACAAGTGGTACACCTTATCTTGTAGAAAGGTGGTCTTCGCCTGCAAAGTTTCTGGATATGACGCAGAGGTGGGCTAGGCGAACCATCCTGCCGATCTCGCGGTCTTGGTCTTGTTGTACTGAAATGGAAACCTTTGCAGGGCTTCTCGGGAACCCATGTTCATCCTTGTCTGCTTTGTACCAAAGAGGAAACTGCTCTCTCTGCGCGCGCTGGTGCCCGCCTGGCGCCGGTCGTCATGGCTCACGTCTCCACGCCCTCATGAGGGGGGCGCTTGCATCGGAAACTGCTGGCCTCTATTTTGCTACTGTCATCAGAAAATTAATGTTGTGTAGTGCTATACTTGTGCTCCGTAATTGACATGCCAAACCTTACATTGTAGGCGAAGCTGGTGTGTTATTGAACCAAGTGACGAAGGGGAAGGAGAAGCGGAATAAGAACAAAAATTTACTCCCGGTGCTGTAATGAAGGACTGGAACTGTGATGACACAAGTAATGATATAGTTTAGCATGTTAATTTATTGCTATGGCTAGAACGTTCAATTGTTTTGCCACAGTGATTTGATGCCACTCTTAAGGTAATATGTAATTACCTTTACTTGTGCAAACAGGGATCTTGTTTGAAGATAACATCCTCCCTCCGTCCCAAAATAAGTGTCTTAACCTTAGTATAACTTTGTACTAAACCTAGTACAAAGTTGCGACACTTATTTTTGGACGGAGGGAGTATATTGTAGTGGAACTGCACAAGAAGATTTCAGAAACTTTAATCTAATCGAGGAGTATATAGTAAGCATGGCAACCAGAGTAGATAATAATGGATGGCTCCGAAGAAGTTCTTCACCTATACGCTCTACACAATAAGCCTCTCGACAAAGGTTGGTACCGGCCCACTGATTTCATCCATATGATTGAGCTTTGTCATCTCTATTGGTGTTGTGGTACTGTTTAGGTACTGTCATGAGAAAGTTGTATTGTTTCACATGTTAATATAAGGTTGCTAATAAATCGAGGCACCAGTTTTCCACCGCTATAGCCACTGATAAAAGAAGTAATAATACAGTTCAAGTTGAGGTGCTGTCTTTGGTATCATATCATTTCCTATGAGGATAATGACGATGCATTTCTTCATGACGATGCATTTCATCACCCCCATTGTTAATGTAATGGTTGTTTTAAGTATTTCCTTTTCTTTTTTAGAGCAAACTTGGATGCTAGCATTTAGTTGTTTTCTTGTCTTTGCACAACATGATACTCCTCCTGTGAACAAGAATATAGAGTACGTGAAGTGCCTAGTTCCGATTATGCCGGGATGAAGAAGCCAAGCCTCTTCTTATCAAAAGGGAGTAGCTGAAGGATGGTTACATTGCCCACTAAATAAACTAACTTCATATCAGAAGGACTCACAGATCTCCGTCTTTGTTGCTATAATGGACAATATAATGTTGGTTTAGGACTCTTTCTAGTGAGTTCCATTTTTTAAAATGTGTTCTCTACACCTATCATGTAGGTGCATGTCTAAACTATAAATTCATAATTTAGTTTGTTTCATATTAATCACTTTTCTTCTATTTACGCAAACATGGATGCTCAGCTTGATTTCAGTGGGCACTGCACAAAATGTTATGAAGGTGCTGATTTGTTGAAGGCGTTGAACATATAGAGGCGAAATCCTACAACCTACGCGCGAAGTCGGTTTTTAGTGGAACTACACAAAAAGAACAACTGGCTTATTTAGCATAGGGTGACATGGAAATGTGCAAACTGATGGCAAACCCCGCCCATTCCAGAATAGCAGGTATTTGATACTTTGGAATGCAAAAACCTTCTCAAAGTTTGCTCATTGATGTTCTCAAGAAGACATGCTTTTGATATTTTTGAATGGAACAACCTTGTCAAATTTTACTCATTGATGTTAGCAAGAAGACATGCATTTGATAGTTTGGAATAGTACACCCTTTGCCATCAGCAGCATCGGTCGTTTTTTCTTTATTTGTGTCTTCAGTTGTGAAGTAAATATTGGCTCGGACGTGTGAATTATTAAGATGTATTGCTCGATTTTATTTAGTTGTGTCTTCAGTTGTGAAGTATTGGCTCTGATATGTGAAAAATTGAGATGCATAATCATCGATCGATTGTTGTTCTATAAATTGCCAGGCCTGTGAGTTTGATTGCAATGTACATGCACGCTGAAAAGCTGCTCAAACTCTTTGTAAGTATGAAACTGCAGCAAACGACATGATCATCGTGTGTCCTGAGAATAATACTAGAACGTATTGTTTTGAATGTACATAGTGATACAATAATTCAAACTAACTGGTCTAAATTTGTTAATACACGGCATGATTTCATATAAACATGTCGGATTTCATTACATTTCAAACATTCTTCAACAAAAAAGATGTGCTCGTCCCGCTCTGGAGATTTAATTAATTAACCTAATCTATGATCACTAGTGCCCATTCCCCGTGTCCAGCTGAGCCCAAGAACTAAAGCTTCTTCTCTAGGTCCACTTCCAGAGCCACAGGAAGCGAAGTTGTCCGACTCTGCGTTACCGCCAAGCAGCAAATCGGTCGTCAATGTTCAACCCGACAAGTTTGGCTCCAACTTGAGGGTATGAGCCGTGGTCTTACTTGGACCCGAGCGGCGGCGACATACCGTCTTCTACTCTTCTTCGTTTTTCGTGTGGCATGGCCTCATTGCCGGTGGGGCGGGGCCTCGACGGAGCAGCTAATGTCCTCTAGCTCTATGCCGGCGGGTTGGCGCCTAGGTGGAGCGGGGCCTCTACGGAGCCAGCGATGTCCTCTACAACATTGCTAGTGGGGCTGGGCCTCGACGGAGCCGGCGAAGTCCGCTAGCTTGTTGCTGGCTGGGAGGGGCATCGGCGGAGCCGGCGATGGTCTCTGCCTCGTTCCCTATGGGACGGGGCCTTGGCGGAGCCGGGGAAGTCCTCCAGCTTGTTGCCTTGTGGTGGGGCCTCGGCGGAGCCGGTGATGTTCTTTGTCTCGTTCCCGATGGGGTGGGGCCTTGGCGGAGCTGGCGAAGTCCTCCGGCTTGTTGCCGGCGGGGCGTTGCCTCGACGGAGCCGATGAAGTTCTCTGCCTCATCGACGGTGTCAACAAACAATGCCTCGCCAGCTTCATCGTCCTCCTTGTAGGTGGCCTAACCTCCACCACCAGCATTCTGTACCACCGGCGGTCAAGGAGGCGCTCGCGGGCGGACCAGTACGACTCGAGCAACGCCTCCTGCTCCGCCCGGTCCGCTGCGATCTCCTCCTCGGCCTGCAGGTGCTCCTGGCAGAGCTGCTAGTTGTAGGTGGCGTCGGCCTGCGCCTTCCGGAACTTCTCCTCTCGCTCTTGCCTCACCTTGTCAATGTATTTGGCACGGGCTTCACCGATGGTCATGGTGCAATGCACCGGTGAGGATGCACGAAGGAGGAGGTTGGTGCCGGCTCCTCGACGACCACGTTCTCCATTGGGACACCGTCGTTCTTCTGGTCCGTAGTCCGCCTGTCGCAGAGAGCGGTGGAGAGCGAGGCAGCCATGGTGAGAGTGGTGTGGCGCGGAGAATGGGAATGGAGGTGGATGAATGTGGCTATGGCTGGGGCACTAGTTTATATAGTAATGGTGGGCGGCAGAGGGACGGACGGGTGGCGCCGGAGTAGCTACCTCAGCAACCACGTGTCATTAATGTGGGCGGTAGATGGACGGACGAACGACAGTTGTGTTGTTTTAACGCGGAGCAGTCGCCTGCAGAGGGAAGCAGCGCGGGCGGCACTGACCGTTTCGGGCGGGAAATGCGCGTGGGTGAGGTAGAGGGTCTGGGTGGGCCAGCACGGTCAAACTCGTGCTTGGCAGTGGTCCAAACCAGTAGCCGAACATGCTGGCTCGCTAGCGAGCTTGCCGAGCTCACTGATGACAACCATACGATGGACGAGGCTTCTGACCAGGTGCTGGCGCCACCGCCCAAACTAGTTCATGCCTTGTTCACCATAGAGCAAGTGTGGCCGCACCTCGATGCCCTAATGGCGGAATAGCTACTAGCGCCACCAGAATCAGCATGCAGGCAAGCGCAGGAGGACCGGTGCTACAGCCTCCGTCTCCTCAACAAGCACCGTCTCGAGGAGGGATGAATCTGTGCGAACAAGGGCATGTCAATGTCGTTGCAGACATGTGGCCCAATGATTCTAGCATCTTGAATGGGCAGCAGCCACTACATCAGACCATCCATAGGGCCCGGCGGTGAGGCCCTCTCCGTTGACCTTCGAGCTGTTGTGCTCGCTGTGGCGCCGCTGTCTCGCGTTGTCAACATGGTCAACTATGAAAAGGAATTGGGAGATGACTTTACGTGGAGAGGATGACAGTAGGGACACTGCCGGGCCATAGCCGTACATACGCAAGTGCCTCCTTATTACAATTACAACCACAACATTGTCAAAGTATTTCTATATCTATATATATCTCTACGAATATAAAAAGACCCAAAGGGCGTTAAAAAAGTCCCAACGGGGAAAATCCAATTAATCTCGGCCGTCAAATCATGTCAATCCAACGACCTAGACTGCTTCAATGTCGAACGCTCAACACGTTTAGCGTGCAGTTAATTTCATGCCAAATATAGTGCTAATCACATAATAACACACAGAAAATATCCTAATTATTATCTGCATGCACTTAATATACTTCGAAATTAACGTGCATTGCACGTACACATTGACTAGTAGTGAATCAATGAAAGAATTGCACAAGGAGCGGCTGACAGCTGGGACCCAGCAGCTGAAGCATATTTTTAGGGGTGAGCAAAATTTGTGTTGACCGATGTTTTTGTTGTTGTTCAGAGGAGCAGGTTATCAACTGGGCGGGCTGTCGCTCATCTAGCCTAGGATATTATTTTATGTCCACCAAATATGGAGCTCAGATAATATTTTTTTCAAGGTGAAAATGGCTTGCCTAGGCCCAACTATATTTTTTAGGAATACCCAACCCAAGCCAACTTGCTTTTCTACGGCCCGCTAGACTACAAATCTTTCCTATGAGGGATGCATTAGTCTTGCCAAGAAAATGGATTTAAAGTAAAAAATGGGCTGTAATTATAAAATATGTGCTGTAAATATTAAAAAAAATCTCCGACAGGTAATTTGCTTCAAAATTATATTTTTGTGGATTTTTTGACGGAACCTCGTGAGAGGGCGGGGAGCTCCCACATTGCATCTTTTTGGATTTTTGTACTTTTAATCTCACTAATTGTTGCGCGGAAAATTTTATTTAATTTTCACCTAATATAATTTTATTTTGACATTAGATTTAATATCATTGGTACAGCGAGGTGCAATACAAACGATTTTTAACCCCTTTCCGCGACGGTGATCTGAACCGTCGCCAAGTTAGTGACTGCGATAGGGGGGTCCTTCCCATACAACCCAGAAACCATTGGGGATAGGGAGCCTTGATGCATATACAGTACTCCCTACTCGTTTGTGCTCGCATTGCCATCATAGTTGGTATTCAGTGGTGCTACATTTACGATGCGCGACCCATCAAAAATAGTTCATGATTATAGAAGTAGAGAATCACACACATTTACTTTTCCTAACAGTGTGTGATTCATGTAAGAGCGCACATAGTTATCACTATAAAACTGTATGCGAAGGTTGAATACATCCCACATGATTCATCCATCGTACCCGCATCGGATGATCGACCTATCACACGCGTTTTTCAATGACCAAACGTTTGCGATGCGCACAACTTGACAAACAATCCATAATTGCGAAGCTTGTGTGATAAGGTGACTATCGCAAACATTTGATAAGAAAGAACTATGTGCGCGCGGACTCGAGCCTCGGGAGGGCCGCATAGACATTGCAGGAGAACTGCTTGAAGACGCGGTTTGAGGGAGGTACCTGGGCTCCTCCAATGATGCAGGAGATGGCGTGAGGCTCCTGGAAACCCCCAGACTCCTCGTCCTCACGGTTATCCTCATTTCTTCTTCGCGGTGGCAGAAGTGGAGGGAGACCTGTGCGGCCCTAAGAGCGATCCCCGCGAGGCGGATCATGCCAAGGGCCCTCGGGAGGTCCATCATGCCAGCAATCCTCACGAGGCGGGTCACGCTAGCCTTGACATGGGTTGCGATTGTTCTAGCGGCCCTCGTCGCGGCCGTAACCCCGGTCGCTGCGCTCGGGACAACGACCCAAGTGCACGTCACAGATCGCCCTGAGCTCCTAGAAATCATCGGTGTCGTGGGTGTGGAGATCATGGGAGACGCAGTAAGGGCGGCGGTCCTCGACCGCTGTGACGCGGTCGCCTTCACGCTTCTGCTCAGGCTCCACCGCCAGCACGGCGGGGCCCTTGCGCTTCACCTACTTAGCCTTTGCCTTCTTATCTTCGTGGTCCGTCTCAGGATGATTGTGGAGCACGAGACGCCGTTCTTCAGCCCTGGTGCACTTGTTCGCCAGGTTGAATAGCTCTAGAGCCGTGCACAGCTCGTCATGGATGGAGAGCTCCTCGCTTATCTTGACATCGGTGATGCCTTCCGTGATGGCGAAGATGATGGCCTCGTCGGACGCCTTCGGGACCTTGAGACGGACCTAGTTGAAATGCAACATGTACTTCCGGAGGGTCTGGCCAGCCTGCTGCTTCATGTGCCGTAGGTCGTTGAACGTGAGGGCGCTATTACGGGTCCCTTGGAAGTTGGCGATGAAGCGCTCGCGGAGCTCGTCCCACGTGGTGATGGACCCTTCAGGAGGTTCATGAGCCAGGAACGCGCACCGTCCTTGAGTGCCATGGGGAACCAATTCGCCATGACTTTCTTGTTGCTATTCTCTACCTCGATGCTCAGTGTGTGGAGCTGGAGAAACTCCGTTGGGTCATGAGTGTCGTCGTAGCACGCTGGCAGGCCGGGCTTGAACTTACCCAGCCAGACGATGCAGCGCAGATCCCGGGAGAAAGCGCGGAAGCCCGCCACGCTAACTGGTACAACTTGCTTGGCGACAGGGTCTTCTTGCACCCGTCGGTCTTGACGCTGGCGCGGCTGTGCGGGGAGCACATGGCCTTTGCGCTGCGGCCGCTAGATGACCTGACAGGTGACCTTGTCGCGCGCAGACACCGGAGCCTCGTCCAACACGTCCCGCCCGGGGTTGTCTACGACGTTGCGCCGGAGTGAAGGCGGTGGCGCACCGCGCGCCACATCTCCAGCATGTGACGTGGGAGCACGAGGTGAGGCGGAGGGCAACAGAGCGCCTCGCTCATGGTGCTGACGAGATCGGTAATGCGACCTAGCCAGTCGTCGTAAGCCTCCTTGGTAGGACGGTACCGTAGCAGCCCCCGCGGACATGAGGAGCACGGCATGCGCACTCACCGGCCCACAGTGAACTTGATAAGACGATGACGCGACGGGGGTGAAATAAGGCGTGGTGGTGCGGCCATTGTGCTTCATGGTAGGGGTAGCGAAGAGCCATGTTGCTCCTGGACAACCGGGTCAGCCGCGGCGCTGACAACCAGCGAAGCGAGGCGACGGGCGGCATGGCGGCCCACCGGGGCCGGCTGGGCGGCCCTGCGCTTGGCACGAGCGCGGTGAGCCTCAGCCATGAGCTCGGCAGATCATGGGCGAGAGGTCGTTGATGAGGAACGGAGCTTCGAAACGCCCCTCCCTGGCACACCAAATATCAGGGGCGCGAATGAAGGACAACACTTTCACCGATGGAAGCCCAAGCTCGCTGGTTGAGGAGCTTGAGGGAAAGAGGGGAGGCACTGATATTTACCCAGGTTTGGTCCACCTTGTGGTGTAAAACCCTGCTACTGCTTTTTGGTGGATTAGCCTCACGAGGGGCTGGATATGAACTGGCTACAGTGAGGGAGCGGCCTCAGGAGGGCTCAGGTGATGTGTTCTCCTGGAAAGCTCAATCCCCCTACGATGGATGCTAGTCCCCATTTATACCGGCCTAGGTCCTCTTCCTGCATCATTTCGGCGGAAGGGATCCCACAATAGCCAATTTGGATGGGGGACAAGTGGTACACCTTATCTTGAAGAAAGGTAGTCTTCGCCTGCAAAGTTTCTGGATATGACGCAGAGGTGGGCTAGGCGAACCATCCTGCCGATCTCACGGTCTTGGTCTTGTTGCACTGAAATGGAAACCTTTGCAGGGCTTCTCGAGAACCCATGTTCATCCTTGTCTGCCTTGCACCATAGAGGAAACTGCTCTCTCTGCGCGCGCTGGTGCCCGCCTGGCGCCGGTCGTCATGGCTCACGTCACCACGCCCTCATGAGGGGGGCGCTTGCATCGGAAACTCCGCCCGTACAGACCTCTCATGAGGTAGAATTGCACAAAAGGATACCAGACTTCCAATATGTATGTGCACCATAATATCCCATTGAGGTCAGATAATGATATTTCACAACTGCTGGCCTCTATTTTGCTACTATCATCAGAAAATTAATGTTGTGTAGTGCTATACTTGTGCTCCGTAATTGACATGCCAAACCTTACATTGTAGGCGAAGCTGGTGTATTATTGAACCAAGTGACGAAGGGGAAGGAGAAGCGGAATAAGAACAAAAATTTACTCCCGGTGCTGTAGTGAAGAACTGGAACTGTGATGACACAAGTAACGATATAGTTTAGCATGTTAATTTATTGCTATGGCTAGAACATTCAATTGTTTTGCCAGAGTGATTTGATGCCACTCTTAAGGTAATATGTAATTACCTTTACTTGTGCAAACATGGATCTTGTTTGAAGATAACATCCTCCCTCCGTCCCAAAATAAGTGTCTTAACCTTAGTATAACTTTGTACTAAACCTAGTACAAAGTTGCGACACTTATTTTTGGACGGAGGGAGTATATTGTAGTGGAACTGCACAAGAAGATTTCAGAAACATTAATCTAATCGAGGAGTATATAGTAAGCATGACAACCAGAGTAGATAATAATGGATGGCTCCGAAGAAGTTCTTCACCTATACGCTCTACACAATAAGCCTCTCGACAAAGGTTGGTACCGGCCCACTGATTTCATCCATATGATTGAGCTTTGTCATCTCTATTGGTGTTGTGGTACTGTTTAGGTACTGTCATGAGAAAGTTGTATTGTTTCACATGTTAATATAAGGTTGCTAATAAATCGAGGCACCAGTTTTCCACCGCTATAGCCACTGATAAAAGAAGTAATAATACAGTTCAAGTTGAGATGTTGTCTTTGGTATCACATCATTTCCTATGAGGATAATGACGATGCATTTCTTCATGACTATACATTTCATCACTCCCGTTGTTAATGTAATGGTTGTTTTAAGTATTTCCTTTTCTTTTTTAGAGCATACTTGGATGCTAGCATTTAGTTGTTTTCTTGTCTTTGCACAACATGATACTCCTCCTCTGAACAAGAATATAGAGTACGTGAAGTGCCTAGTTCCGATTATGCCGGGATGAAGAAGCCAAGCCTCTTCTTATCAAAAGGGAGTAGTTGAAGGATGGTTACATTGCCCACTAAATAAACTAACTTCAGATTAGAAGGACTCACAGATCTCCGTCTTTGTTGCTATAATGGACAATATAATGTTGTTTTAGGACTCTTTCTAGTGAGTTCCATTTTTTAAAATGTGTTCTCTACACCTATCATGTAGGTGCATGTTTAAACTATAAATTCATAATTTAGTTTGTTTCATATTAATCACTTTTTTTGTATTTACGCAAACATGGATGCTCAGCTTGATTTCAGTGGGCACTACACAAAATGTTATGAAGGTGCTGATTTGTTGAAGGCGTTGAACATATAGAGGCGAAATCCTACAACCTACGCGCGAAGTCGGTTTTTAGTGGAACTACACAAAAAGAACAACTGGCTTATTTAGCACAGGGTGACATGGCAATGTGCAAACTGATGGCAAACCCCGGCATTCCAGAATAGCAGGTATTTGATACATTGGAATGCAAAAACCTTCTCAAAGTTTGCTCATTGATGTTCTCAAGAAGACATGCTTTTGATATTTTGGAATGGAACAACCTTGTCAAATTTTGCTCATTGATGTTAGCAAGAAGAAATGCATTTGATAGTTTGGAATAGTACACCCTTTGCCATCAGCAGCATCGGTCGATTTTTCTTTATTTGTGTCTTCAGTTGTGAAGTAAATATTGGCTCGGACGTGTGAATTATTAAGATGGATTGCTCGATTTTATTTAGTTGTGTCTTCAGTTGTGAAGTATTGGCTCTGATGTGTGAAAAATTGAGATGCATAATCATCGATCGATTGTTGTTCTATAAATTGCCAGGCCTGTGAGTTTGATTGCAATGTACATGCACGCTGAAAAGCTTCTCAAACTCTTTGTAAGTATGAAACTGCAGCAAACGACGTGATCATCGTGTGTCCTGAGAATAATACTAGAACGTATTGTTTTGAATGTTCATACTGATACAATAATTCAAACTAACTGGTCTAAATTCATTAATACACGGCATGATTTCATATAAACATTTCGGATTTCATTACATTTCAAACGTTCTTCAACAAAAAAGATGTGCTCGTCCCGCTCTGGAGATTTAATTAATTAACCTAATCTATTATCACTAGTGCCCATTCCCCGTGTCCAGCTGAGCCCAAGAACTAAAGCTTCTTCTCCAGCTCCACTTCCAGAGCCACAGGAAGCGAAGTTGTCCGACTCTGCGTTACCGCCAAGCAGCAAATCGGCCGTCAATGTTCAACCCGACAAGTTTGGCTCCAACCTGAGGGTATGAGCCGTGGTCTTACTTGGACCTGAGCGGGGGCGACATACCGTCTTCTACTCTTCCTCGTTTTTCGTGTGGCATGGCCTCGTTGCCGGTGGGGCGGGGCCTCGACGGAGCAGCTAATGTCCTCTACCTCTATGCCGGCGGGTTGGCGCCTAGGTGGAGCGGGGCCTCTACGGAGCCAGCGATGTCCTCTACAACATTGCTAGTGGGTCTGGGCCTCGACGGAGCCGACGAAGTCCGCTAGCTTGTTGCTGGCTGGGAGGGGCATCGGCGGAGCCGGCGATGGTCTCTGCCTCGTTCCCTATGGGACGGGGCCTTGGCGGAGCCGGCGAAGTCCTCCAGCTTGTTGCCTTGTGGTGGGGCCTCAGCGGAGCCGGTGATGTTCTTTGTCTCATTCCCGATGGGGTGGGGCCTTGGCGGAGCTGGCGAAGTCCTCCGGCTTGTTGCCGGCGGGGCGTTGCCTCGACGGAGCCGATGAAGTTCTCTGCCTCATCGACGGTGTCACTAAACAACGCCTCGCCAGCTTCATCGTCCTCCTTGTAGGTGGCCTAACCTCCACCACCTGCATTCTATACCACCGGCGGTTAAGGAGGCGCTCGCGGGCGGACCAGTACGACTCGAGCAGCGCCTCCTGCTCCGCCCGGTCCGCTACGATCTCCTCCTCACCCTGCAGGTGCTCCTGGCAGAGCTGCTGGTTGTAGGTGGCGTCGGCCTGCGCCTCCCGGAACTTCTCCTCTCGCTCTTGCCTCACCTTGTCAATGTATTTGGCACGGGCTTCACCGATGGTCATGGTGCAATGCACCGGTGAGGATGCACGAAGGAGGAGGTTGGTGCCGGCTCCTCGATGACCACGTTCTCCATTGGGACACCGTCGTTCTTCTGGTCCGTAGTCCGCCTGTCGCAGAGAGCGGTGGAGAGTGAGGCAGCCATGGTGAGAGTGGTGTGGCGCGGAGAATGGGAATGGAGGTGGATGAATGTGGCTATGGCTGGGGCAGTAGTTTATATAGTAATGGTGGGCGGCAGAGGGACGGACGGGTGGCGCCGGAGTAGCTACCTCAGCAACCACGTGTCATTAATGTGGGCGGTAGATGGACGGACGGACGATAGTTGTGTTGTTTTAATGCGGAGCAGTCTCCTGCACAGGGAAGCAGCGCGGGCGGCACTGACCGTTTCGGGCGGGAAATGCGCGTGGGTGAGGTAGAGGGTCTGGGTTGGCCAGCACGGTCAAACTCGTGCTTGGCAGTGGTCCGGTCCTGTAGCAGAACATGTTGGCTCGCTAGCGAGCTTGCCGAGCTCACTGATGACAACCATACGATGGACAAGGCTTCTGACCAGGTGCTGGCGCCACCGCCCAAACTAGTTCATGCCGTGTTCACCATAGAGCAGGTGTGGCCGCACCTCGATGCCCTAATGGCGGAATAGCTACTAGCACCACCAGAATCGGCATGCAGGCAAGCGCAGGAGGATCGGTGCTACATCCTCCGTCTCCTCAACAAGCACTGTCTCGAGGAGGGATGAATCTGTGCGAACAAGGGCATGTCAATGTCGTTGCAGACATGTAGCCCAACGATTCTGGCATCCTGAATGAGCATCAACCGCTATATCATACCATCCTTAGGGCCCGGCGGCGAGGCCCTCTCCGTTGACCTTCGAGCTGTTGTGCTCGCTGTGGCGCCGCTGTCTCGCGTTGTCAACATGGTCAACTATGAAAAGGAATTGGGAGATGACTTTACGTGGAGAGGATGACAGTGGGGACACTGCCGGGCCATAGCCGTATATACGTAAGTGCCTCCTTATTACAATTACAACCACGACATTGTCAAAGTATTTCTATATCTACATATATCTCTACGAATATAAAAAGACCCAAAGGGCGTTAAAAAAGTCACAACGGGGAAAATCCAATTAATCTTGGCCATCAAATCATGTCAATCCAATGACCTAGACTGCTTCAATGTCGAACGCTCAACACGTTTAGCGTGCAGTTAATTTCATGCCAAATACAGTGCTAATCACATAATAACACACAGAAAATATCCTAATTATTATCTGCATGCACTTAATATACTTCGAAATTAACGTGCATTGCACATACACATTGACTAGTAGTGAATCAATGAAAGAATTGCACAAGGAGCGGCTGACAGCTGGGACCCAGCAGCTGAAGCATATTTTTAGGGGTGAGCAAAATTTGTGTTGACCGATGTTTTTGTTGTTGTTCAGAGGAGCAGGTTATCAACTGGGCGGGCTGTCGCTCGTCTAGCCTAGGATATTATTTTATGTCCACCAAATATGGAGCCCAGATAATATTTTTTTCAAGGTGAAAATGGCTTGCCTAGGCCCAACTATATTTTTTTAGGAATACCCAACCCAAGCCAACTTGCTTTTCTACGGCCCGCTAGGCTGCAAATCTTTCCTATGAGGGATGCATTAGTCTTGCCAAGAAAATGGATTTAAAGTAAAAATGGGCTGTATTATAAAAGATGTGCTGTAAATATTAAAAAAAATCTCCGACATGTAATTTGTTTCAAAATTATATTTTTGTGGATTTTTTGACGGAACCTCGTGAGAGGGCGGGGAGCTCCCACATTGCATCTTTTTGGATTTTTGTACTTTTAATCTCACTAATTGTTGCGCGGAAAATTTTATTTAATTTTCACCTAATATAATTTTATTTTGAAATTAGATTTAATATCATTGGTACAACGAGGTGCTATACAAACGATTTTTAACCCCTTTCCGCGATGGTGTTCTGAACCGTCGCCAAGTTAGTGACTGCGATAGGGGGGTCCTTCCCATACAACCTAGAAACCATTGGGGATAGGGAGCCTTGATGCATATACAGTACTCCCTACTCGTTTGTGCTCGCATTGCCATCACAGTTGGTATTCTGTGGTGCTACATTTACGATGCGCGACCCATCAAAAATAGTTCACGATTATAGAAGTAGACTATCACACACATTTACTTTTCCTCAACTGTGTGTGATTCATGTAAGAGCGCACACAGTTATCGCTATAAAACTGTATGCGAAGGTTGAATACATCCCACATGATTCATCCATCGTACCCGCATCGGATAATCGACCTATCGCACACGTTTTTCCATGACCAAACATTTGCGATGCGCACAACTTGACAAACAATCCATAATTGCGAAGCGTGTGTGATAAGGTGACTATCGCAAACATTTGATAAGAAAGAACTATGTGCGATGTTGTTGTTAATCGCACACGTTTTTTCTTGGTTGATTGTGTGTGTAGTACAGATTGATCGCACACGTAGTTGATCCTAGAAACATGTCTAATCACATAGCAGATGTTTCGCTTCCGCAAACCGTGTGCACTATAATCCCTAATTTAAAAATCACATGTTTTGAATTTTAAAGTAGGCAATCACATATTTCATATCCAACCATGTTTATTACAAATATAGGTTCAACCACGAATGCATAATTCGATGCACATGTACATATACTGAAGAACTACAGAAGCACCAAGTAAAGAATGATGACCCATAGTTGTACTAAAGATTGTAAAGAGAGAGGCGAAAGATATTCTAGTTGCTGGAGAAGGTGAAGCAAAATGCCCATATTGTGCCCTCCTCCATGCGTAATGCGCGCACGACTCTAGGCCAACCCCTTGTGATGGTTGCCCATCCATCCTTCATTGTCTTCATTACAACTTCTCGATGCTCATTGTAGTCTAGATAAAGTAATTTAACCTTCATTGTGTGTCCACCAATCATGTACTTTGCGAGGTAATCTTGAGTGAAATGCTTCGGGAACCACTGCGAACGAAAAAGATTCAGACATTTTTGTCGAACAACTCATTATGGACAGTAAAAAGAGAAGGCTGCAGAGTTTGTAGTTACCATCCTACAACTCACTGTTGTGTGGGATAGAGCATAAACAAATAATTTGCTTGGCACCATTCATATCTGTTTGCTAATAATCCTTATTAGTTTCCTCACTTGATGCTTGTTCATGCATATATCAGTGCCCCATACGCAAAAAGGGTCGATGCGTGGATCCTTTCCAAGGGCATATGTACCTACAAGCAACCAGACAATATTAGAAGCTAACTTGTGTCCAGGCCTGGATCTATATGCACTACATTATGGAACAATGTGGGGTGTACAAACCGAGGGATGAAACTAACTTCAACGGAAAATGGTGGCCACTCCCGTTGTTTTCCTGCATAAGTAGTGAAAAGGCATGATAAGTATAGCAACCTTAACATCAAACAAATATAGCAAAGGTAAACAACATCATCTCCAAATGATAGCTTGAATGTGTTGGTTTCAGCATGCTATTAAAGCACATATAAAGTGGAAGCGAATGCTACCGATAACAGGCTTAACATCCATCAAATATTGCAATTCAAACTACTCCATGGCCCTAGCGGCTCGACAGGAATTTGTCCAACCCTTCTTCACTGAGGTAGTTTTTACTGCCACTTGGAATATTTGGACTCAAAGGAATGGCAAAATCTTCATAAATGAGCAACCCAGCTTCAGATCCTGGAAAAGAAATTTTGTATATGATATTTCTTTACTTGCTCATAGAATCAAATGTAAATATAGGGATAAGCTACTCTCTTGGATAGCCTCCCTTCAGTAGCTTTGTTGTAAGTTAACCCTCTCCTCCTCCCTATGTATTTATTTGCTTTATTTCCTTCCTTTTTTTGTAACCTCACCCATGTTGAGTTCTTTTAATAAAACACTGTGAGGCTGCTGCCTTGCAGTACATAGTCGAAAAAAAACTGGTATTGTTGAAAATGAATAGAACGTAGGTGATGCTAAAACATCACACTAGATAAATGTGTAAAACTGAAATAAAGGGCATGTGTTAACTACACCAAGCATACATGGAACCAAATAAAGCCATTGTAAACTGGACAGAGTCTCATGACAACCAACCTAAGAAGCAAATACAAATAAACATGGCATATGCTTGAAAACTGGACAAATGCTCACTTCTACCAACCTAACAAGCAAATACTGATAAACAAGGCATCTGCTTGAAAACTGTACAAATGCTCACTACAACCAACCTAACAACCAAAAACATATAAACAAGGCATCTGCTTGATAACTGGACAAATGCTCACTTTAACCAACCTAAGAACCAAATACATATAAACAAGGCATCTGCTCGATAACTGAAAAAATGCTCAGTACAACCAACCTAACAAACAAATACAGATAAACAAGGCACCTACTCAATATAAACAACCAAATATAGCCATTCGTGAAACTGAAGTGGACAGTTCATACTTAAACATCACATAGCCCTATTGAACAATACATTTTTGCATAATTGACATAATTAAACATGGAACAGTTAAAGCATCGCACGACAAATGCTACTATGACAAAGGGTACGGGTTGGCAAGCTAGAAAACACTACTAGAAAAACGGCTATAGCTAATATGGACATTAATGGCGCACCATGTATGTGGTGCGCCACTGCTATATAGTAATGGCGCACCAAGTGTAGGTGCGCCATTAGTAACCAAAACCGTAATGGCGCACCAGGTGAAAAGTGCGCCATTACTAAGTTTGACCAAGGTTTGACCCAGTCATACACATAGTAATGGTGCACTTTGTATAGGTGTGCCATTACTAAGTTGACATAGTAATGGCGCACCTTTACAAAGTGTGCCATAACAATGTGTATGACTGGGTCACACTACAAAAAAATACACTTCTGTAATGATACATGTTTGTCACAGTAGGTCATGGTTTTTGTCATGCATGTACATCCATGACGATTTTATGACAGAATCAAGATATTCATACCTGTGCTGTCGTAGAAGTGTTCCATGACATTACAAAAATTATCATCACGGAAATGTCCACTTCGATGACGATAAATCGCACGTGACAGAAGTGCTTTCATCAAGGGTGACCGACACGTGGTATCCACCGTAACGGAACGCCGTTAAGCTATCTGGTTCGGTTTTGGATGCGATAACCCGTTAACAGCCCCGGCTAACGTGTAAAATTCTGATTGGCTGACAGAAACACGTGCCAGCTCCGCGTTGGCGTAGGTGTCACTCATCCAATGGGCGAGATGCGCCTATGATATGTTGACACGTGGACCGCACAAAAAGTGGCTCATAAAGTTAAAATGGGCCGGCCCAACTAAAGGCCAGCGAGATTTTGCAGACCATAATGGGCCGGCCCAACTAAAGGCCCACAAGATTTTGCAAACCATAATGGGCCAGCCCAGCTAAAGGCCCACAAGATTTTGCAGGTCATAATGGGCCGGCCCAGGTAAAGGCCCACAAGATTTTTGCAGCCCATAATGGGCCGGCCCAGGTGATGGCCCACAAAAGTTTTGTGTAACATAATGGGCCGGCCCAGCTAAAGGCCCACGAGATTTCGCCGACATTAATGGGCCGGCCCAGCTGTAGGCCCACAAGATTTTGAGGAACCTAGTAGGCCGGCCCATTAACTAGCTGCCATATTTTGGGCCCCATGTCGGCCCATATTTGATCCGGTCCATTAATGGCCTACCACGTTCTGGGCCTAATAATGGCCCATATGAGATCCGGCCCGTTAAAGGCCTATCACGTTCTGGGCCAAATTACGACCCACATCAGGTCCGTCCCTTTAAGAGGCTTTGGGCTAAATTATGGGCCATATCAGATTCGACCCGTCAACTGGACACTATGCTTTTGAGCCAACTTGCTAAAGGCCCATTTAGTAATTCGACCTGATATTAGTTTTGGCCAGTTAAGGGCCCGTTTAACATTTCGGCCCTATATTAATATTGGCATGTGAAAAGCCCATCATATAGTTGGGCCTAACTACGCCCCGGTTTGCATCCGGCTTGCTCGCAGCCAATAATCTGATTGGGCCAAACAAGGACCGAGACAATTTTGGCTTGTTATAAGCCCGTGATTTGATTGGAGCATTCATGGGTTGGGGTCTATTTCGGCCTGCTGCCGACCCAGGAGCTGTTCGACACGTTTCAGGCCCAACCTACTTTTCAACCTCCTAAAGGCCCATTGAGTTTTCTTGGGAAAATAGGGCCGGTGGTTTACTCGGCCTATTAAAGGCCCGAATCTACTAGTGGGCCAGTTTACATTTAGGCCTGTTAACGGACCAAGATGATGGGGCCCATGATGCGTATCATAAATGGTGATTTGCATGACGGCCCGATTATGTACCGTAATTTTATGGTTTGGCCGGTTTCCTGTGAAGACAAGATATATATACAGTAAAATAACTATAGCATCGTGAATAAGAAAAATCCTAGACTATACAATACCGAAATTACAGCATATTACATCCACTGGGCAACAAAGTTCGCACTATGATAATAAAGCACAAGAAGACAGCAGATTACATACACTGGGCATCAAAGATCGCCACCAGTGCAACTAAACATGCCGACAAACTAATATGCAAAACCGACAGCACTTCAATAGTGTTCAAGAAAGGTTAGCCCTGCTCGGGAGCTGCAGCGCAAGCAGCTGAGCAAGCTGGTGAGACTGCACTTGTTTGACACTTATATCCTCCTCACTATGAAAGATAAACAAGCAGACAAATGACAAGTTTTGCACATATAAGTATCAGTGCTGACAATTCATCACATTTCTTACTGACGAATAAAGTGACACATTTTAAAATAGCATTGACACAATATGGTATTATTCAGGTCAAGACATGGCAGGAAATGACATTGTGAAGGAGTTTGTACCTTGACGACACCACTGGATTACAGATCAAGAACTCATAAGTATCAATGGTTAGTGTGCTGTCAATTTATCCCATTTCAGATTGGCAAAATAATATCACTTCCTCTGTATAGTTTAATTTACATGGTATGAAGAAGGAACTGGGTTGTACAACTGATAACTTAAATTGAGAAGGACAAACTTTTGTTTATGAACTGGAGTACATAATAAACTTTAAACATGCAATTTGATGCAAACGCCAAAAATAACAGCTCTTGCAGTCATGCCTAACAAAATATACACAACAAAGTTTGAAGGCTTGAGAAGGACAAACTTACATTATTGGTGAAGGAAGGATCTATAAAGCCCTTGTCCATTCTGATGGGGGGGGGCAATTCAAGAAGTTTACCACAGAATCTTCTTCATAAGCATTGCCTTTATTCTACATTTTGTTAAGATTAAATATAGATGTGACAATATAAGAAAAAATGGAGAATATTTAAGATAAGATGAATAGTGATGCTACATAACCAAGTAGCTATAAATGTCAGTACAGCGATATAGGCAAAAGGTACAACCAAGAGCAATGTAGAGCTAAACTTCTTCAGTACCATCGGTGTTATCAAACCTTATGGTAAGAGTAAATATATATCTTATGTGCAGAAAATGGAGGGCAAAGGAAAATAAGCTGCAGAGTGATGGTACATGAACAACTACCTGTGAATATAAGTACACTGATAAAGGACATCAGGCACTTACAAGAACAATGCAGAGCTAAAAAAATTCATTGGCATTGGATATATTCTACACTAATGTAACCATTCATACAGATCAGATAATTTGGAGCGAACAATTGATAAGCAAGCTATCATGCATACTGCTGTCACATAATGAACTAGGTATGTATGCAAGTACAGTGATACAGGACAACATGTACTAACAAGAGCAAAGCAGCAGGCACCATATTTGTGATATCCTGTCGTTCTTTTCAAACCGGAATTCTTTTTCGAGCAGATTTCCTGTAAAAACGACCCGTAAGGCACATGTGGAAAAGTAGAAGTTAAAATTTTCATGCGATATCATAGACATAACCTCATCCTCGGAACGAGACCAGTGCATAACAAGGTTATTCCATTCAATGTACACTAAATTTAGCACAGGAGACTTCACTAGAAATTCGTTTATAGACTTGCCATCAAAGTGAGAATTCCTCAGGTAACACCAATACTGCTGCAATGCTTCCTTGAAAAGCACAAGATAGCTTCGCTCGTCATGACTATCCAGATTGACCCTCACCTACTTACAACAATATAATGTAAATCATTGATGTGTTCAATCAGCAGAAAACAGGAAAATAATCCCCATGAATAATAGCACTTGCACGTAAGTGGGACAGGAAGATGTGAAAATGGTGTTTGTCTTCACTATAATCTTCCAATGATGGGAATATATGCACGTAGTCCCTAACAACATTGAAAGCATTGTCTTTTAAACTAGGAATAACTTGAATGGGGTTCCAATCTGCAGGAATTGGCCATCTCTGCAGTTGGGATAGGTCTTCAGCCGGTGGACTTGCTGTACTTTTTGCTAGAGTGGGATTTTTCTGTGGTACTGCGGGTGCTATGGCAACTGAAATCGGCATACCTTCTGCTGGAGTGCAGGTCCTGTGTGGTGGGGCCAGTGATGTATGGGTACAGTCTGCTGGAGTCGGTTCTACGTTTTGTGTCACTGGTTGTACAGCCAATATAAGTGGGGTGTTGTCTGATTTCTCCGGCACAACCACATTTTTCAAGGACTTTGTTGATGCTCCTTCAGGCTCAGCAATCACCCTCTTCCTTTTTAATGTCTGATGCACAAGAACATCATTTGAGTGGAAAAACATGGTATGATGACAGATGGAATATGTATTGATAATGGATGGGCATGGCATCTCGACATATGTGATGAGTAAACTAAGCAGATGGCGGTGTAACAAAGTAGAATAAATGCAAAAAAACATATGCAAGATACGCGCAATCAATAAAACCTTGCCAAATTAGAGCAGGCACCTTGATAGGTGAACATGACAGGCCATCTGCCTTTGACTCCTCGAGGTTAGAATAGTCATTAGGATCATGTTCTGAACAAGAATCTACAGGTGGGGAGCGTATGAGTTTCATTGCATCCAGAATGGCACTCAATGCCTTGGTGCCTATTTTGTAAGACATTGCAGTGTTCCACAATATTCTTCTAATGCGCGGATTCTGATATTCACTGTAATTACATATAATATCTAAGAACCATGAAAACATTAATAGTTGTGAGATTATCTTTGTAATGCAGAGGATATTCTAATATAGGGGCGCCCCTATAAACACTTGTGTGCTATCACTGGATTCTGATCAGAGAGCTCATGTGTGTTGGAATATGGTGCGTGCATTTATATAATCTGGCACAAGTACAAAAAAAATAGGCTCTAGAAGTAAGGATAGTTGGCAGATGATAGGTTCAAAATATACTGTATAGAGAGTTTATTGCCAAACCATGATAACAAGAGCACACAACAACTAGGTAGATCATAGTGTACATAAAAGGGGTACACCATAACCACGATATATAAATCGGGAAAGTGGATTTGGCTTGAAAATATGGTGTTGTATTGCCTCTAGTAATTGAAAGCCCATCGATCAAGTACATGCCAACTCTATCAGCTATTGACTGCAGATGTCCCTGCTCCCCTTCCTGACAAGGAACATACTGTACATACTAAATACAGAATAACAAAAGAGGAACATGTTAAAGAACAAAAGAGGAAGCATATTCTTGAGGTTCCGCTTAATTGCATACAATGTTGGTTGCCCACTCATGATGAATCACAACGCCCAAAGAAATACAATTCCATGATGTCTCTCTATATGTGGCAATTTTGAACAAGAGTCATTAGGATCATATTCTGAACAAGAGTCAACATGTGGGAGCGTATGAGTTTCATTGCATCCAGAATGTCGCTCAATGCCTTGGTGCCAATTTTGTAAGTCATTGCGGTGTTTAGCTTCAAGAGTGGACTGCTGCTAGTGCGACACAAAGCAGCTACACAGATCATAGTGTAGATATAACGGGAAAACCATAAGCATCAGAGTAAAATCAACAAAGTGGAACTTGCTGGAATATATGTGCTAGTATTGCCGGTACGGCTAGAAAGGCTTCGGATACCAGCTCTCTTCAATTGAAGGTGGGGTACTGTTAATATCAGTGTAACTCTCAAAGGCGGCACAACTCCCCGCATTTCCTTGCTATTCTTATAGGATTCAAGTGGGCAGGCCACTACAAATCCTATTCCCATGTTTACAAAATCCTACGAATCAAAGAGTCCCGAAGAGTTCAAAGTGTCCATACCAACCGATCGTATAGACCTCTACACTGCAAATGTCACTGCTCATCTTCAATATAAGGAACATACTATACTACTATCATACTCCCTCCGTTCCAAAATATATGTCTTGGTAGAGATTTACACTATGGATCACCTACAGATGTATCCAGATACATTTTAGAGTGTAGATTCACTCATTTTGCTCCATATGTAGTCCATGGTGGAATCTATACAAAGACTTGTATTTAGTAACGGAGAGAGTACTTACAAAAGAAGAACGGAAGAGGAACATGCTAAAGAAGAGCAAGCAGATTTTGGATAATAAAATGTTCGTTGCGCAGTGCCCACACATGATGAACCAGAGCACATTAAGAAAGCAACTCCCTGCTGTCTCTCTATATGTGGTGCATGTGCTTTTTTGAAAGTAAAGTAGGAACATTAGCTGACCAATTAAATGTTATCTATTTTAGTAATATCAGAATCATATCAGATTCGTACTTGAGCAACAAGTTTGGAATTATGAGTGGCACGTTGTTTAGCTTGATGGATTCAGGAGTAGTGCTATGCAGGTACGATGATGGTACTGAATATAAAGGCATGTCTGCATGCAAGTCACGTGACTTTTGTCATTTGGGTTAGTCGACCATTTCAGGCGGTTGGATGAAGATCCTACGTCTCCTTACCCTTCGTCTTCCTCGTCTCTGATTCTTCCCATACAGAACACCGCACGCGCTGCGGGTTGGACCACCGGCCCCCACCGCATGAGTTCCTCCGCCACCCCCACCCCCCACCCCCGCCCCCACCCG
>LR738709.1:164008357-164053834 GCA_902687465.1 Secale cereale
TCGTTCGGCGAGGCCCCACCATCGCCCCCACCACAACCAAAGTCCCCACCCAAGCCCCTTCGTTCGCACTGGCAAACTCCGGCGAGCTCTGAAAAATCGACTGACCCAATTTTGAAATTTAGTCTACTGTGATTTAACTAGTGTGGAATATAAAAGGGGAAAACCATAAGCACTGGGAGTATAGTGTTGAGCGTGCCATGGCGGATCTGAAGGTGCAAACCGGACAAAGGCAACTTCGCAACCAATGTTTGCTCTCAACTAGCAAGTAAGTGATGGACAAGAAATCGGAGTAAAGCAGTGGCGATCTATTTTCTTGCTGCAATAAATAAGTTGAGCAGATACGAAAGAGTACCGCCTTTGGTGCGGCGCCATGTATGCATCTGCTGAGAATTTGACGGTGTTGCGGTAGCGATGGCTGTCGACGGCGTGGAAGCAAATCTAGGAGGGTAGACGGTGGCGGTGGGGCACGGTGGACGAGACGGTCGTAGGAGCGGCACCGGCAAGGTGGATGACGGCGGGGATGGAGCGGGGGGGCGGGATGCAAGAATCTCGGTCCGAAGCCGTGGATGAGAGAGGTCGATCTCTTATAATGGACGGCGGGATCGGGGTATCAGCTCCGGCATTGTGGAGGAGGACGGCGGTGGATTGGGTGGCGAACGGAGGAGGCTCGGGTGGAGAGGGTGTTTTGGCGCCCACGTAGTACGAATGGGGAAATGGAGGTGGAGTGGAAGGGGGAACCATGTCTGCAGGGCGCGCTTGTCTCAAATGCAAGGAAACTTACAAACTTAGCCCCCGTTTCAAAATTCCTACATCACAGCAATATTAGTTGGTTGGGGATAGGACAGTAATCTCACATACACCTAATATTTGCCGACGAGAGTTTGTTTTTGGCGCTCACCATGTACGAATCGGGGAGGGAGTCGATTTCGGCCGAGGACACACTGTGTTTTGCCGCCCACCATGTATGAATCCGGGTGAGAGGCGGTTATGCCACGTTTTAGTGAAATTACAAACCTACCCCTATCGAAACCTATAGAAATCGAGTAGATAGGCTTTGCGTGGTAGGGAGAGGCACTAGTAATTTCCATCTCGCAGATTTTGGTTTCGGGCACGCTTCGTTCAAATTTTGTAGAGTCACATCTACCGTGCCAACTCAATTCGAATCCCGTTTGTATTCTATTTTTTTCGGGCGGGTTCCATTTTCGATTGGAATAAAATTCTATATACATCATTTTTATATATACTTTCAAAAGCACAACATCCTTTATACATAAATATGGTTTACAAATGGCATGATCTCTGATTCATAAGGTTGTATCCATCAATTTGGATTTTCAAATATTTGAAACCACTTTATGTTGAAATCCAATGTATGCATTCCTCGCTAACTGTCTCCAATTAACGTGTGTTTCATGCGGTTTTTTTACTTCTCAAACATGTATAATGTGTTTCACACACGCAACATATAGTGTAATCCCGTTTAGACATTAATTGCATACAAACCATGCATTGTTTCTAATTAAAGAATCTATGGATCACCAATATTGATAAACTATATAACATTACACGTGTCCCCAAATTCAAATGAATATGCATGTTTAATACACCAATTTGCGTTATGATAGTATCGATGTCGTGATCTCCATTTTAAATATTTGAATCCCATTTAGTCCAGATATTCGTCTCATATAACTATCACTCATGCTTATATAGGACTATCTCTCTAACCTATACGCGTTCATCGTCTCTCGGGTATCTCTCGTGCTACATGTATGTCGACAATGATCTTTTATCTTCATAACACACTGACGGTACTCTCTCCCTCGAACTTCATCACTCTATCTCTCTGTAAGTATATCTCGCTCCCTGCTATGTGTCTCTAACTATGATTCTCCATGTGGAATCTCTTTCTCTCAAACAAACACAAAACTTTTTCTTCCGAGGTCTCATTTCTCTCTACTATTCCCTTGTGTGCCACTCGCACACCCCTCATACAGAGATGTCTTTCGATCCTTAGGTATTAGAACGTCCGACTCTTCCTCTTAAATATCTCTTTGTCACACACAAACACAAACTCTATCTCCCAGGGTCTCATAATTCTCCACTGTTCTCTCGTATGTCGCTCACACACACTCTCTCTCCCTAGAGATATCTTGCGTTCCCTCATATGTTTCTCTAGCTATCACTCTCCTTTTGAAATATATTTCTCTTTCGCAGACACAAAACTCCATCTCTCAGGATCTCATTTCTCTCCGATATTTGTTTGTATGTTAGTCACACACACCGTTTCTTCGTCTCTCTCACACCCACACCCGTAACTCAGCCTTCCGATCCACTCGACTCCTATCTCTAACGCACCCTAGCTAGCATATTTATCTTTCTATTTATTTGTTTCTCCATCAACCTTCTTTCATTTATAGGTTGATCTCTTTTGCACAATCGTTGTGCCTCACTCCCTCTGCTCGCCATAGATGCATGCTCTAGCCCACGCCACTATCTCTTAAAGACAAAAACACATGCTCAATTGTCGGGCCTTCTTCCCTGTATTCTCGCATGCATGCATATTGTCATACCGATCCGTCTCTCCCATGTTGTTGATCTTAGCTTATGACTTATGTCTTCTTTCTTTTATCTCGATCATGCGCGCGCACACACACACACACACATCCCACGTATACATGTATACCTCTCACACATGCACGTTGAAGGTCTCCATGTCTCCATACGTAGTTAATTACCCTCAACCCTAACGCCACATCGAATCGTTCTCTTCTTGTGTGCACATAACTTTCACCTGGATGGGTAAAACACACACTCACACTTAACAATCTCCTTGTAGCTACCCCCCTCTCACTCTTCCCCTATATCCCCGAAACCAATAAGACCATCCCTTCATTTAATTCCCGCCTACATGCACCATTGATATATAGTAGTCTTCCTCGGTGCCTCTCGAACAAACACGTTCTCTTGATGTCGACTACTCTCACGCACAAACACCTTCTCTTCCCTCTCTACGGGCATTTTCTCTCTAGCACCCCATCGTTGGTAGCCTCTGTCATACACATCACCTCTCTATGATGAATCCATCCACATTTAAATTACATCCGCTACCGAGGACCTCGCGACACACACACACACACACACACACGCACGCATGCACACACCCACCCACCCACACAAACACAAACACGCACACCCACATAGTAAGACTCCATCACACACACAGACACACACTAAGACTCCATCTCTCTCTTTCTCTCTTCCCCACACACAACCACACTGAGACTCCATCTCACACACACACACATGCTCTAGGCGGAGCATTTGTTCCTACCACCCTTCATCCATCCGTACCCATATGATAAACAATCACCTTACTTTACTTGTATAACATGGAGAAATTGCACTTTACTTTAGTAGTTAGCAAACTTATCATCTGTACCCTTAGAAAAAACCAAGTTGGTGATGATGGTGTGCCTGCCATCTTGTAATATGGACTGTCTGATCTATATCTGATGGATAGAAAGCAAACTATGATAATTTTACAAAAGATAGCCGCACCTCTCTCCACATCCTTATCTCCCACACCTCATTGCTGAGCAATTAAAAAGGAATGTCTCCGGAACAATCTAGCATGGTGGCCGCTGCCGCCTACCGGCGCCATCCATCCCCATGCCTCCGCCCATTCCGACCACCAGTCACCACCACGCTCCACACCTCCTCACCTTATCTCTCATCTTTCATTTTTTTCGATGACATTCTCGAGATACCAGTTTTCCGATAAATTTCTCAAAATATCATTAGTTTTCACACATGGGATTACTCCTACATGGGTAAATCACAACATGTGTTTTGTAAAAAAAATGCATATTGATGTTCTGTGCAATGCACGAGCATCTTGCTTGTAATTATATAACGCAAATCACGAGCAGCAAGTGACATTTTTTTATACAACCACGTTAACATGGCCACGTAAATCACTAGCTAAAGTAAATACCATTATACTTATATCCCAATGCAAAAGGTTGAGTACATGTCCGAAGAGTAGAGTCGCATACACACACTCTGTCTCTCAGAATCACACACACACACACACACACACACACACACACACACACACACACACACACACACACACACCAGTTACGTGACGCCCACTTAAGCAAACACGTATGTTACAATTTGTGCACCCGCGGGTACACGTGATGCTGCACATTTATTTAAGCCGGACAGCGAACCCAAACAGTAGCTAGATTCATTCCCCTCCCGCCGACTCTTCTCTGGTCGCCGTCGCACGGAAGCCAAGAAATATGGTGATAGCGTGGGCTAGCCATGTACTAGTCTGATGTAACTACACTAGGCTGCCGTGTTTCGTACTCTTCCATTCCATTGTGGAGATGATTGGTTGATTTTCTTTCGCTGAATAATATAAAATATTATGAGTGCAGACGCTCCACCCCTAGGTTCCTTGTTCCTTCTCGGTCGTCGGGAATCTATGTGCTTGCACTCTATTTTTTTACATGAGCATTGTTCATCCTTTTGTCAACACGCGACACATCTAGCATCAAGGTGCACGTGTCATGCAAGGATCGTTCCATCTATATGAAGAACACGTGGGACTGGAACTACGAGACGGACATGTACCCAGGAGTGGACGTGCGAACTTATGTAACGTAGCGTAGTAAGTGAAGTAGAGAGGCACAAATAGTATGAACACGCGTGTCATATAGGCATTTGTCTCTTACTACCACTAAATGTTGTACGTGCAATGCGCGATGATGTTATGGAGTACGTGACTAAGTATTCTACTACTACTATATTAATTGGAGGCACATATTAGGTTTTATATTTGGTTACGTGTATGCCCCGAGACCTTCCAACTAGACGTGTCTTTCTCTCCGGGTCGCACTTTTTATTGTTCATACCACTAGTACAGTAGTACTAGTAGGTGTGGTCTCAAACCCAGAAGTGGAGACGCTCTACCACGCTGCTCATGTCCCACTCCTTTTGCTGACGTGTGCGACATCCAGCACGTACCGTGTGTTTGGCACTCCTTCGTCATAAGAGTTGAAACACTAGAATTTATTTGAAATAAGAAATAAATATAAATCACCAGTGATACTATGCCATGCGGTTTCCTTGCTACTCGATATCGGAAAGAATACTTCTACTCGCCGAACTGTGGGACGTCGACCATCCTGGTCTAGTTGCCATGTTCGCAGAACTCCAAGGGAGAGTCACCCCGGTCATCGGGCCAAAGTAATTACTAATGAGCCGTCAAATCGCAGGCCCAACCTTACCCACTGTGAAGTTGCTCGGACGAAGGAACCATCATGACTTCGTTGAATTCCGCTTCTGGAAGAAAACGACTGTACCAGCAGTACTGCTAGCTATAGTAGTTACTCCAGCAGAGGCCTCCGTTGGTTCATATAGGATAGGAATTTTATAGGAATATGAAAATCATAGGAAGTGAGATGACATGCATCTCAATTCCTATAGAGAAAGAGATGCCATTTGATGCATACATAGAAATTTTTCCATTGAGTCTAGGCTAATGTACTGGTAATTTTCTCTAAAAACTATAGTAGTAACTAGTAGTACTGTTACATGCTCGTAATTAATTAAAAAACGTACAAGCGACACAGACACAGGCACACTAACTACTAGTACTACTACTTCTCACATGCTAGCCAGACGTCGTCGTTCTCCTTCCCGGCTTTGTCTGCGACACCCCACCGTGCTTGGATCTCCGCCGACCTCTCCGCCGATCTGGCCACCGCGTGCATCATCTTCTTTCTTGCGGCGACGGGCTTCTCTTTTCTTGCGATTTTTCTGACATTTACGATCCCTCTGTGCGGCTTTGGCCGCCTCTTGCCGTTCGGCCTTGGCAGCTTCAAATTCCGCCCACATAGGTGTGAGGTCGCGAGCGGCGATGAACACGGCACGGCGGGATGCCACCGCTTGCTTACCATTCTGTGTGCAGTCGTGGGCGGCGAGGAACTCGGCGCAGCGGGATGCCATCGCTTCCTTACCGGTTAGCGTGTGACGCGGTGGCATGAACGACGCTTGGTGACAGCTCTGGGGTGGAGTGGCCGGACAACCGTAAAGTGCATTCGTTTGTTAAGAGCTCAAGGACAGAAGACGAAGGAAATTTGGATTCCCCTTCAATCCTGGTCATTTATTACCGAGTAAAATGCATTGGCGGTCATTGAACTTGTCTTGATAACACACTTTGATCATTATATACGAGATATGGTGATTATACGGTCATTGGCTCATCGTATAGCTCCGTATTTGTCTGGTTGACCAGTCAAACAGTCTGCATGCGCCTCATCAGTTCGTGTTCTTTATCTATCTATCTATGCGGGCCTACCTATGAGTGGAGAAAGAAATAAAAACCAAAATTATGTGTATGTGACATTCTTGTTTAGACGTTTGCTGGAGGCCTCCGCGAACACCGAGCATGTATTCA
This sequence comes from Secale cereale, assembly GCA_902687465.1. Taxonomy (NCBI): domain Eukaryota; kingdom Viridiplantae; phylum Streptophyta; class Magnoliopsida; order Poales; family Poaceae; genus Secale; species Secale cereale. Next base: position 164,014,830 of record LR738709.1, read on the forward strand.
CCTGGCTCAACACCAACGGTCATACTCGTGACTTGGCGCCTTGCTCATGTATATCGTCCATCACAACGACAATCTATAAAACAGCCTAGCTAAAGAGGGTACTATGGTGCGGAGTACTCCATGTACTATCGTGAGCAACCGATCATAGTGCCACTGCACACGAGTGTGTGTCTGATCGATTCGTCCATTATTCATAAGTTATGTATGGTTGTGTGGTGGTCGTCGAATGCTAGCTGGCGACATGAGCGGTTGCATGGACGCCTAGTTGTCAATACGTGCCGCATACGCTTCCAAGGCTTGTCATCTATGAGTTCACATTTTCCAACCACGCCAGCGTCTGACCGCCCTGGCCTACCGAAACACCTTCCATCGCTAGCGCGAGCTTCCCACCTGAAACGATCGCCGTCTCTCCAGAACGTCAATGCCGCATTCACCAGCCTTAACAGAAGGTGCAGTTGGTGTGTCACTGACATGCGGGCCTGATGCCCGTTGGGCCCACACGTCAGTGAGACAACACACCTGCGGTTAAGTCACTGAAGCAGTGTCTGCATTCATGCCCGACGCGACCTCTCACTGCCGCCAGCATTGCAGCAGCGCGACGGCCGAGAGAGCGCCACCCGCGCGGCATCCTGGTGCAAGCGACTGCTCCGCCTTAATGACACCGCGGAGCCGACGAACCTACTCTCGTGCCAACTGTCCATCCATCTGCCGTGGCTCATTTCCATTCTCCCGCTATATGAACTTGAGCCCCGGCTCCCAGCCATAGCCAAAGACCCACACTCATTCTCCTCCGGTCCTTGATACGTCCAAAACGTATCTATAATTTCTGCTTGCTCCATGCCTCTTTTGTGTGATAGTGCTATGATATTTATGCACTTCCATACACTTTTGATCATATTTGGACTAACCTATTAACTCAGTGCACCCCAGTGCCAGTTTCCGTTTTCTGCTGTTTTTGTATTTCAGGTTTTCCCATTACGTAAACTGCCAGAAAAATTCCGGGAAAAATATATAAAAAATCAGCGTTCCGGAAGCTTCCATGTGGCCAAAGTAGGGCCGGAGGGGGGCCACCAGGGCTCCAGGCGCCCTGGCCACGCAGCCCCCCTCCTGGCCGCATATATTTACACCGCGTCGCAGAAACCCTGATTCCAGACCCTTTTTCTCCAGACGCAATTCCGATCTCCGCCGCCATCGCCATCAAGTTTCGGGGGACCAGAATTCCTGTGCCGGCACCCTGCCGGGACAGGGAAGTGCCCCCGGATTCATCTCCATCGACGTTGCTTCCTCCCTCCATGATGCGGGAGTAGTTCCTCCTCGGGGCTGAGGTTTCTACCAGTAGCTATGTGGTCAATTATCTCTCCCATGATGTGATCTTCGTTGTGATCATAGGCTATGTTAATCTAGGGTGATCCCATGATATTTCCCCTTCCTCTATGTATTGGATTGATGTACTCACTTGTCTTTATCTAGTATAATCCCCGAGACCAAGGTGATAGCGGTCTATTGGACATGGATTAGAAAAATATTTTCATGAGTGATTTCCTCTCTTCTGTGTTGATTGAAGATTGAGAGTCTCTTGGTGCTTGTCTTTGACTATCCTTTAGATATGTTGTGGTGATTGTGGGACTCTCTTTGGATGGCCGCGGTGACATTGGGAAATCCTTAGATTGAGAACTATGAACTTTGAGATGTGCTTTTGTAGCCCTACATAATTCTCGTCCTCTCTTGACCACGAAGGAATGACCTCCGGGTGCGTCTCCATTGCATGTTTTATGGGAAATATCATGTGATTCGATTATGTTAATGTTGTTGGGAGTTGCCACTAGTGAAAGTATGATCCCTAGGCCTTGTTTCCACCATTGCAATACCATTTGTGCTCACGTTTACCACTTGTTTGCTTGCTGCACTTTTTATTACAGATTTATATTACTTTGCTTTGCCACTCCTATCATCCATATTTTACCATCTCTTCGTCGAACTAGTGCACCTATACAACTCCTAGTTGTATTAGGTGTGTTGGGGACACAAGAGACTTCTTGTATCTTAGTTGCAGAGTTGCTTGAGAGAGACCATCTTCAACCTCTACTTCCCTGAGTTCGATAAACCTTAGGTCATCCACTTGAGGGAAATTGCTGCTGTCCTACAAACCTCTGCGCTTGGAGGCCCAACATAGTCTACAAGTGTAGAAGCGTGTGTAGACATCAAGCTATTTCTGGCGCCGTTGTCGGGGAGGTGAGTGCTTGAAGGTATATCTTTAGATCTTGCAATTAAATCTTTTTGTTTCTTGTTTTTATTTCACTAGTTATGTTTATGGAAAACCGCAATCTTAGTTCGTTGCTTGTGGGAAGACGCCCCACACCTGTGGTGGTTGCTCCTCCCCCTACTGAAATTGTGCCCTATAAAATACCAGCTGGTATTATCGATTATGTTTTGGCTAATCGTTATGCAATTATGTTCATTATTTAAGCTTGCAGGTGTATCAAGGGAGTTTGTCATAAGTAAATTGTTCGCCGTATCACTTATAGATAAAGCTTCAGATTGGTATAAGCTTCTCGATAACCCGCACTTGCTTGATTGGCAAGAGCTTATGTCTCTCTTTTATACTAAGTTTTATCCTCTTCATGAAATTCATCGAGACAGGAACTATATCTATAACTTTAGGTCCCGTGACGGAGAAAGCATTGCTCAAGCTTGGGGGAGACTGAAAACGTTAATGCTAAAAAGTCCTAACCATGGGCTCCCCAAAGATGCTTATGTGGAGAGTAAGAGTACCTTTTTGCATGTGGATCATGGTAACAATGCTTTATGTGATGTTTATATTGTTGAGTTTATTCGTGATCCCACTGAAAATTATTATGAGAAGGGAACATATTCTTATAGATATTTCAATAATATCAAGTTCCCTCTCTTTATGTTGAAGGTTTTGAAGCTGCACTTGTTTTGTCTTCCTATGCTTATTGCTTTGTGCTTCAATGAATTATTCTATTGCAATATTCCTATGCATAGGAAGCATGTTAGGCTTAAATGTGTTTGGTATTTGCTTCTTGATGCTCTCTTTTGTTCTTCAACTCTTATTCCTACGAGAGCATCATTAAAGTCTTATGCCTAGCTTAAAGGCATAAAAGAAAGCGCTTTTGGGAGGCAGCCCACAATGAATAAAATTTTATTTTTCTGTGTCTCGATGTTTTTACTACAGTAGCATCATCATTGTATCTTTACTTTTCAGCTTTGTGCCAAGTGTAGCCTCTGATTGCAAGAAAGTTCAAAAGTTGTGACGTGCTGTCCAGGAAACAGATTCTGTCCTTGGACAGAACAATTCGTATAAAATCACCAGATCATATTTTTGGTCTGAATTTTTTTGACAGCGTGCTCTATACAATTGCCTTTCGGGCGTCTGTTTTGAGTTTTTCGATTTGAGTTGCAGAAGTGCGCCGAAAAAATCATTTACTACCTGCTGGTCTGTTTTCACAGATTCTGTCCTGTTTTGCATTTCCTTCGTTTTGCAAACCTTGAGCTTGCTTTTTCTTTGCAAAAACGTTTTGGCAATCTTGAGAAACAGTAGACCTTCAAGAATATCCTTATTTCCAGCAAGGAACAATTATTTTATTAAGGGTACTAACCTCGCTAATCAGATTATGATGAGTTATGTATGAAGGGAGTTTTCAAGTGTGCGAGGGAAGATGATAAAAAGATTCAGGAGTGTCAAATGCTCGAGCTTGGGGCCCCATGCACCCCCAAGAAATATTCAAGAAGACTCAAGCGTCCAAGCTTGGGGATGCCCCGTGCATCCCCTTCTCCATCAACATTATCAGTTCGTCTTTCGTTCCACTATCTATTTATCACTTCATGTGTTATGTGCTATGCTTGGAGCGTCTTGCTTTTAGTTTTCCTTTTTAGTTTTCTTTAGCTTTGCTTGCTGTTCATAACGAGTTGGAACTCAGCTTTCTTTGTGTGGGAGAGAAACACGCTCCACTTCAACCTAGAACATAACATAGAATTTTCATGTCTATCCCTGCTGTGTGTGTTCTTTGTCTTTCAATAGCTACTGTCATGCTTAGCTCTTAGCTTTCACGCTTATCTTTTTAAAGAGCTTTTGTTTAGTTGGTCGCTGGAACTCTCTTTAGTTATCATGCTTATCTTGTTAAGAGAGTTGGCTTCTGTTGCACTGGTTGATATGTCTATGATAAAAATGCTATGTGCATAATGGTGCTTAGTAGTTCATGTTTTCTTATGGTTAGTCTCAAATAGCCGGGGGGGTTCTCAATGTGTTATTGGAGTACCAACATGATTTGTTTGCCTATGATGTGGTATGGTCTAGTGATATCTTTCTTCAAGAATTTATTTTGATTGACTTGGCGTATGCTCACGCATATTTAAGACTGTAAAGAAAGTCTATCAAGCCCTGATGATCTTTAATTTCTGAGTAGCGATATAACTTCCATGCCTGATTCAATGTTACTTTGTCGCTCTGCATGATTATGACCGTCATTGCTCTTTTAGTTGGTCGCTCCCAGTCTTTTGCTAACCTTCGACTGTACTAAGCGGACTGACTGCTTGTGCATCCAAAATCCTTCAAACCAGTTATGCCATATGAGTCCACCATACCTTCCTATACATGGTATTTACCTGCCATTCCTAACGAATACTTTCATGTACCATCTCGAAATTAATCAAAAAAGGCATTTCTCTTTTGTGCCTCTCTTTTAGTTCATGAGGAAGTAGTAGTTAATTCATGATCTTTTTAAGTTGGACAAGCTTCACCCCGGTATTGCATGTCTAATGTGCAAACCCATAATACGAGAAGGAACTGGCCTAGAGTGCGCCCGGCTCATTAAAAAATTATATAACAAACAAACCCTCCTTCACGCTTTGTTCATGAGAAATCAGAAAACTTTGGAAGTGATAAACAAAGGAGATTAAGAGGATGCGATCGTCCTCATTCGGGAGTCGTTCCTCGAAACTTGTCCAGCTCAAGAAGTGATTGAGTTATCTGCTAGCATTCGTTGACGAAATATGCATATTCTAAAAAATAATTATTACCTCTGTTTTTAAAACCAAGAGCTTTGGTACATGATTAGTTTTTGTTTCCGACCACGGATTTTCAACCTTGCCAACAAAAGCCACGGTTCGAGAGTCTCCACCTTCTTTAAAGCACCAACTATTGTGATCATGATTGTCATTCTGAGTGTAATGTGCATTGTCCCAAAGTACCATTGTCTTTTGCATGATTATGATATCGTTTATTCTGAAATCATTGTATCTAGTCGTCACTTAAACTTTGGAGGTGCCCCTGCATTTATGTTTTGCTTCACTAAAGGGGGCAAGCGAGGTACCACTTTCTCATATTCGCACACCATGCCCATTACAAATCTATTGAGTGTTTCAGTGTCATATTGTAAAACTTTCAGTTCTTTGTGATTTTCTCATGAGGCAACTTAATTACTACAGACTCATTGTCTCAGTAAGCACTTGTCATGTGACTGTGAAAAGTTCTTATATGGTTAATAGCATGTCACCACAGAAATTATGCTTGTTATCATTTACCTACTCGAGGACGAGCAGGAATTAAGCTTGGGGATGTTGATACGTCCAAAACGTATCTATAATTTCTGCTTGCTCCATGCCTCTTTTTTGTGATATTGCTATGATATTTATGCACTTCCATACACTTTTGATCATATTTGTACTAACCTATTAACTCAGTGCACCCCAGTGCCAGTTTCTGTTTTCTGCTGTTTTTGTATTTCAGGTTTTCCCATTACGTAAACTGCCACAAAAATTCCGGGAAAAATATATAAAAAATCAGCGTTCCGGAAGCTTCCATGCAGCCAAAGTAGGGCCGGAGGGGGGCCACCAGTCCTCCAGGCGCCCTGGCCACGCGGCCCCCCTCCTGGCCGCGCCGGGGGGGCGCCTGGGCCCCCCAGGCCTCCGCTGATGCCCCCCTTTGGCATATATTTACACCGCGTCGCAGAAACCCTGATTCCAGACCCTTTTTCTCTAGACACAATTCCGATCTCCGCTGCCATCGCCATCAAGTTTCGGGGGACCAGAATTCCTGTGCCGGCACCCTGCCGGGACGGGGAAGTGCCCCCGGATTCATCTCCATCGACGTTGCTTCCTCCCTCCATGATGTGGTAGTAGTTCCTCCTCGGGGCTGAGGTTTCCACCAGTAGCTATGTGGTCAATTCTCTCTCCCATGATGTGATCTTCGTTGTGATCATAGGCTATGTTAATCTAGGGTGATCCCATGATATTTCCCCTTCCTCTATGTATTGGATTGATGTACTCACTTGTCTTTATCTAGTATAATCCCCGAGACCAAGGTGACAGCGGTCTATTGGACATGGATTAGAAAAATATTTTCATGAGTGATTTCCTCTCTTGTGTGTTGATTGAAGATTGAGAGTCTCTTGGTGCTTGTCTTTGACTATCCTTTAGATATGTTGTGGTGATTGTGGGACTCTCTTTGCATGGCCGCTGTGACATTGGGAAATCCTTAGATTGAGAACTACGAACTTTGAGGTGTGCTTTTGTAGCCCTACATAATTCTCGTCCTCTCTTGACCACGAAGGAATGACCTCCGGGTGCGTCTCCATTGCATGTTTTATCTGAAATATCATGTGATTCGATTATGTTAATGTTGTTGGGAGTTGCCACTAGTGAAAGTATGATCCCTAGGCCTTGTTTCCACCATTGCAATACCATTTGTGCTCACGTTTACCACTTGTTTTCTTGCTGCACTTTTTATTACAGATTTATATTACTTTGCTTTGCCACTCCTATCATCCATATTTTACCATCTCTTCGCCGAACTAGTGCACCTATACAACTCCTAGTTGTATTAGGTGTGTTGGGGACACAAGAGACTTCTTGTATCTTAGTTGCAGGGTTGCTTGAGAGAGACCATCTTCAACCTCTACTTCCCTGAGTTCGATAAACCTTAGGTCATCCACTTGAGGGAAATTGCTGCTGTCCTACAAACCTCTGCGCTTGGAGGCCCATAGTCTACAAGAGTAGAAGCGTGTGTAGACATCAGTCCTTTCCTTTTGTTGGCACCACTCCAACCATGGCCTCCGGGCACTCCAAAGCTCTCTTGGACGTACTGTCGCAGGAGCAGATGAAGGACATCGGTGGCTCCGCTCCGGGCGCGCTCCAAAGCTCTCTTGGACGTACTCTCGCAGGAGCAGATGAAGGAGATCGCCGGCTCCCCCCGAGGCCACCCTCCGCCGCCACGACCACGAAGCCGGCGCGCGTGAGCGGGCGCAGCCGGTAGCGAGGAAGAGTAGTACACGGTAGGTCCGCATCGCTCCTCCACTCAGTCGACGCCAAGCTTGGTGGGACAAAAATTGGCGGCCGATTAGCCGCTTGACGGCAACGTGGAGGTGGAAATCTTCATAACCTTGTGTTCCGGAGGAGGAGGTTATCAAGGCGGATAAGGAGGAGGCAAAGGCAATGACCGGCTTTATCGGGTTCATTGCCGGACATCGTGCTCGGGGCGCGGCGATCGTTTAGATTAGGTTTACGGTAGGTTTTAGTACGGTTTGTGCGAAATATGTAATGAATTTCGTCGAGTTTATAGGAAAAGTTCTCGAAATGTAATGAATTTCATCTGGTCAATTTGAAATTTGCTTTGTTTGCACGAATTTCATCCGGTTAGTTCATATAGTTGTCAAAAGGTATGCGGGCAGCATTGGATGGCATCCATCAGTGTCCTCGGACAGATGCCGGTGTAAATTTGAGGGCCAGCGCTGTAGATGCCCTAACTATCATCCTATAATCGCTAACAGTGCTCCATTATTTCACAGTGAACAGTTATCCCTCGATCAAAATCAGATCCGCCGTGTTTCGCACTCCTCCCACATAAGAGTGTAGACTCTTGCTTACATAAAAATGGAGCAAGTGGACGGCACTATAGCACGTCATATCACTCAAACTATCCCGCCTAACGCGCGGGAAAGCACTGCCCTCGTCATTTTGTTCTGGATTTCTATCAATCGATCGCACGAAAATGTTATGCTTTGCAAGTTCAAAAGGAAAAGGCAGCACACTTACAACTCGTACACGTCGCGTTCACGTCGCACCCCCGACAGTCCGGCTCGCACGCCGCCCACCGGAGGGGACACGCGTTGTCTTGCATTTTCACTGACATGTGGGACTGCAATTGAATAAACCGTCGATAGCCGAAATCTAATCGCTCCCCGGGCGTTGGCTGAGAGGAGAGAGACAGGGGAGGGAGAAGAGATCACCCGCCCGCCATGCACGGACTCCAAGAAATATGTGGTCATAATGTGAGGTGGGCCATGCGGGAGTCCGCACCGCTTCCAAGTAGATGAGTCAACTGTGTACTACTAACTTTGAAATGGTGGGAGTACAAATCCTGGGCGGGCTAGTTTGGCCTAGTGGGTTTTAGTTATATGACGTGGTACAGTGCTGTCCAGTCTTCGCGTGTGGTAGTAGTACTGCGGGTAGAATAAGTTTTCATGAAGCCCTCCCCCACCCCACCACCTCCCTGCGCGCGCTCCCCCCTTAGAAGCCAGCTGCCCGCATTCATAGCAAGAAGTACCAGTAAAATACTGGCGGGCATGTACAGTGGTTGATAAGATAGACTTATCATAAGTCTTGCATGTAATTTAGAGATGACAAAAAACATGTGTACAATGGATCATCTCTTAGCCTTATCTTCAATAACTACTTATTCCTAAAAACATGGTGAAACATATTGTGCTAAGAGATCATCTCTTGTCTTCTCGACAAGCCCGCTTATGTGGAGGAGAGAGAGGCATTGACAAAGTCAAGGAGTGGGATCTGCAGGAGCCCGTCTCTACACATGCTCCTAGGTATAAAAAACTAATTCCAAAATAAGAGGCATAAAAAACAATTGTGTCTAAAAAATAAAGGTAAAAAACATTTGAGAGGAAATGGATAGAGAGGGAGCGAGAAAAAGTGGTAACCTTATAGTCAACACTATGGTAGTATTACATGAAGAGGGAGGGAGTGGTGCACATGTCAAGTTCACTGGGCTGCCATGTTTCACACTCCTCCATCGTAACAGTGGAGACAATAGGTTTCATGAAAAATAAAAAATGAATACTCGTTGCTTGTCCACTATATCGGAAAGAATACTTTCATTCGCCGACATGTGGGACGTCGACCATCCTAGTCCACCTGCCGTGCACAAAATTATCCTGGTCCTCTTGCCATGCACAAAGTTAGTCGGACGAAGGAACCATCATGACTTCATCGAAATCTGCTTCTTCATGAAAACTTACTCTACCCGCAGTACTGCTACCACACGCGAAGACTGGACGGCACTCTACCATTTTATATCACTGAAACCCACTAGGCCAAACTAGCCTGCTTAGGATTTGCACTCCCTCCGTTTCAAAGTTAGTAGTACAAAGTTGACTCATCTATTTTGGAACGGAGAGACGTCTCTGTACTGCTATGATTTTTTGTTGTACGTCTCTGTACTTTTGCTATGATTTTCCTACCCTATGAACCAAATGAGGCCTGAATGTATCCATGTCGACTATTTTCTGATCGATCGCTAAGCCTACAATTTTAGGAGCTTGGGCTATTGGCCGATCGACGACGGATAAGTATAAGCATACCACGAGCTCATCAGCCCCCAACATTTCTCTTCGGTGAGTGTTTTGCAAGTACTATAGCTCGCACAGTAGCTAGCCTACTCTTGATAACCCACAACTGTAGGGGATCAGTTGTAGCCTCTTTCGATAAGTAAGAGTGTCGAACCCAACGAGGAGCTAAAGGCAGAACAAATATTCCCTCAAGTTTTATCGACCACCGATACAACTCTACGCACGCTTGACGATTACTTTACCTAGAACAAGTATGAAACTAGAAGTAGTTTGTAGTTTTTGTGGGATAGGTTTGCAAGGATATAAAGACCACACAAATATAAACTAGGGGCTATTAAGATAAAGAAGCAATGAAGTTAATATAGCGAGTGTGGAAAAGTGGTGGTAGGAGTTGCGAAATTGCCCCTAAGCAATTGACTACGTTACTAGACTGATAGCAAGTTTTATGTGGGAGAGGCCACTACTAGCATGTCATCCCTTACTTGGAATTCTATGCACTTATGATTGGAACTATTAGCAAGCATCCGCAACTACAAATGTTCATTAAGGTAAAACCCAACCATAACATTAAGATATATTTGTCCCCCTTCAATCCCGTATGCGTCGTTGAAGCTTCTGTCACTCTTGCCCTCCAATACGTTGTCCTATCAACATACAACTAACCCTATGGTGTGATCCATGCGCGCCCTCATATGATGGGCACCAAAGGACAACAACATAACCACAAGCAAATTAAATTAATTCTAGCAATTCACCAATCACCGATAGGACAACGATAATCTACTCAGACATCATAGGATGGCAACACATCATTGGATAATAATATGAAGCATAAAGCACCATGTTCAAGTAGAGGGTACAGCGGGTTCTGGGAGAGTGGACCGCTGTAGATAGATGTGGGGAGGTGATGGAGATGTTGGTGAAGATGACGGAGGTGTTGGTGTAGATCGCCGTCACACGATGATGGCCCCGGTGGCACTCCAGTGCCACCGGAAGCGAGGGGGAGAGAGCCCCCCTCCTTCTTATTATTCATTGACCTTCTCCCTAGGTGGGAGAAGGGTTACCCCTCTGGTCCATGGCCTCCATGGCGGCGGACGGGCGAGAGCCCCTCCGAGATTGGATCTGTCTCTCTGTCTCTCTCTGTTTCTGCGTTCCCAGATTCTGTTCCTTCACCGTTTCTTATATTCCCAGAGATCCGTAACCCCGATTGGGCAAATTTCTATTCGGATATTAGCTTTCTTCCGCCTGCCCCTGGTGGGCGTGCTCCCTGCCTCGTGGCCCACTCGGGCATCGTCTCATGTTGGTTCCGCTTCCCAAAATTCACATATATTCCAAAAAAAATCTCTGTCTGTTTTTATTCCGTTTGGACTCCGTTTGCCATGGATATTCTGCGAAACAAAAAACATGCAATAAACATGAACTGGCACTGGGCGCTGGATCAATTTGTTAGTCCCAAAAAATAGTATAAAAAGTTGCCAAAAGTATATGAAAGTTGTAGAATATTGGCATGGAACAATCAAAAATTATAGATACGACGAAGACGTATAACCTACTAACACCAAGAATCATCAAATAAGCCCTGCTGATATGATAAACAGTTCAAACTTACATCTAAGCATGCCATATATTACATCAAAAGCTGGTGAGGATACATCTGGTTCCATAACTTGGCGAGGGTTCGCATGATTCACTATCAAACAAAAGTAGCAAGTACCGCCAACACAAGACAGTGCACTAGCCCTAAGATGGTTTGATAACACGCATCGTTCTGGTAATTAAACACAGGGCAAAGCAAACTACCCTAAATGATTAGCGCGACCAACTATTTATTGTCATCGATCTCTCGGGCAATGACCACAGCACGGACAGCGGCATGAGAATCGATCTCTGGGGCGATGTCCACAGGACTGACCGCGACATCAGAATTGATCTCTGGGGTGATGTCCACTTTATGGACAGCGGCATCAAAATCGATCTCCGTGGCGATGCCAACATGACGGACCGCGACATCGAAAAAGATCTCTGGGGCGTTGTCCACAGGACGGGCCACGACATCGGAATCAACAAGGACGTCCACCGGCACCTGCACAACCCTAACATATTAAGAAGCACATTGCAAATAATCAAAAACCACAACTTTTGGTAATAAGCCATTATTTTTTACCTTGTGCAGCTCACCAGGGGATCCCATCCCTCCGGGTGGTATCTCCTCGTCCTTGATGGGGGCCATCACCTTGCCAGGGGAATACTGCTTCTCAACGGCGACTACCTTCTCAAACTCGGCCTTGAGCCTCGCATAGGTGGCCATCAGAGATTCTGGGGTAGGCACGGTGGGGCCCTTGCTGTTCTTCCAACTTTCTTTGAGGAGTTTGTCCGCCAACGTCGTCAGCTCTTTGGCCAGTGCTTGTTTCTTGGAGTTCTTTGTCTCCATGGGTTGGCCCGCCAACATGGTCAACTCGTTGGTCGGTGCTCGCTTCCTGGAGATCGCTGTCTCCAGTGGTTTGCCCGCCGGCAACTCTTTGCCTAGTGCTCCAGGATCCATCAATGAATTGACAAACAAAAAGCAATCGAAAGGAAACCACAATCGAAATGTAAACGGGAAAATAATAGGCTGTGAGAATCGGTCGGTGCTTCGCAGAAAGAAGATTCTTGGAATGAAAGTATATCAGCATCACTAATTCTCCCACCTTTCCTTCGTCGGTACGGAAGAAAAATGGAAGAAGTGAGTAGCCTGGAGTGAGGTTTTCTTCAAGAAAGGGGAGAAAGGGCTTCAACGAGCGTTCCAGTGAAATGATGGTTGCTTCGTCTAATCCAACTTCGAGGCCACTTTACCACTGCTAGTAAAGGTGTGGGTTTTGTGATATGACGGGTCATGACGGCCGCACCGGGGTGACCGGTGAGTTTCGACCGTAGCACCTCGCTGTGATTTGGTGGATGGCACGCGGGCCCGGATGCTTTGATGTCCCACATGTAGATAGAGTGGCTAGTCATATAGGATTGGTCAATATTGTGCACTGCGACCAAGGCGGAGAGGAAAACGAGAGAACTACGTAATTAATGCATGAATTTAGTTAGGGTAGTTTAGTAAAGTACGAGATACATTCCTCCAATCGCAAAATGCCTTGGTTGATGAGATTTGAGATTTGAGCCCAATAAACCGGAAGGGAGATTTGAGATTTGAGATTTGAGGTACTGCACGCGGTGTACTCACTTGTTGGAATCTCTAGAAAGACTTATACCGCATGATTCTTTGCTTCTTCTTACTACTACGTACTACTTCGTCGACATGTGGGACAGCCAGCAGCATCCGGGTCGACGTAATACGTGTCATGCACCAGATTAGAGTGCAGAACGGAAGGGGTCATCAACCCGGTCTTACCGCCTGGCCTTGTTTGGATACTCTAACTCAGTTAAAGGTTAGAGTTAGATTCTAATCTAAACTAACCCTGAAGTAACTCTAGCAAAAGAGGTGTTTGGATGACAGGGTTAGATGGAGCGCGGATACGGCCAGGTGCCTTCATGGGCGGTGCGAGAGGGAGGGAGGTAGAGGACGAGAAGCTTTGAGGATGTGGGGAGGGATCTGCTGCGGGGAGAGTGCGAGAAAAATGTGTTTTTTAGTGTCCCGAGAAGAACTAACCCAAATAAGCACCTCTTGGGTGGGTTAGATTTTTTTGGGTTAGTTGAGTTCAAACTAACCCAAACTAACTCTAACACATGTGCCCTGTTTGGATCCATGAGTTAGAGTTAATTTGGGTTAGTTTAGCCTCAACTAACCCAATAGTATCCAAACAGGAGGGTTAGTTTGGGTTAGATGCATCTAACCCACTCAAAAAAAATAACCCACCCAAGAGGTGCTTATTTGGGTTAGTTCTCTTCGCTATCACTGAAAAATATATATTTTTCTTGTGCTCTCTCCACAGCACATCCCTCCCCACTTCCTCGAAGCTTCTCGTCCTCTCCCTCCCTCCCTCTCGCACCGCCCGTGAAGGCGCCTCACCGTATCCGCCTCCCGTCCGTCAATCTAACACTGTCATCCAAACACCACTTTGGTTAGAGTTAGTTCAGGGTTAAAATCTAACTCTAACCTCTAACCGAGTTAGAGTATCCAAACAGGGCCATGGATCCAAACAGCAACCCAAACTAACCCTCCTGTTTGGATATTTTTGGGTTAGTTGAGTTCAAACTAACCCAAACTAACTCTAACACATGGATCCAAACAGTAACGCACCATAAAATCACACAGTTCGACCTTTCCAGCCGTAAGTAAGTTGAATCCGCTACTACCTCACCCTCCTCGCCTCTCTGTCAAACCACCTACGTGAAAACTGCCATGCCTATTGCCCGAGAAAAGCCTCGCCCTCAACTTTTAACTATGCGAAAATAATTCGAGCTTGTTCGTTCTATATAAATACTAGTATTGTATGTTTATTCACCCGTGGGGTTGTTCAATGAATGGAGGACCGGGGAGCATAAGTGAACAATACTACTAGTAGTAGTAAGTAGGAGTCGTACAGGTAGTCACCTTAAATATAGAGTTTCTTTTCTTTAATGTCACATACACAAATTGAAACGCTTGTTGTGGAGAGAAAAAGATAATCACTCTGCTATATATGTATGCAGGGGCCTGAGCGCTTGCTTTACTAGCATTGCTCTCTTCATTCTCTCATCCTCTCTAGATCCAAACAAGACAGCGGTAGCGACATTTTCTCTCTGCTCACCGCTGGTCACAGATCCAGCCAGATCCCTTCGACCGTTGTGTGTAGAGGACTAAAAGGTGCATCGTTCACGCGGTCATCGCTGGCGAGGGAAGAAACCCTCAGCTGCCGGAGGGGACCGATCCTCTGCCCGTGTCGTTCTCTTCGACACAGCACCGGCTCGGGAGGTCCTCCGACCCTTCTTCCTGCCTGCCGTATTGTCCGCAGATCTGACCTGCCGCCGCTGACATGCGGACAACCCTCAGGTATAAGTTCTTTAAAAGCGGCCTTGCTCTACTGCCCCAGCTCCCCACATGTCTGCATGTGCATCTTTTTCTACTCCCATCAGCTCTTTCAAAGCCACCTAAATTTTTAGTATTATTAGAGGTAAAGCTACTTCATGCATTCGAATCTAGGGCTTTTTTCAAACAACGAAGAAAGGGGGGAAAGCTGCAGCATGAATCTAGGAGTTGATTCAAAGAGGAAACAATATGGTGAAAGTAGTAGAGACCAGTTACCCAGCTGGTCTCTTGGTTGAAAAGGGAAATAATGGGAAAACGCAGTACAAACTGGATAAGGAACATATCTATTATGGGTTGAAAAAAGGATAGAAAGTGGCGGCTGGTGGACAAGTCAACAGAGTATGTCCAGGATTAGATTTGTTGCCCTCACATAGTAAAAGGTCTCCATGATTAGAATTGCTGCCCTCACATAGTAAAACGTCTCAGGATTAGATTTGCTGCCCTCACATAGTAAAAGGTCTCCAGGATTAGATTTCCTGCCCTCACATAGTAAAAGGTCTCCAGGATTTGATTTGCGGCCCTCACATAGTACAAGGTCTCCAGGATTAGGTTCGCTGCCCTCACATAGTAAAAGGTCTCCAGGATTAGATTTGCTGCCCTCACATAGTACAAGGTCTCCAGGATTAGGTTTGCTGCCTTCACATAGTAAAAGGTCTCCAGGATTAGATTTGCTGCCCTCACATAGCATGAACAAACTCGGCATCACCACTTTATGCCTCCTTGTAGGTACATTGTGCTGATGCGTCCATTGTCGCATGTCATTATACCATCCTTTTGATGTTGTTAATGTAAGGGCGCATGTAAAATGAAGCGATCACACTGTTACCTTAGGGACATGTCTAACCAGTGTTATTGTTAATCTAATGCCTCCAGTGATAAGATGCAATTAAACTGTGTTACAAATGGCACTCCTGCTGTTTCCCCCAGTATGAGAAGTAAGTTGCTCCTTTACGCTACTGAGTGTCCTGGTGTCCCCATGGTCCCATGCCATTAAACCAACTCTTTAGCTGATGTTGATTTACTGTATCTGGTAAACAAGCAATGCCTCCATTAAAGTAATCCCATATTTCAGGAATCTCATTGTTGATCGTAATGCTTCTGGTAACATGAAGCATTGCCGATGTTTTAGAATTTCTAATGTCCTTGCGTGATTGCCATGAACATAATTAAGATGCTTCTTTTCATTTCGTATATGTTTCGTATATTCTTATTGACCAACAACTGTTTACTTTCTATCTTTTTGTGCACACCTTTTTGCTTCTTTTCATGGCTATTGTGACCATTTAGTGAACTGCACAAAACACTTTTTTTGGAATGAGTGTCTTGTGCAGTTCAACTGAAATGTTATGTGGGCAACATCTCTCAATTTTGGTGGAACTGCACAAAATGGTGATTGGAGTTTCCGAAATCTCCGTCAAATTCTGCTGGTAATATCATGCAACATTTTATTAGTCTTTGCAAGATCACTGTCACCACAATGGCACTTTATTTTAGTGGAACTGCACAAAAGGATAAGCAAATTATTGTTGCACCTTACATGAGCTGGACAACCAACCTTAATGTTGCAATTTTTGTGTAACTACTAAAGAAGAACCTGCCATCTCACAAGAGCAAGTACTTCTTGCTAGCTCAATGATTCAATCTTTGCTTCATTTCAGGTGAACTGCATAAAAAGGCGCATGAATTGAATCATAGATCTGCAGGTTGGCCTAATGCAAGTGGATTTGCAGGTTCACCACATCGAGCCGTGGCGGCATAGGGCCCCTCACACCGGTCTGTACTGTCCGTTATCAACATGATTGTGCTCTGTCATACTATGCTAATGTTCTATTTTTTAATTAAATCTATTCTATCGCAATCTTTTCTCGTTTTGGAAATAAAGTTTGCTTCAACTAGTGCCACTATTATAGTAATCACACTCTTTCTTATCTGTGTAAACAGGAATACTCAATTACAGATGTTATGATGGTCAAGAGCATTCACCAAGTTCTTGGGTTGTATGACACGGCCAGCCAAGATGGATTTAATCCCGATATTCACTTTATCAAAAGGCTCTAATGGATTGGTTCTGAATCTTGCAAGCTGGGAATCAATGAGATGTGTAGGCATCTTATTTGTACTAATTATTTGGATCTTATTTATTGGTTGAATCTTGCAAGCTGGGAATCAATGAGATGTGTAGGCATCATTGTTGTACTTATTATTTGGATCTTATTTGTTGGTTCTGAATCTTGCAAGCTAGGAAACACGTCATGATGATTCCGAGGACAATAACCATAACAAAGAGTTCAAACTTGGTAGTATTATCTTTGTGAAAGTGCGACAACTGTGCTGATCGTGTGCGTCCTGAGAATAATAATTATAATTGTTGTGCATGTTGATCCTGTGGCACTGATAGAACGAGCCAATGCATTGCTTGTTTTAAGTATAAATTTCTATTAAAGCTAATTAAATTTAAGTAAAGTGACCGCTAACTCCTGTTATTACAGTACCAATACAGACCCGCTCGTGAACCGACGTGTGGCCGGAGTAGGTTTCTTAATGGAGGGGTTTGAATGCGCCAAGGGTGCATCTTCTGTCGGGCGTGCAGCGGACGAGGGAGGGGTAGTAACTGTTGTCGCCTGTACACACTCAGTTTACTATTGAATCCAGTTCCCCAAGAGCTGAAAAACGAACTGCTGCCGCCGCATACACACTCGTTCACTTGAAGAGACTCCAATGGCGATCCGAGGGGTGAGCCTGCTAGATATGGACTTCAGCAAGGAGTTCCCCTTTGAGTTCGCCGTTCAGCCCTATAGCTGCACCAAGTTGAATGTGATGTACATCAACGATCCAGACTCGGTGAAGCTCTGCCTCGCCGAGTTCAAGCAGTAACTACATGATGAGAAAACACAAGGTTGCAGCACTAGACCTTGTGCCCATCCATTCGTCTCCTGACAAGGACCAGCGGATCGCCGTGGCCCAGGAATGTGTGCGGGACGAGGTTCTCATCTACCACTTCTGTAGGGCCATCAGAGGTTCTGGAGCATTCGCCCGTTTCATCGGCAGCGCCGACTGCACCTTCGCTACGGTGGAGAGAAGGAAGAACGCGATGATTCGGCCCTCTGGTGCAACAAGCTTGTCGACATCCAGAAGCAATACAAGATCATCAGCAATGGGCAGGAGAAGGACTCCGTGGTTGACCTCGCCGAGACCATCATCGACCCATGATACGCCAACATGAAAGAAGACAACGATACCAATGACCTGAACACGTGAGAGGTACCTCTGAATCTAGCCTACATAAGCTACGCGGCCAAGAGGGCATGGGAGGTACCTCTGAATCCACCCTGCACCCAAACAAGTCAACCTTCGTATTCCCTCCGACTGCGTCTTCCCCCGCTTCGGTTCGTTCGGTCCGAGGTCTCGGCGCCGTCCTCCGCCTTGGTGCTCTAGCCGTGGCACCGCCGTCTGTCATTCCCAACATGGTCAGCAAAACAAGAGGAACCGGGAGGCAACAGTTCGTCGAGAGACTGACAATCCCGGGCCCACCAGGTCCATGGCCTAGGTTTTGTTGTTTAACATGGGCAGCCCACGACATGTTTCAACGTTTTTTGGATCTACAGGTATCAAGCGGCCTTTGGGCCTCCCAATCTAGCATGTCTATAACATCAGCAGCCCAAGTTATGTTTGTTTTTTCAAGACGACGCACATGTCAGTTCTATTTTTCGTTTTCATTAATCCTATATCTGAATTTTCTCCCACTTTCATTTTCGATGTAAACTGAGTTTTCTCCCAGTACTTTTCCCTAGAACCAACTCAACTGTCCCACATCTAGCCTAAAAAATAATAATACACACGTACTATTAACTCATCAAATTTAAATGATATTTTATTTCATAAGATGAAAGTTCTTACAAAATAATAATAATAATTGTTTATATATAACTTAGCAAGTTAACTCCTAGTGATTGCGTACATAAGCTTGCAAAGATTTTACTGACCAATGCAGTAATAGACGTGCAATCATGTGTTTATGTCTTTATAACATTTCTCCGTCCAGCCCAAAATGATATTTTCACCCAGCCCAGCAAGTCCGCGGATTTCCAGAAAAATGCAAATGGGCTTTAAATTCTACCATACATATAAATGGGCTGCATAGATGCTCCATCATTGTTTCACCCGGCCCACCAAATGGACTAAAAAACAAATGGACTGGCTGACATGTGGGCCAGTAGGTCGAAGCCTAAGAAGGCGTTGGATTTACATCCAATGGCCGGCATTCTTCATCGTTCTCTCGTCTTCTTCCCCTAGCGCTGTCGGGAACGCCTGCTCTAGCCTTTGGTGTCCAGCGGCGTTGTTCTGCGCTCCTCAGCGAAATGCTACCCCGCCGACGGCCAGGCCAACCCTCCACTCCACACCACTTGTTATTCTCTGCCGAGTGTAGGCCCACCCCGCACCTGAACCAGTCAAGTTTCCCACTCCTCTCCGTCTGTGACTCCACTGCCGCGTCTTCCCCATCTCCGGGTCGTTCCAGTCTGGGGCCTCGCCGTCGTCCACCGCCTCGGTGCGCTCGGCGCAGTGTGGTCAACATACGAGAGTCATCGGAAGAGGACTGTACGTGGAGAGCCTGACGGCTGGGACCCATGAGGTCCATGGTCGCACGCAAGGAATGTTCCTCCTTATTACGCACTGTACGTGGACTGTACGTGGGGAGGGCTTCTTTATTTCGCAAAAAATGTCCCCCCACGCTGACAGGTTGGACCCACCAGCTATATCTTCGCACGCAAGGAAGTGCCTCCTTATTACGCACAAAAAAATGAATACCCGATTTGATTCAGAAATGGCGCACCCACCCACCCACCCTCCCTCTCTCCCGTGACCTAGGCTCCCCGGCGATCAACCAACCCCGCCGGTGACTCCTAGATCTTCTCCGCTCATCGGCTCCGGCGTCCTCCGATCTATACGTCTATACCCATCTCCTATGGGTTCCTCCCGTGGATCTACGCTGGGTCTGGACTTTTCGGAGGGTTTGGACTTTGCATCTAGGGTTTTCAACGCTTGTGGACAATCAATACATCCATCGGACGACACACATCATTTTGTTATGGTGGTGTCTTTCAGCAGGCATAATTTTCGTCTTAATGAGGACTCAGTGGCAGCTGCACTAGAATCAGCCCTTGGCGGTTCTGCCATCGATCTCATGGTCTCTCATATCAAGGACAAGGTATTTTCGTTCTGTGTTTCCTGCAAGAAAGTTGGGCTATATATTCTGCAGCTGCGTTCTTTTGCTTGCATGCATTTCAAATGCTTTTTCCATCTCTGGGGACATGGAGGCCCTAACTGGCGTCGTGAATTTGAGATCTGGAAGAAAGAGTGTGACGCAGAATGGATTATTGTTAGTCCATCTAAAAAGCGGGCTACTCTTGGTCTCCTTGCTATGCATAAGCCCCCCGCTAAATCATCTTTACGTTTGGGTTCTTCTTCGGGGAGAAAGATTTCGTTTGCCACTTTCCAGCAATACCCAGCTTGTCGGGGCTACAGATATCCTGCTACACAAGTCTGTGTTGATACCATTGCTGAGGCCGGTTATGAGATTAACCCTCGTGAACGTGTTATTATCTCCTCGCCGCCGGCGACCAATCTCCAGTGGACGGTGGCTACGCCGCCTATCTCTTTTGGAACTATCAACGTTCCGGCGAAACTTACGTCCGTCATTTCAGGATCAGATCAATCTGCACCGGTTCGGGATTTTCTTGCTCCCCAAGTTTCGGCCACATCACCTCGGGTATCACCTCCCTCGGCCCAGGTTCCCACAGCCCAGCCAGAGGATTTGGAGTTGGGCGCTCAGTTGGCCCACGTACCTTCGGTGGCCCATTTGGACCCCAATTCTTCTGATTTTTCCGCGGCCTCGGTGGAGACTAATACCCAGATCTCTTTGGATAATAATTGTCTTTCTGTTACAGATTATGATTTCATTAATGATATGGTATTACAAGTTTGGAAGTGCAGAAACTGTCTCTCGATGAAACACGTAACGGTCTCGTGTACTAATCAGATACGTTGTCGAAAGTGCTTTCACCTGGGTCATCGGGCTAAAAATTGTTCTGGTTCTGCACCTTCCCCTTCTTACAAGTGGGTCCCTCGGGTCAACATTGCGGCTCAAATCCAATCTAAGGATTTTTTATCGCCTTCCGCTTCGATTTCCCTCCCAGCCGGTCTCCCTGAGCCCTTGTCCACTCCCATCGCGCCTGCCACCCCGTCGCCTCCACCATTGCCATCCGTGCCGCCGCCCATTACTCCACCGCAACCCGCATCGCTGCCGCCGCCCACACCTCCACCACCAACCACTCCCCGGCCACCACCACCACCCGCCATGGCCAACTTCGAGCTCGACCCCATGGACTTCCTCCCGCAGGGTTTCGACATCGTCGACGGAGGCCCCTTGAGGCTCCCACGGGCTTTCTTCTCGTCGGCGGTTGCACCTGACCGGCAAAACGAAGCTTTCGCTGTTGCCAATGTTGAGCCTGCCCCTCTTCAAGCTAAGGTTCCTCTTTTCCGCAACTTAGTCAGTGATTTTGTTGTCAACATCCTTGGGCGCGCTGTTCTGGATGTCCAACCTTGGATTCAGGGGGTGGGACTTTTTCGTTTCCGCAGCGCTGTCGCTAGGCAAACCTTAGTGGATCACCCACCGTTTGATCTTGGCAATGATCGCTTTGTCCGTTTCATACCCCATGATGAGGGTATTAACTACCGTGCTGTCCAAGGTTTTCGCCGGGGTTGGATCATGCTCGTTGGCATCCCGCTCGACTACAGAAGAACTGCCTATATAGCAGATGCCATCGGTTCTTTTGGCCGATTCCACTATTGGCATCAGGAGGATCCAGTTCTCGCCCGCACTTTGGCGTATGTGTCTTTCCTTGCGCCTTCGCTAGTGCCGCGCGATATCGTTTATCGTGAATATTCAGATTTCGGAGGAGCCCGCATCTCCTGGACAGTACCAGTTTACATCCTTTCTGCGGACTTTGCGGATGTCCTACCTGCTGATGAAGATCCTATGCCAGCCAATGGTAATCCTCATCCTCTCCCGGGCTAGATGGTGTTTGATAATCATAACTGGGTCCTGCCTGAATTTCCTGAGCTTGGTTGGAATGATGTGCCGCCTCCAGCTAACGAGCAGCACCATGGCTTCCAGCACCAACCTGTGGACATCTTGGAGCAAGTACAAGACAACCAGCATGAAGAGGAACCCTCTCAGGAATCCATGGTCCTTCAGCTGTCTGAGGAATCCATCAACAATGATGATCTTGTTGCTGATGTTGCAGTGAATCAACCTCCCCTTCAGGTTGGAATGGTTCTGACTCTTTTTGGGCCTGAATTACCCCCCGGTCTTCAGTGGCAGCGCAGTTTTGAGCGTTTGATGCCGCTCATGTGGGTCTCTGAGATACCCAGATCTGTCCCCCAACAGGAGTTTCCGTCATTTGCTTTGCCTCTCAGTCTCTGGAATTTCAACTGCACTTTGTCAGGCTTCAAGATCTCTCTGAAGACGGACAGCAACTCCGTCCTGGATTGCTCTGCTAAGAGGCCGGTGGCTCGAGCGTTGTGTTTTGATGATATCTCTCATCCTGTGACAGAGGCCTTCCAATTCTCTGCCAAGCTGCCTAGGAAGCGAGGGCGCAAGGCGGCTACGCCTCTTGTGGTCTCTGAAATTCGCCGCAGTGCCCGTCTCTCTGCTCTCAAGGGAGGTTTCCGTCAAGCCCCTTTACCTGAAGAATTGCGGCTACACTCCTCTGCTCTGAAGAAGCGCAAGACCAAGGCGTCTGCGCATGGGCCGCAGCTTCCTCCGCTCAGCTCGATTGAGGATCTTCAGCGCATCGGCACCCGTCTTCGGATTGCACAGGAGAAGATAACAAAGGAGAAGCTTACAGCGGATCCTTCTGTCACCAGCAGCAAGAGTTCTGATGATCAGTAAACCTCTCAGAAGGCTGGGTTTATGGCGTACCCCCCAAATCGCCACCTATCTTAGTTTTCTTTTATTTGTGGTGAACTTTATGGCTCGGTTATGTACTATGCTCGTCTATGGATCACTACGTGATACATTATGCTACTGCTCTCTATATGTTTCCTATGAATCCAAGCCTTTGTAGAGCTTGGAAGGTTCTCTGCTGGAATGTTCGGGGACTCAACTCCGAGGCGTGACAACTTGCTGTCAAGCAAAAGATAGATGAGAGTGGTTGCTCCGTAATTTGCCTTCAGGAAACCAAGTGCATGCATATTGACCACCGTTTTCTTCGTAAGTTCTGTCCAAGGCATTTTGACAACTTTGTGTATGTTCCTTCTGATGGGGCCTCTGGTGGTATTGTGATCATCTGGAATTCTTCTTTCTTCATTGGCAAGCTCATCGTGGCAAAACCTTTTGGTATCGTGGTGGAATTCCGATCCGCTCATACGTCTGAAGTTTGGACGCTTGTGACTGTTTATGGACCGTGTCAGGGTCCTGCCCGTGATGATTTCGTACAATGGCTTTACAACCTCAACATTAATGCGGATGATAAATGGCTTCTTTTGGGCGACTTTAACTTCATGCGATCTTTGGAGAATCGAAACCTTCCAGGGGGCAATATAAACGATATGTTCTTGTTCAATGAAATCATTGGACACCTTGGCCTCATTGAGCTACCGATAAAAGACAGGCAATTCACATGGTCTAATATGCAAGCACAACCCCTGGTCGAGCAACTAGATTGGTTTTTCACATCAGTTGCATGGACGCTTGACCATCCCAATACTTTGGTCTACCCCCTTGCCCGTACTACCTCGGATCATGTGCCTTGTGTGGTCTCTATTGCCACGTGCATTCCCAAGGCCAAAATTTTCCGCTTTGAGAATTACTGGATTGATCTACCTGGCTTTTTTGAATGTGTCTCCACCGTGTGGAACAGAGATTTCCGACAGGTTAATATCGCTTCCAGAATTTCGGCAAAATTCAAAGCTCTCCGCTATGCTCTTAAACAATGGCATCTTAGTCTGGCTAAGGTGAAGGCCCTCATCACTGACTGCAACAAGGTTATTCTCTTTTTTGACCAACTTGAGGAGTGTCGGCCTTTGAGTTGGTCTGAAACGAATTTTCGGCGCATCGTTAAGTCCCATCTTGCAGATATCTTGCACATGCAGTACATTTATTGGAAGCAGCGTTGCACCATCAGATCAATCAAAGTTGGTGAGGAGAATTCAAAATTCTTCCACGCCATGGCAACGGAGAGATATCGTAAGAACACCATTTCTTCACTCAGAAATGCGGCGGGCGAGGTGATTTCTGACCACCAACAACTCGCTACTATGTTCTGGGCTGACTTCAAGCAGCGAATGGGCCATGCTAAAGGAATTCTGATGGATTTTGATCTTGCTTCCCTTATTGTCAAGTTCGACGGGCTTGAGGAGTTGTCCCGGCCTTTTTCCGATCAAGAAGTTGAGGATGTGATCAAGCATATGCCTTCTGATCGTGCTCCGGGGCCCGATGGTTTCACTGGGCTGTTTCTGAAGAAATGTTGGCCCATTCTGAAGCATGATTTCCTATCACTTGTCAGGGGCTTCTATGCGGGTTCATGTGATCTAGAATGCTTGAACACCTCCCTCATTACCCTCATTCCTAACAAGTTAAGCCCTGAGGTGGTAGGGGATTTTCGACCAATATCCTTGACTAACACCTGCTTAAAGTTTCTGACGAAACTGTTAGCTAACAAACTCCAACAGGTGATCCTCAGATGCATTCATAAAAATCAGTATGGTTTTCTTCGGTGCCGATCAATCCAAGATTGTTTAGCTTGGTGTTTTGAGTACATACACCAATGCAAAGCTTCCAAACGACCTATAGTTCTACTCAAACTCGACTTCACAAAGGCTTTCGATACACTGGAGCATGCTACCATTCTTTAGATGTTACACTACAAGGGATTTGATGAGCGTTGGACTGGCTGGGTAGATACATTGTTATCTTCAGGATCTTCTTCGGTGCTTCTTAACGGAGTCCCTGGTCAGCATTTTCACTGTAGGTGCGTCAAGGTGACCCTCTATCCCCATTGCTATTCGTCATTGCGGTGGACCTGCTTCAATCGGTGGTTAATGATATGTGCGCTCGCAACATTCTTCGAATGCCAATCCCTACTGGCTCCAATGATTACCCAATTGTCCAATACGCTGATGACACTCTGATCATCCTTCCGGCTGCTGATGATCAACTCATTGCTCTTAAGCAGATGCTTCAAAAGTTTGCCCGAGCCACCGGGCTCTGCGTCAACTTCAGCAAATCATCGTTGATACCTCTGAACTTGTCTGCTGAGGAAGGCTCTCGCATTGCTGCCCTACTAGGCTGTGAGGTGGGTACCCTGCCCTTCACATATCTCGGACTACCTATGGGTACTTCTAGACCCACCGTGGCGGAGCTATCGCCACTTGTTGATCGTCTAGAGTGGAGGATGTCTGCCTCCTCCTGTTTGCTAAATCAGGGCAGCCGTCTTCAATTGCTGCAATCCGTCTTAGCTTCCATGCCTATATACTTCCTGTGTTCTCTATCTCTCCCAAAAGGCATTCTTAAGCAGCTTGATAGAATCATGCGCCAATGCCTCTGGAGGGGCAACTCGGAGACTCCACGAAAATCTCTAGCTGCCTGGGGCCTTATATGCCGGCCCAAGAAGTGTGGTGGACTTGGTGTTACACATCTGGAAATCCAAAACGAGGCTTTGCTCATGAAGCATCTATACAAGTTTTTTAACAAACTTGATATACCTTGGGTTCAGTTGATCTGGGACACTTATTATGTTTCTTCACCACCCCAGGCCACTCGCAGTTGTGGCTCTTTCTGGTGGAGGGATATTCTTCAACTCTATGATCAATTCTGCTCCCTCGCCGTCCCGCATATTCATTCAGGAGACACTGTCTTGTTTTGGGCTGATACGTGGCATATTGATAATAGGGTTATTGCACTCCGGACCAGATTTCCTCACCTATACTCCTTTGTGCTTAATGACCTTATCACTGTCAGGGACTTCTTTCTTGCATCGTCTGAAGCCCAGAATTTTCATTTGCCTTTGTCCATCGAAGCCTATCAGGAGCTACAGCAACTGCAGTCTTTGTTGGCTACCATGCAGCTTGATCCATCAACACATGATACCTGGCAATGGCCCTCGAAGTCTGGCACCTTCCGATCCAAAGTCTACTATGACTTCATGTTCTCTCATATTGTGGTTGACCCCATATTCAAATGGATCTGGAAATGCTCCTGCACGCTAAAGATTAAAGTTTTTGGCTGGTTACTGTTGATGGATCGCCTCAACACACGCGATATGATGCAACGAAGGCATTGGCATGTCGATGACGCCAACTGTGCTCTATGCCTTCTCCCTCAACTTGAGGACCGGGCGCACCTTTTCTTTGTTTGCAACTTTAGTCAGCGCGTTTGGAACTACCTTGGTATCTCTTGGACATCTGAAGGTCACTCATCCACATACTCCATGGCTCTAGCAGCGCGTCAGGATTTCGGCCAACCGTTCTTCACTGAGGTAGTCTTCACTGCCACTTGGAACATCTGGACTCAGAGGAATGGCAAAGTTTTCAGAAATGAGGAACCTAGTTTCAGATCCTGGAAGAGAAATTTTGTGTATGATATTTCTCTCCTTGCTCATAGAATTAAATGTAAGTATAGAGATAAGCTCCTCTCTTGGATAGCATCCCTCCAGTAGGTTAGCTGTAAGTTCTCTCCTCCCCTGTACATATTTAGGTCCTTTGTAAACTTTACCCTACCTGGGTCTTAATTTAATAAAGCACTGTGAGGCTGTTGCCTTGCAGTATATAGTCAAAAAAATGAATACCCCCTACTAGCTGGGACCCACCAAAGTGGGTGGCTGACTTGTGGGCCTACTAAGTTGACGGGGACGGAGAGCTTTGTCAACTCAGTCAATATGAACGATTCTGACTCCAATGACCATACGATGTCCATCCAACAGCCATAGTGCTTCTTCAAACTCTGGTCTTCTTGCTCCAGCTTCCCAAAGCAGCGCCGGTCGTGTCAGGTGCTCCTGCCTCCCGTGGCCGGCTGGGATGCCGCGGAGGCTTCACCGCCCCCTACTACTCCCACCGCTGGCCAGGGCATCCCTCTACTCACCCACACCCCCTGTTATTCTACGGTGATGGCAGCCTCACGCCGCAGCCGAACCAGTGAACCCTCGAACTCCTCTCCTCGTGGGCATCCACTGCCGCATCTCCCCTGGCTCCGCATCGTCCCCTTCCTAGGCCTCGCCGTGGTCCACTGCCTTGGTTCTCTTGGTGCGGCATGGTCAATGTGGTCAACGACTGACTTCCATCAGAAGAGTACTGTACGTGGAGAGGCTGACAGCTGGGTCCACGGCCATAGCCCAGTTTTTTTGTGATTTGCCAAGTAAGTCGCTTTGTCAGGCCTGTTGGGCTGCGAGTCTTTCAAGACGAGGAGAGCTTCATTCGGCTGGCCGAGAAAATGGCCAATCAGTAATGAGAAATGGGTTGTACATTTTTAAAACAGATCAAACCGGTAGTTAGTTTCAATTTTTTTTCATTTTGAGGTTTTAAATTGCATTGATTTTTATGTGTGGACAATTTGTTGGATTTTATATTGATATAAATTTATTTTTAAAATCGGTTTGAATGTGACTCGAAATTTCGGGATTAAAAACAGTTCGGACCGCACCGAAATATGCAAAATTTTGTATAATTTTTCAAAGGAAAATTTTGTTTTTGCCACTCAAGATTTTGCCAATTTTCCTTATGCCACTCTAGATTTTGACATTTCACTCTTGCCACTCTTAGTTTTTGACAATTGTAACAACTGCCATTCCCGTGGCAAAAGTGAAATTTTCAGAGTGGCAATTATGATAATTATCGAAAGCTAAGAGTGGAAAAAATGAAATAAAATTATTTTGCTTTTGCCACAAAATGGCAATTGTGATAATTGTCAAAAACTCATAATGGCAAAAGTGAAATGTCAAAATCTAGAGTGTCATAAGTAAAATTGGCAAAATCTAGAGTAGCAAAAACAAAATTTTCCCATTTTTCCACAATATTGGCTGTAATGCTAACAAAAAGAATATGGGCTCCAAAAAATCCTTAAGAATTAGCAAATGGGCTGTAAATTATTAAAAATTATAGCAGATGGGTTGTATGCTGTTTTCCACAGATTAGAGTCTTTCCTAAAAAAAAGGTTGACGCACAAGCAGTGACTATTGGATTTCCATCCAACGGCCGTCGTTCTTCTTCAATCTCTGCTCTTCCTGCTCCAGCCGCTCAAACAAGCGCCGGCAGGACTGCCTGCTCCCTCCTCCCCGCGGCCGGCTGTGCTGCCGCGCAGGCCTCGCCGCCCCACCGTACTCCCATCGCTGGCCTAGCCATCCCTCTACTCACCCACACCTGCTGTTATTCTCGAGCGACTACAGACGAACCAGTAAACCATCGTACAATCGTACTCCCCTCCGCATGGGAAACAACTGCCGAGTCTTCCCTGCCTCCGTGTCATTCCCCCCCTAGGCCTCGCCGTCGTCCACCGCCCTGGTGCTCTCGGCGCGGCCTGGTGAACGTGGTCAACGACCGACATGCATCTGAAGTGGACTGTACGTGGAGAGGCTGACAGCTGGGTCTACGGTCGCACACAAGGAAATGCCTCCTTATTACGTGCAAAATAATGATTCCTACACCTGACTTCTAGGACCCACCGAAAGGGCCTCTATATTTCGCGAAAAAAAATGTTACCTCCGCTGACAGCTTGGACCCACCAGCTATATCTTCGCACGCAAGGAAGTGCCTCCTTATTACGCACAAAAAAATGAATACTCCCCCTGGTAGCTGGGACCCAGCATAGTGGCAGGCTAACTTGTGGGCCTACTAAGTCGACGGGGACGGAGGGCTTTGTCAACTTAGCCAATATGCATGATTCTAGCTCAAGTGACCGTATAATGTCCATCCAACGGTCGTAGTGCTTCTTCAACCTCTGGTCTTCTTGCTCCAACCACCCAAACCAGTGTCGGTCGTCCGGCTCGTGCTTCGTGCTCCTGCCTCCCGTGGCCGGCTGCGATGCGGCGGAGGCCTCACCGCCCCCTACTACTCCCACCGCTGGCCAGGCCATCCCTCTACTCACCCGCACACCCTATTATTCTGTGGCGACGGTAGCCTCACACCGCAGTGAACCTGTGAACCCTCATACTCATCTACGCGTGGACATCCACTACCGCTTCTTCCCTGGCTCCGCGTCGTCCCCTTCCTGGTGCTCTCGTTGCGGCGTGGTCAATGTGGTCAAGGAACTTCTTCCATCGGACGTGGACTTTACGTGGAGAGGCTGACAGCTAGGTCCACCACCGCGGCAAGGAAGTGCCTCCTTATTACGTGCAAAATAATTATTCCTCCACCTGACAGCGGGGACCCACCGGACAGGCCACCGTATTTCGTGAAAAAAAACATTTCCCCCTGACTGCTGGGACCCACCAGCTACATCTTCACACGCAAGGAAGTGCATCCGGGCAAAAAAAAACAATTCGCCCCCCTGACTGCTGGGACCCACCAGCTACATAGTCGCACGCAAGGAAGTGCCTGATAGTCGGGACCCACCTGGTCGAAGCGTATGTAGCATTGTCATACTGGTCGCTAACGTGTACATACATACTAGTCGATGTAGAGGTGCGTACGTGTCATAGTAGAGGTGCGCACGTAGCATGTGCAAGTACGTACAGCGGCCAGTGTGCAAGAAAGAAAATACGGCCACGTACGTACATACGGGCAGGGTCTCGAACGCCTACTCGCGCATACGTACGGCGAGGGCTCATGTACATGGCTGGGTCGAAACGGAGAAGCAGCGTCGTCGTCGTGTTCATGGGGAGCCAACCGGCTGGGTCGGAACGGAATGCATCGTCGTGTTCATCGGGAGGGCTTGGACAGAACAGCCGATGGAAACGAGGCCTAGCGTACCGCAGAACGGAGGAAACGGCCTTGTGTTTGACCGGCCACATTCGAAACGAGATCCTGTTCATCGGGAGGGGTCTGGCATACCACAAAACGGAGGAATCGAACCTCCTACGGTCGAAATGGGGGTCCTGTTGATCGGGAGGGGTGTGGCGTACCACAAAACGGAGGAAACAGACTTGTGTTGGAGCGCTACGGTCGAAACGGGGGTCTTGTTGATCGGGAGGGGTGTGGCGTGATACGTCTCCAACGTATCTACTTTTCCAAACCCTATTGCCCTTGTTTTGGACTCTAGCTTGCATGATTTGAATGGAACTAACCCGGACTGACGCTGTTTTCAGCAGAACTGCCATAGTGTTGTTTTTGTGCAGAATAAAAAGTTCTCGGAATCGCCTGAAAATCAATGGAGAATTATTTCAGAAAATATAAAAAATATCTGCAAGAAGATACTCACCGGGGGGCCCACACCCTGTCCTCGAGGGTGGGGGGCGCGCCCCCCTGCCTCGAGGGCCCCCCGATGCTCCACCGACGTACCCCCAGGTCCTAAATCTTCGGTTTCGGGGAGGAAAAAAATCAGAGAGAAGGAATTATTGCGTTTCACGAGACGGAGCCGTCGCCGAGCCCTAATATCTCTCGGGAGGGCTGATCTGGAGTCCGTTCGGGGCTCCGGAGAGTGGAGATCGTCGCCATCGTCATCATCAACCTTCCTCCATCACCAATTACATGATGCTCACTGTCGTGTGTGAGTAATTCCATCGTAGGCTTGCTGGACGGTGATGGGTTGGATGGGATCTATCATGTAATCGAGTTATTTTTGTTAGGGTTTGATCCATATTATCCACTATGT
The DNA here is from genome assembly GCA_902687465.1 of Secale cereale. Lineage (NCBI taxonomy): Eukaryota > Viridiplantae > Streptophyta > Magnoliopsida > Poales > Poaceae > Secale > Secale cereale. The sequence goes on from LR738709.1 coordinate 164,045,227, forward strand.
TCTGAGATTGATGTTGCTATGACTTTGCTATGCTTAATGCTTGTCACTAGGGCCCGAGTGCCTTGGTTTCAGATCTGAACCTATTATGTTTTCATGAGTATATGTGTGTTCTTGATCCTATCTTGCAAGTCTATAGTCACCTACTATGTGTTATGATCCGGCAACCCCGAAGTGACAATAATCGGGACCACTCCCGGTGATGACCATAGTTTGAGGAGTTAATGTATTCACTATGTGTTAATGCTTTGGTCTGGTACTCTATTAAATGGAGGCCTTAATATCCTTTAGTTTCCAATAGGACCCCGCTGCCACGGGAGGATAGGATAAAAGATGTCATGCAAGTTCTTTTCCATAAGCACGTATGACTATATTCGGAATACATGCCTACATTTCATTGATGAACTGGAGCTAGTTCTGTGTCACCCTAGGTTATAACTTCTACATGATGAATTGCATCCGACATAATTTCCCATCACCAATCCAATGCCTACGAGCTTTACCTATATTGCTTGCCGCTTATTTACTTTTCCGTTGCTATTATCACAAAAACTACAAAAACACTATCGTTTCTTTTATTGCTGCTACCGCCACTATCATATTACTTTGCTACTAAACTATCTTGCTGCAGATACTAAGTTTCCAGGTGTGGTTGAATTGACAACTCAGCTGCTAATACTTAAGAGTATTCTTTGGCTCCCCTTGTGTCGAATAAACAAATTTGGGTTGAATACTTTACCCTCGAAAACTGTTGCGATCCTCTACACTTGTGGGTTATCAAGACTATTTTCTAACACCGTTGCCGGGGAGCATAGCTCTATTCTTTAAGTCACTTGGGATTATATCTGCTTGTCACTATGAAGAATCTGAAGGACCCAAAAACCAAGATCTTACCCTCAACTATGAGGGGAGGTAAGGAACTGCCATCTAGCTCTACGCTTGATTCTCCTTCTGTTATGAGTAAACTTGTGACACCTACTCCTGTTATTGAATCTGATATGTCTTATGTTCTTGATGATGCTACTTCTGCTATGTATGATGAAACTACCTCTATGCCTGATACTGTGCCACTAGGTGAATTTCTACATGAACAAATTGCTAAGGTTAGGGAGAGTGCAAATGTTGATGACATTTATGAAAGTGATGATGAAACTACTCCCAATAGATATGAATTGCCTGTCGTGCCTGAGGGTTATGTTATGGATGAAGAAACTGCTAGAGACTTTCTTGCTTGCAATGATAGATATGATCTTAATAAGTTATTAGCTAAGCTGAAAGAAAAATCCTTGAATGCTAGAATGAAACATTACCCTGCTTTTGCTACTTCACCTATATGTGTCACTGATAAGGATTATGAATTCGCTATTGATCCTAAGTTAATTACTTTGGTTGAATCTGATCCTTTCCATGGCTATGAGTCTGAAACTGTTGTGGCACATCTTACTAAGTTGAATGATATAGCCACCCTGTTTACCAATGATGAAAATATTCGTCACTACTATATCCTTAAGCTATTTCCTTTCTCGTTAAAGGATCATGCTAAGACTTGGTTTAATTCTCTTGATCCTGGTTGTGTGCGTAGTCCCCAGGATATGGTGTATTACTTCTCTGCTAAATATTTTCCTGCTCATAAGAAACAAGGTGCCTTACGGGAAATATATAACTTTTCTCAAACTGAAGAAGAGAGTCACCCACAAGCTTGGGGGAGGTTTCTCCAGTTACTTAATGCTTTGCCTGATCATCCTCTTGAGATGCATGATATACTTGATGTCTTCTATAATGGACTAACTGATGCTTCCAGAGACCACTTGGATAGTTGTGCTGGTTGTGTTTTTAGGGAAAGAATAGTGGAACAAGCTGAATTACTATTGAATAATATGTTGGCCAATGAAAATAATTGGACACTTCCTGAACCAGCCCCTAAGCCAACTCCGAAGAAAAGAGGTGTTCTATTTCTCAGTCCTGAAGATATGCAAGAGGCAAAGAAATCTATGAAAGAAAAATGTAGTAAAGCTAAAGATGTTAAGAATTTACCTCCTATTGAAGAAATACATGGTCTTGGTAACCCGACACATGTAGTAAAGGTAAATTCTCTTTATAGATTTGATGAAAGTGATATTCCTCGTTATAAGTCTGCTAGCCAATGCTTAGATGAGTTTGACAATTTTATTGTGAAATAAGAAAACTTCAATGCTTATGTTGGTAGACAACTACAACACAATGCTCATATGATTTAACCCTTGAGTGATTATCTGTCTAGTGCTAAAAGTGAACTGAAACTTATTAGTATACATGCTTCCATGGTCACCACTCAAGTAGAACAACTACTTAAGGCTCAGAATGATTTACTCAATAAATTAAATAGTAAAAATAATGACTATGATGTTAGAGTTGCAACTAGAGGTGGTAAAATGACTCAGGAACCTCTGTATCCTGAAGGCCACCCTAAGAGAATTGAGCAAGATTCTCAGAGAGCTAATATATATACACCTAGTTCTTCTAAAAAGAAGAAAAAGAAAAATGATAGAACTTTGCATGCTTCTAGTGAACCTGTAGCTCACCTGCCTGAGAATCCCAATGATATATCTGTTTCTGATGCTGAGACACAATCTAGCAATGAACATGAACCTAGTGATAATATTAATGATGATGTTCATGATGATGCTCAACCTAGCAATGATAATGATGTAGAGATTGAACCTGTTGTTGATCTTGATAACCCACAATCAAGGAATCAACGTTATGATAAGAGAGACTTTGTTGCCAGGAAGCATGGTAGGAAAAGAGAACCATGGGTTCAGAAACCCATGCCTTTTCCTCCGAAACCATCCAAGAAAAAGGATGATGAGGATTTTGAGTGCTTCGCTGAAATGATTAGACCTATGTTTTTGCGTATGCATTTGACTGATGTGCTTAAAACAAATCCTTATGCCAAGTACATGAAAGATATTATTACGATCAAAAGAAAGATACATGAAGTAGAAATTTCCACCATGCTTGCCAATTACACTTTTGAGGGTGGAATGCCTAAGAAGTTAGGAGATCCAGGAGTACCTACTATACCTTGCTCCATTAAGAGAAACTATGTTAAAACTTCTTTGTGTGATCTTGGAGCTGGTGTTAGTGTTATGCCTCTCTCTTTATACCGTAGACTTGACTTGAGTAAGTTGACACCTACTAAAATATCTTTCCAAATGGCTAATAAATCAACTACTATACCTGTCGGTATTTGTGAGGATGTGCCTGTTGTAGTTGCAAATGTTACTATTCTAACGGACTTTGTTATACTTGATATTCCCGAGGACGATAGTATGTCTATTATTCTTGGAAGACCTTTTTTGAATACTGCAGGGGCTGTTATTGATTGCAACAAAGGCAATGTCACTTTTCATGTCAACGGTAATGAGCATACGGTACAGTTTCCGAGGAAACAACCTTAGCTCCATAGTATCAATTATATTGGAAAAACTACAACTATTACTATCGGAGGTCTTGAGTTTCCTATTCCTACTATCAAGAAGGCATATGACATACTTATTGTTGAGGACATACATATCCCCATTGAGGTAATATAGTGTTATTCAAAAATTCTCTGGTTTCATGTTACTCGGGAAGAGTTTATTGACAAGACCTGATCAACCTTGTTAATGGATTCCTTCTGATGAACATGGGATAGGTGAATCTACATGGCACAAACCTTCTGTACCCCCCTTTTACTTTCTGTTAATTAGGTTAAATAAAACAAAAATAACTTTATCTGTCTGCTTCCATACTTATCCGTGCATTAAAAAATATCCCGAAAATAAAAGTTCTCCAAATGCCATGAACATGAAATATGATTTTTTTTCTAGAATATTTAAGAAAATATGGCACTGAACACACAACGAGGGGAGCGAGCACGTGGCCTCGAGGGCACAGGGCGCACCCCCTGCCCAGGGCGTGCCCCCCTACCTCGAGGGCCCCACGTGGCCCTACTCCACTTATCCTTTCCGCCATGCTCTTCTTCTTCCTCCCAAAAAATTTTCCAACTAGCTCAAACCTGAGTTCTAGCTCATTTTGCTGCCATTTTCGATCTCCTTGCTCAAAGCACCATTCACCAAACTATTTGGGGAGATTGTTCCTTGGTTTGTGACTCCTCCATTGGTCCAATTAGTTTTTGTTCTAGTGCTTTATTTGTTGCAAATTTATGTTGTTGTGGTGACCTTGTTCTTGAGCTTGCATGTCAAATTTTCTTGGTCCCAAGTAGTTCTAATGCATGATATAGCCTCTAGGAACTTATAGGAGTTGTTGCTATTAATCTTGTTGAGTTTGGTTAACTTTTATTGTGAGTTACTAAAAATTTCAGAAATTTTCAGAAAAGGAAAATGTTGAAAAGACTATTGAGGGGCTCCTCCAGCAAGAGCTCAGAGGAGAAGAAGAAAGAATAAAATAAGAAGCCCAAGTACAATCTTCCTCGCATGGAAGAAGTTCGACCATGCGAATGGCCTTGTAATAATTTCATGATGTCCGCCGGTATTTACGAAGACTTCTATTGGAGGGCGAATAATGCAGACCTCACCGACTTCCTCAACAACCAAAAAGAACTGCGTATTCCTCATCACCTCAGATGTCTTCTATAAGTACCAAGGCCAGGCACATGCTTCAGAGCCTGAGACAGAACCACCACTTGATCCTTCCCGTCAATCTGTTTATGGGTGGGAGCTGGACAAGCTCGCCAACCAATGGCGCCCAGAGGACACATCTCAGTACACTGGAGGGAGTGGCTTCGATCCGTGGCCATAGACCAACTTAGGCCAAAAGCCTAAGCTTGGGGGAGTACGTGTTTCTCACCGACTTACATTCATGCACACACTTATTCTAGCTGTCGGTGCTCACACTCTTTCACTGTACCATCCATGCTTAGTTTAAATTTCTTTTTCTTAGTCTATTTCTTGTGTGCTAGAAAAACCCAAAAAAACAAAAAATATTAGTTATAGCTTCTAGCTAGTTTACTTTCTTTGCTTGTATTACTAACTAAACATGAAAACCCAAAAAGATTTCTCGTTCTTCTTTTTCTTGTTGGGAGCTTTCCCGTGTAAATAGTTTCTTTTCTTTTCTTTAGGGGTTAAGAGTAGAAGACCAAGATTAAAATGCTTAGTGGCTCTCATATGCTTTGTTGTTGATTTAACCTTGAGCCATATTACCTTGTCTTCTCTCTTGTATTAAATGTCTGCAGATTCCAGCTTAGTCCAATGCACGTGCACTATTATTATTTTACACACCGTTCGGTCGTGCGAGTGAAAGGCAATAAGGATGATATATGATGAACTAATTGAGATGAGAAAAGCTGGTATGAACTCGACCTCTTTTGTTTTTCTAAATATGATTGCTTATCGTTCTTGATTCATCTTGTTATAAATGAAACATGTTTGCAATGACAATTAGAGATCATAGCTGCTTATGCCATGCTTAATTAGCTGAGAGTTTACAATGGTTTATCTTGCGTGCCAACATGATATTAAAATGGTTGTGATGTGGTATGATGGGTGGTATCCTCCTCTGAACGATTTAAGTGACTTGACTTGGCACATGTTCACGAATGTAGTTGAAACAAATAAACATAGCCTTCACGATATTTATGTTCATGGTGATTTATATCCTACTCATGCTTGCATTCATTGTTGATTAATTTTAATGCATTTTCATGACCGTTGTTGCTCTCTAGCTGGTCGCTTCCCAGTCTCTTTCTAGCCTTCACCTGTACTAAGAGGGAATACTGCGTGTGCATCCACTTCCATAAACCCCAAAGTTATTCCATTTGAGTCCACCATACCTTCCTATATGCAGTATTTACCTGCCGTTCCAAGTAAATTCGTATGTGCCAAACTCTAAACCTTCAAATGAAATTCTGTTTTGTATGCTCGAACAGCTCATGTATCAACTAGGGCTGTCTATATCTTCCATGCTAGGTGGGTTATTCTCATGATGAGTGGACTCCGCTCATCATTCATGAGAAAATGGCTTGTAACCGGGATGCCGAGTCCCATGCTCAAATCATAATAATTAAACAAAATTCCTCCAGGGCTGTTGCTTGTTTAGACGGTAACCCATGGATTCCGCTGGACGTGGAGTGTGCTTGTTGGTGGTTGGGGGAGTATAAACTTTACCATTCTGTTTTGGAACCGCCTATAATGTGCGTAGCATGGGAGATATCGAGATTCTTGATTGTTATGTTGACAATGAAAGTATACCGCTCAAAATGTTATTCAATCTCTATTGAAAAATCGAGCTCTGGCACGTCTACAAATCCCTGCTTCCCTCTGTGAAGGGCCTATCTATTTACTTTTATGTAGATTCATCATCCTCTTATCAAAGAGCACCAGTAGGAGAGCACCTATGTCGTTGCATGTATTACTATTAATTTGCATTGAGTATGATCATGACTGGATCTCTTTTACCATGAATTACATATCTAGTGAGTCCTTGATCTTTAAAGGTGCTCTGCATTTATGTTTTGAGGTCTCTGAAAGGGCTAGCGAGATACCATCCTATTATTTCATATCATGATTGTTTTGAGAAAGTGTTGTCAATCGAGGTTTATTATTATTGCTCGCTAGTTGATTATGCTATTGATGTGAGTAGTCTTGAGACCTGAAAGTTATTGTGAATGTGGTTAGTTCATGATCTTGTTGAAAACCTGAATGCTAGCTTACATATTTACAACGATAAGAGCAAACAGAGTTTGTTAAAGTTTTTCTTTATCACTTTCAGTTTATCAACTTAATTGCTTGAGGACAAGCAAAGGTTTAAGCTTGGGGGAGTTTATACGTCTCCAACGTATCTATTTTTCCAAACCCTTTTGCCCTTGTTTTGGACTCTAAATTGCATGATTTGAAAGGAACTAACCCGGACTGACGCTGTTTTCAGCAGAACTGCCATGGTGTTGTTTTTGTGTAGAATAAAAAGTTCTCAGAATCGCCTGAAAATCAACGGAAAATTATTTCGGAAAATATAAAAAATATCTGCAAAAAGATACTCAACTGGGGGCCCACATCCTGTCCTCGAGGGTGGGGGGCGCGCCCCCCTTCCCAGGGCGTGCCCCCTGCCTCGAGGCCCCCCGATGCTCCACCGACGTACCCCCAGGTCCTATGTCTTCCGTTTCGGGGAGAAAAAAAATGAGAGAGAAGGAATTATAACGTTTCACGAGATGGAGCTGCCGACAAGCCCTAATCTCTCTCAGGAGGGCTGATCTGGAGTCCGTTCGGGGCTCCGGAGAGTGGAGATTGTCGCCATCGTCATCATCAACCCTCCTCCATCACGAATTCCATGATGCTCACCGCCGTGTGTGAGTAATTCCATCGTAGGCTTGCTGGACGGTGATGGGTTGGATGGGATCTATCATGTAATCGAGTTAGTTTTGTTAGGGCTTGATCCCTAGTATCCACTAAGTTCTGAGATTGATGTTGCTATGACTTTGCTATGCTTAATGCTTGTCACTAGGGCCCGAGTGCCATGATTTCAGATCTGAATCTATTATGTTTTCATGAATATATGTGTGTCCTTGATCCTATCTTGCAAGTGTATAATCACCTACTATGTGTTATGATCCGGCAACCCCGAAGTGAAAATAATGAGGACCACTCCCGGTGATGACCATAGTTTGAGGAATTCATGTATTCACTATGTGTTAATGCTTTGGTTCGGTACTCTATTAAAAGGAGGCCTTAATATCCCTTAGTTTCCAATAGGACCCCGCTGCCACGGGAGGGTAGGACAAAAGATGTCATGCAAGTTCTTTTCCATAAGCACGTTTGACTATATTCGAAATACATGCCCACATTGCATTGATGAACTGGAGCTAGTTCTGTGTCACCCTAGGTTATAACTTCTACATGATGAATTGCATCCGACATAATTTCCCATCACCGATCCAATGCCTACGATCTTTACTTATATTGCTTGCCGCTTATTTACTTTTCCGTTGCTATTATCACAAAAACTACAAAAACACTATCGTTACTTTTATTGTTGCTACCGCCACTATCAAATAATTTGCTACTAAACTATCTTGCTGCAGATACTAAGTTTCCAGGTGTGGTTGAATTGACAACTCAGCTGCTAATACTTAAGAGTATTCTTTGGCTCCCCTTGTGTCGAATCAAAAAATTTGGGTTGAATACTTTACGCTCGAAAACTATTGCGATCCCCTACACTTGTGGGTTATCATGGCGTGCCGCAAAATGGAGGAAACAAACTTGCGTTGGAGCGCTACGGTCAAAACGAGGGTCCTGTTCATCAGGAGGGGTGTGGCGTACCGCAAAACGGGACTCCACGAGATACTGTTCATCACCACCGTCGACCCCGTCCAGCCTCCACAGGCTACTTTCCATCCACCGTCGAGCTCCTCCAGCCTCCACCTGCGACAGTTTAGCCTCCACCGCGCACTACTCCATCGGCTACTGTTCAACCAGCCCTCTCCACAGGCTCCTGTTCAACCACCCCTCCATGGGCTACTATTCATCCAGCCTTCCACCATCTACTGTTCATGCAACCCTCCATGGGGTGGTCCTATTCATGTAGCCCTCCACGGGGTCCTGTTCATGCAGCCCCAACCAACTCGATCGAACGGGGT